>QEPC01014880.1:878189-921460 GCA_003113815.1 Sphenodon punctatus | reverse complement strand
GGGGGAGGAATTAATTGTATTTCATTGATTTCAATGGGGACACAGTGCCCCATTGAAATCAATGAAATAAAACCGGTACCGGTATACCGGATTTAATCCGGGAATCCGGTTCTTTGAGAACCGGAAACCGGTAAATCCGGTATCCGGTAATACCCCGGGGTCCCACCCCTAATATCAATACCTCAACGACATATTCCTCCAGTCCAGATCGAGGGAAAAGGCCTTATAGGATCTGGAAGTGGTACTCATGGTTCTGGAGCATAATAAATCAGTCAAAAAGTCACCTGTGTCCCATGACCAAGATGGTGCACCTAGGGGCAATCATAGACACAGCAAAGAATATAGTCAAAGTCTCTGTAGACCACCAGCACAAAATGAGAGTTATGGCAGGGGAACTGCACGTTCGGCAGGAGGCCCAAGTCATGGACCTAGTACGTCTTCTAGTGCACATGGTAGCATCATGGACCAGGTACAGCGGGCACGTTGGCACTTCCACCTGCTAAAAAATTTCCTCTGGCCCTTTCAGAACCAGATCGTGAACAGGGCAAGGAAGAAGGTGAAGATCACACCTACTTTGGCAAGAGAACTGCACTGGTGGACCTCCCCCACACCATTCATCAGAGGCATTCCCAGGAAGCACCCACTGAGACTTACAAATACAACAGATGCCCGCCTCAGAGACTGGAGAGCACACATGACATCCCCTGGATGTCTTCCCCGGAGACATCCAGGGGAAGTGGTCCTCAGTAGAAACGAAACTCAACATAAACCTACTGGAGTTCAGAGCAATCCGCCTGGTTCTCATCACGTTCAAGGACGTGATAAAAGGCTTCTATGTGTTGATACAAACAGACAACATGTCTGCCATGGCCTACGTGAACCATCAAGGAGGCTCAAGATCCAAATCCCTACAAATGGAAGCACAATCGTTGTTCTGATGGGCAGTGACAAGAATCCGCTCGACTAAAGGAGATACACATCCGCAGAGAGGACAGCACGGAAGCCAACCTGCTGAGTCGTACGGATGTGGACCCTGGGGAATGGAAATTACACGACAAGGTGTTCAGGTCAATAACCTGGACCTGGGGTTGCCCAGTCATCGATCTCTTCGCCTTGTGCCACAACAGTAAAGCAGAGGCATATTTCTACAGGAGGAGGAACCCCTATGCAAGGGCGACTGATACACTTCAACAGCGGTGGCCTCGGGGACTTCTCTATGCCTTCCCGCTTTTCCTGATCGTAGGAAAAAACAACCAGAAGGCAAGGGAGGAGAAAGCCAGTCTCATTCGAATTACACCATTTTGGCCCAGAAGGCCTTTGGTTCTCAGACCTGGTGGAAATGTAGATACAGCCACCCATGAGACTACAAACTCATCCAGACCTCTTAAGTCAGGGTCTGCTAAAGCATCCAGATCCCAGCCGCTTACAGCTGACAGCCTGGCTACTGAGCAGAGGGTGCTAGAGGCCAAAAGGTACTCTTAAGTGCTTCGAACACTGTTAGCGTCATGCAAGGCCTCCACAAACAGAATCAATGCCACCACGTGGAGCAAGTTCGTTAAATGGAGAGAAAAAAGGGGATCTAACTGGGGGCATGCCCGACACACCCAAGGTCATGAAGTCCTTGCAAGAAGGTCTGGACATGAGATTGAGACCAGCCACACTAGCAAGACAGGTATAGGCGCTTACCACCACCTTGGGGGCGGACAAGCCACCTCAATTCAGCAAACACCAACATGTTAGGCGTTTTCTCACAGCGGCAAGAATGCAAGCACGGGAACCAATTCAGAGATTCCCTTCTTGGAGTCTCAACCTAGTGCTGTTGGTACTCACTCAACCTCTCTTCGAGCTCATGGGCTCTACGTCACTTTACTTCCTCACAATCAAAGTTACGTTTCTAAACTGAGTGCCCTTTCTGGAGCTACGCACCTTTCACAATGATAGGGTAGTTCTACGTACAGACCCAACGTTCATTCCAGAAGTCAACTCGGTCTTCCATAGATCTCAGGGGATAGTATTGCTGAACTTTTGTCCTAGACCAGCACACCCAAGAGAAGAAGCTTGGCACTCCTTGGATGTCAAGCGAGCGTTGCACATCTATATTAAAAGGACTCAGACAGAGAACAAATCTCCCAGACACTTGGTTCTTTATAGTAACTCAGTCAGAGGAAGACCACCTCCAGTGCCATGATTGCACACTAGATAAGAAATTGTACTATGGAAGCCTATAGGGCAAAAGGGGCCAAGCAGAGCAATGCAGGCACATTCGCTCCAGTCATGAGCCACTTCCTGGGCGTGGTTCTCGAGGGCTTCCAGTGATTAAATCTGCAGAGCAGCCACTTGGTCCTCTATAACACTTTCACTAAGCATTACAAGATCGAGGCCCTAGCCTTGGCAGACGCAGGTTTCGGGTGTAGGGTCCTCCAGGCTGTAGCGGCAGACCTGTAGCCACTCGGAGTGCCTTTCCCCCCACCTGGTTTTATAACAGTGCTCTGGTACATTCTAACAGGAGCACTGAGCAGGAAACTGCAGGGAGGAAAGAAAATTAGGGCACTTACCGGTGAAATTTCTTTCTGTTTAGCTCCCTGTGCAGTGTTCTGGCCTGCCCTGGACCTAGCAGCAGGGAAAGGTACTCCGAGATGGCTAAGCTCCCTTGTCTACTAACTCTGCAGTTGTTTCTCTATCTATAGCACCAGCTCTGCAAGAAGTCAAACTGAAGAGCAGGGGGAGTGTTCCTCATCTGGCCCACCCACAAATCTAAATTTGAGGTCTGTCTTCCCATTGGATAATCAGAACTCTACTCCAAGAGCACCAGGGAGCTTAACAGAAAGAAAATTCACCGGTAAGTGCCTCAATTTTCTTAGTGGCATTATATTTTCTGTTTTATTCTTTATCCCTTTCTGAATAATTCCTAACATTGTTTGTCTTTTTGACTGCTTCTGCACATTGTTTTCAATCAACTCTCCACAATAACTCCAAGATCCTTTTCCTGAGCAGAAACCTCTAATTTAGAACCCAGTATTGTGTAAGTACGGTTAAGATTATTTTTTCATATATGCATCATTTTGTACTTATCAGTTTCATCTGCCCAGTGGCCAAGTCATACAAGGTTCTCCTGTAATTCCTCACAGTCCGCCTCAGTCTTAACTATCTTGAATGACTTTGTATTGTCAGCAGATTTGGTTACCTTGCTCTTTACTCCCTTTGCCAGATTATTGAATATATTAAACACCACCAGTCCCAGTAGAGACCTTTGGGGCACCTCGCTACTTCTCTCATTATGAAAACTATCATTCAGTCCTATCCTTTGTTTCTTGACATTTAACCAATTACCAATCTATGACAAGATGTTTCCTTTTATCCTATGACTACTTATTTCTTCAAGAGTCTCATGAGGGACCATGTCAAACACTTTCTGAAAGTATTTATTGCCCAAACGTAATTGAACTGCCCTGTAACACAAAAGTGATTCTTTCTAATGAGTAATTGTTTTGGGGCCTTTGTCTCAGATGTTGCTGGCAAGGCAGCATGGCTTAGAGCCTTCTTCCCCCACCATGAGTGCCTGGTAAATTGGGAGCTTGCAGACAGTGTCTTGTCTTTCCAGCCTTCAGACTGCCTAGCTTGCCGTTTCTGCACCTCTAGCTACCGCATCCGACGACATAATTGATGGAGAAATGTAAAGAGTATGTGTGGTGACACTAATGTCCCTAAATGGCTAATGGTGAAGAGCAAGAAGCAGGTCTCAGCAGTGATATAAAAACAAAATTTTGGACACCTGGCTACCACAAACTCAAATTTCAGGCCATTAATTCGGTATTTCTGCCATGGTAGTTTACAGGGCCCTGGTGGAGGAGAATGGGACAATCCACACCTCTGAATTGATCTTTTACATTGGATGCTGTGAGATGCATTCCATTCAGGTCCAGTTTGAGACTGTAACATAAAACCTGAGATCTTGGGAGCAATTGTTTTTGAAACACATGGATGTTAATTAAAATACTTTTGTCTGACCCAGACCACACCAAAATATTGCTGGGGCTGTTTGTTCTAATTAAAAATATCATACACATAGTTATGGCTTCTAAAATCACAGCAGATATGAAGACACTAAATAATATTGTGTTTGTGTACACACGTTCATCACACAGAGCTAAGTGTTCGCAGAAATATAGCTTTCAAGAAACGTTTTGTGCATAGCGTGAGGATCCAGCATAGCGTATGTAAAAATAAAGGTAGGAAAAGAATTGCATCAATATCTGTATAAAGCCAAACTGCAGATACTCTTATTTTGCTACTATTCCCATGAATTACTCCCACTGGCAGATGGTATTCTGGAGAATATCATCCCAGTATCATGCAATTTAAATTTTAATGCAATGCTGTAACTTATGCAAATACTGATTACAGGGAGACCACTTACTTACAAAGACGATAGGGCAGGGGCATAGCTACCGTGGAGCAAAGGGGCTCAGTTGAGACCGGGCCCTGGATTTTAGGGGGGTCCCTCTGAAAGAGGCCTGAGATGGCCACTATCAAATTTCCAGAGTGGGTGGAAGAGGGAGGGGGCCAATGCTCTGTTCCTACCCACTGTGAAAATTTTCCAGCAGCACTCAGGCTGCCAAGAAGGATGTTGTTCAGAGTGGGGAGTGGTGAATTGCTGGCCCCACTGACTCTTAAATTTCCATCCTGGTGTGGTTGCTGCCACTTCAAGGGGTCTCACTGGGAGCCAGTGTGGCACCACAACCTTTGCAGGGGGAGGCTGAGACTGGCTGGGAGCCACAGGAGTGCCACCACTTAGAGACACCCTGCTCCTTTGTCCTTAGGGGAGGCTCCTAATTAGGACATGAGCTCAGGCCTGCCACAGCCTTGGTGTGCCACTGAAACAGACAATCCTTTAAATAGGAGTACAAGATGCCTTGAGACAGATATCAAATTATTTCCCCCTGTCTGTTTGGAAATAAATCTGTTCAATCTTACTTCTCCTTGTGTGTTTTACCATGTTAGTCCCTCTACTGTTGCTGCTTCAGTTCTAGCTGAAGTGTGACTTTTGTGACATTTTTACTATTCTTTAGTGGAACAGAGGCTATGAGCCTGATGTGACAAATGCTTGCCACTTCCAGTGAAGTTTATGGCAATTGCAAATGCTGAGCAATTATTTCAAATCAAACTCTAAATGCAAATACAATTTTGTTTTCAATATGTCTTTCAAATACAATAATAATTTTTAATGTATTTGCAAAAGTCTCGCGCAAAAAGCTGCAAGGCTAACTCTACATCAGGAAATCCAAATGTCAGAAACTTGTCATTTCAGTTCAACTTACGCTTCTTTCTTGAAGACTTCCAGTGTGATTTGTGTACCATCCGCTTGATAAGGCAAATATTGAGTACTTAGCCCCAAAGTTTTAAGAGCTAAAAAAATTGTAAGAGAAAAGGAGATTCCTTCAGTCTAACTTTACATCCACATTATTATTATTATTATTTATATAGCACCAGTGATGTACCTGGCACTGTACACTCAATAATTAGAGGCAGGGCTAACTGTATACCTTTTTCTAACAAGATTCTGATACTTAACAAATTCTGCCAGGGTAAGCACATGCAGTTTACTGGGTCTTGTGCTGGTGTGGCATTTTGAGGATCAAGTTGTAAGTCAGCTACTTTAAAAAATATTACATTGTGATATTTACACCATACTAGCCAGTTATGGATCCATTTTACTTTAAGTTTCTCTCTCTCCCCTCCCCCGGTTTTAGAAATTCTTAGGATCTTATCTCAAAAAGTAAATTAGGTTTTTCTGTCAAGTCTAAGTTCTGAATCTGATAGGCTTAAGGTTTTTTTTTTTTTAATGACACAAGCCTTGCTGCATCTTTGAACTTTGTAATTTATTAGCTATTTACAAAGGCGATCTCTGCAAAACCAAGATCCACCACCCCTTCATTCTAATTAGAAATAAATAATACTAAGGCAGAGACACTAACCTTCTTTGTACTGCACAAAAGTGATATAACCTTGACCTGCAGTATCTAACATCTCAAACATAGCATCCAAATTGGATTCATCCATAAGGTAAGGATATTCAACATCAGTTAGTTTTGCAACCTTCACTCTTTCCAGCGTCTTTATTAAAAACTCTCTTGGTCTTTCTGTAATGAAATAAAGTTGACAAAACTGTTACACATTTTAATGAATTGTTAATACAAAAATAAATTATGGAACATGTTTGGACTAATTTTGGTTTTATTTATAAAAGTGCAACCACATAAAAAACAGAATTAATGCTAGCTAAATTAATTTTGGTACATAGTGCTTGACTTTAAAATTCTTTAGGTTCATGCTAAAAGACAAAACATCAGACAAAACTCACAAATATAATACCCATCCTGTAAATCTTAAGCTTCTGTCCACAAGCACAAAAAAGCTTAAGAAAGACCAAACACTCAACACTATTACAAAAAAAATATTCTGTGGATCTGGAAGAGAATACAGTTAGCCCAAGCAGATTAAACATTAATAATACAGTATTAAGGAAGGTGCTCCTGGACCTTTTTATGTATGTTCCTTTGGATGCTATGTTAAACAAATGTGTCATTTAGCATTTGTCCATGTGGGGTTTTACCACAGCACTTGATGGAAAAGAAGAGCAGGAAATAATTCAGATACTCTTATACTATACAAACTGAACACAGCAGAGCTTTCTATAAACTTGTATTTCACAGGTCTGCATCCAAGACCTGCAGTGGGGACAGAGCTACGGTCAGTAGTGAGGCTGGTACAGTGTGGAGAAGACATAACTGTTAGGGTAGAGGGGAGGGACTTGGAGCTAGTGGTGCTGTAGTAGTGGGGAGCAGTGACAGTTAGCTTGTGCCACCTGCACTTGCTACTCCCCAGTCTTGGTAAGTCCTCCTTCCCCTCCCCACCAACACCACTGGATACCTCCAAGCAGTTTCATTTAAAACAGGGGTGGCCAAGAGGTAGATTGGGATCTACTGGTATATCTCACACTAGTTTTCAACAGATCACAGTGTGGGGAGACCTTTTGCAGCTTGCTTCTTGGGAGAAGAGTAGGACCAACTTCCAGGGAGTGTCTCTGAAGAGGAGTTGGTCTAGGAGAGCTCTTTCAGTGTGGTGGGAAAGGCTGTCTCTAAAGGGGAGTTCTCCTCTTCTGCCCCAGTGGCTGAGATGTCCTAGAGGTAGATTACACCAGGAGCGGTCCTGGCCTGAAGCACCACAGCCATGAGGAAAAGTCCTGGTAGATTGCCTGAAGTTGACATCTGTATCAAGTGCATTGCATACACCTGAAGTCTGGCCATCCCGATCTAAAACATTGGCTACTCACAAGGTTGTTTGTTGTTGATGTTTAGCACATGCATATATTTGTGAGGTAGCTAACAGTTTGTTTTCCACCCATTGTTCCAGCTGCCTAATGGAACAGTTTATTCCGTTAAGTTTATTCACCTAAATCCAGGAGCTTACCATGAACTGAACATGGGTTTGCAGGAGCTTCCTGTCTGGAATATATCTGGGGAATTCTTCAGTTGGCTGGTGGAGCAACTGAAAACATTACAATGTCTGGTCAAGGGGCTGAATTTCAGTGTGGGCTGATCGTTTATCAGTTTCACACCTAAGGTGGTGGTGATGGTGGTGTTACTATGCTGAGGACAGGGATAGCTCCTGTGTTTATGCTGCCATACAATCCGAGTTGGCCTTAGAAATTGCAGGGCCTCCCTCAGCCCTGCCTGGTGGAGTCGTGGGAGCTGTGCAGTGGGCGGGCTGCGTGAGCCGAGCAGCAGACCTGTCAGCTGTGTGAGCCAGCGCACAGGGAGTGTTGGGGGCGGAGCCTGGGAACTGCAACTGGCTAAAGGGACTTGGTGAGCCTACAGCCACGTGCCTAGGTCCGCACGCATAAGGAGCGGGCCCATCCATCTATCGCCCACCTTTCGCCCCCTGTGATTGACTTGTTGCATTTTGGAGGGGAAACTTAGGGGCGCCAAAAAAAATGCAGACTTTAAAACGGAATTGGGCAGAGGCCACTTCTATTCTATTGCCCCCCCCCCCCCAAGTAACCCAAACAATGGACTTTAGAGAGTTTCTTGTTGCCGCCAGCTCACAGACTGAGTGAGGAGGATCCGCTGGCCTCCATACCTCTTTCAAACCACTTCCAAGTGTTGTTGGAGCCAAGAGAGTCCGATAGGCTGAATTTGGGGTCTTCTAGACATCTCTCTCCCCAAGTAACTAATAACATCGAGACTCCTGTTGCGGCTGAGAATATGCGGGGAGCTAGGTTTTATGCTGAATGTCTTGCTGAGCATGTGTCCCTTACCGCGCAAACAGTTCGGTCACTGTTTGTGCAAGTCAACCAGCTGAGTGGGAAGGTTGAGGAATTACTATCTCTGGCTGGGCCTGGCAATGTAGCGCAGGGGAGGGCTCTTGAAGCCAGCCCTCGCCACTTACCCCATGCATTATTGGAAAGTCCAAATCTCAATCATAATCAGCCCCCCAATCCCATAAGGGGGGTAGCAACAGCACTTGCAGCCCCCAGGGTGGGTAGACTTTTCGGGGAAAGCCAAGAGATTTGACCCCCTCCCATAATCTGTGATCATTTCTGTCCTGCCACTCCCCACGGGAAACCTTCCCCTCTGGAATACCCCTTTAGACATGGCCGAGCACCTTAGATTCTTGCTTGGACTCCCTGATCACAAGTCAGAATATCAGAGCAATTGAGCACCTGAGTTTTATCAAAGGTCGCTGGATACTGAAGGTCACTTTAGATTCTTCCGACCTAACTGGGCAAATTCTTAAGAAAGAATTGTTCTTGGCCACTAAAGCTATTTTTATTTCCAGGGCTTATAAGGAAGGGCAAGGGATCATCTGTATATCAGATGAAGAATTCCTGAACTCCCACTCCAGGCGTACTGTTGGGATGAGGGATTGTCTTAGTTTGCAACCCCAGATAGAGCCCCTAAGGGCTTCCCCAAGGGACATGAGCCCTTGAGAGGCCAACCTAGCCAAAAGAAGGAAAGCATCTTAATTGATCTTGCGTATGACAGCACTATGGAGATTGATCCTTGCACAGGCCATCCACATTTGATTCAAGGGAGCTTGGGAGAAGGGGGGACACACATCAATTTCGATCAGAAACTGGCAGTCTGCCAGAACGCATTCTTGTTTCGAATGGACTTGTTACATAACCAGCTGGAGAAATTTTGTGCCCAAGATAAGATTGTCTGGGAGAGAGGACCCCAGAACTATAGATCCTGTGCCCAGTCCCCTCTCCCTTTTGTCACTCAAAGCATACCAATAAAACCAGTACCCCTGTTGACCTTAACTCCCGGAAGGAAAACCAGCAGAAGGTCCTAACCCTTGTAGAGGAGGAGGGGCACTCTCCAGGGGGTGTCAGAAGTTTCACACAACTCCTTGGGTGATGATGTAACACTGATACGCTCCTGACCTGTGGAAATTACCCAAGACCCCAAACTTTCTGCTGTCTCCGAAGCTAAGCAATTGGATGCTGCTCATCATTCTGGCATTCTTGAGGCTGGGATCTCGGAGCCGGCAAGAGGGAACAAGGCAAATGGTACACCCAGGCCAGGAGCGTTCCAGCGCCCAGGGAAAATTAGGCCCTTGGAGAATGTAGTGTTCAAGAAAGCCCCAATTGCTAAGTGACAATTATCCAAAGGAGTAAGTGAGATGAGGGTTCGGAGCTGGAACATCGCAGGCTGGTTACAAAGGATAGCCGACCCAGATTTTGTTATTTTTTAAAGTAGCTCTGACACAATTCTTCTCCAAGAAACTTGGATGGTGAAAGACACTTGCTGTCCCGGCTTTTCCTCTTTATGTATAGATGCGCTATCCCTGCAGTCCAGGGGCCAGCCTAGTGGTGGATTAGCAATATTAATAAGAAACTCTCTAGGCATCAAATTTCAACTGATTAGTTCCTATCAGGCCTATTTTATGATAGTATATTGTTTGTTTAATAGTGGCCTTCCTTGAGACCTTGTTTATAAACCTCTATGTACCTCCATCTTCTTCACCCTATTATACACCCGAAATCTGGTCCACTCTTGAGGAATATGTGGCTGTGGTCTCATGGAAGTTCCCACTTGCTGGTGTTTTGTTGGGAGGGGACCTAAATATCAGGTTGGGTAACCCAGGCAAGGATGCCTTGCTTATGGACTCGGTAGACGCAAGTGCGCCCCAATTCAACGTAGTTTGTTCCTCATGTGACAATTTTGTTAGCTCTAGAGCGCCATTAGTAACAAACTTTACCAAGGCATTAAACTTGGTAATTCTTAATGGCCTTGTTGCTGGAGACCTGGAGGGCAATTTCACATATTACTCAGTATGGGGAGCCAGTGTTAGATTATTTAATGCTTTCAACTTCTCTTCTGGGCAGCATGAGTGAGTTGCAGGTAATTCCAAACTTTGACAGACCATCTCCCGCTAGTATTAGTTATTCGTGATCCTTCGGCACATGGCAGAGCTGGCCTGCCATCTGCTGATGAACATGAGGAGCAGATGAACTTTATTGGCCGGAAAAAATTGTCCAAGGATACTGAGCTGGCATTCACTGCACTTATAGGGTCACAGCAAATTGAAGTTTTGGTCAATGAGCTCAGGTTCCTGTGTGCGAATCCTATAGCCTTGTTTGATCATATTATGAGGCTCCTCGAACCCTTGCTCGTCGAGTCCAAACTTCCCCATCAGCGTGGAGAGGGGCATTTGAACTGGTTTGATAAAGATTGCCGCAGTTTAAGAACTTATTGCCGGAGACTGGCCAGAGTTCGGAAGATAAACCCTTCCAGGGAAAATAGAGACGCTGTTATTAATAGCAGACGTAATTATAGGATTTTGTTAAATTCCATGAAATTAGAATATCAAAAAAGAGTCTGGAACCAACTATTACAGGCTGTTAGCCAGGGGGACTCTAGTTCCTTCTGGAAGTTAATGAAGTGCCTGTATGCTGGGAAAAAGGATACCAAGCTTCCAGTTATTCCCCCTGAAGCTTGGGAGTTGCACTATAGTGCCCTTTTTTCAGACACTAATGACATGATCCCCATGATATCTATGCTCCCTCTGGAAAGATTCCAAGAATGGCCCCCTGTGACATGTTCCGAAATCTTGGACCTAATCCTATAACTCAAGAGGGGGAAAGCGCTGGGGTGTGATCATATAACGGCAGATATGCTTGGGGCTAACCCAGATTGGTGGGCAGGAATACTAGCCCCTCTATTTACCCATATTAATCAGATAGGGATCTTTCCTAAATCTTGGCTTATTCCTATTTTTAAAAAAGGTGACCCTAAACTCCCAGGCAATTATAGACCAATCAGTTTGCTATCTGTAATTGGGACGTTGTAAGCCAAATTTCTTCTAATCAAACTCCTGTCATGGCAGAAGGAATATAACATCTTGGAGGCAGAACAAGCGGGCTTTCATGAAGGCCAATCAACAACTGACCATGTATTCCTATTGAACCTTTTAATAACTAAGTATATAATGAATTAAAAAGGGGGTTCAACTGCTTCTCTCTATTTTGAATACAACTGCAACTATTCCCAACCAGCCACCTTTATCCCGGGGAGATTTTAGCCGCAACCAGTTATCTCTGTTGCAGGGGAAAGGCTGCTGCAATAATAGTTAAAAGAAAGAGAAAGCAACTATTCCCAACCAGCCACAATTTATAGCAAGCAAATAAAGCATATAGGAAACTCATAGCATCCTTTCAATAGTTTTGGTTACATTTCAACAAAGGATGAGTTACAATAGCATTCAACGCCTGTTTTGGCTTATTTGTGTCAAAAGAACCACTCTTGGTTTGGTTACATTGTAGCAAGGAAATTGGCATCTTTGTTGGGCCAAAAATGATTTCATAAGTATGCTCAATACCAGACGAACCCTACGCTTTGTTTATGCTTCATAGATTTAACTTCAGCCTTTGATCTGATTGACAGGGAAAGACTGTGGTACAAGCTAAGTAACACCCTAGTCGATGCCAGGCTGTTATATCTATTGATCAGTGTACACTCTAACAACACCCTGCAGATTAGATATAATAGGAGGCAACATCTTACTAATGAAATCAGTGTAGTTCGTGGTGTCCGCCACGGCTGTATTCTGGCCCTCTTTAATTTCTACGTAAATAACATCATCGAATTTATGGAGGTGGATGGATTCCACTCCCCCCAATTGGGGGATAGGCCCATCCATATCCTTCTATACGCAGATGATACAGTCTTGATATCCCGTACACAAGTTGGTTTGCGTAGAGGCATGGAAAGATTTCACCACTACTGCCAGAAAGAGAAAGTCAGCATTAACTACTCAAAAACTAAGGTCTTGGTAGTTACCAAGGACAGGAAAATCCATCGCTGGTTTATAGGGGCACAGGAGGTCGAACAGGTCCAGAAATTTAAATACATGGGAATTCTCTTTGCAGCAAGGGCAACCTGGTCTCAGCACTATGAGGCCACCATGGGTCTCATGAGGAAAACCTCAAATATGATCCAGGCTCATTTTTTTTCTCATGGGGGAAGGCTAGAAGGCCCTGCCCTTCGTTTGTTTTAAGCTAAGGCAGTGGCCCAATTGTTATATGCATTCCCAGTTTGGGGCTTGCAATACACGAACAAAATAGAGAGTATATAAAATACTTAGGGCAATCCTTAGTGTTCCCAGTGGGACTCCCCAGGTCCTTCTAAGAGCAGAAACAAGGTCTCTAACTATTCGGTCGCTGGCACTCCAGCGAGTAATTAAATTCTGGATAAGAGTGGTACTATTCCCCCCCAGAAGGGAACTCTCTTCTTAGGATGGCCTGGAGGACTGAATCATTCAATCCTTGGGTCCAGTTGGTTGAACAAGAAGTCCAAAAATTGGGCTTCTCCAAAGAGTTTTTGTCCCCTATGGATCCCAAGGTGGCAATATCACTGATCCTAAGGAGAATTAAGGATCAGGAAATCCAGGCTGAAGAAAATGCCATCCACCTGCAAATGATCTCTAGTAGGTATCATCAAATTAAGCCAATATCAGGTCAATTAAGCTACTTCTTATTATGGGATGACTGGCGTCTCAGGAAGGCACTCACTTTATTTCGCCTAAATGTCTTTTCCCTCTGCGATGTTAGAGGGAAGATACAAGGGCACTCCTAGAGACTTACGTTTTTGCCAGAATTGCAATAGTCAGACGACTGAAGACAGGCATCATATCTTTTTTAGTTGCCCTTTGTATGCCGGAGTCCACAAGCTCTTTTTGGACAACTGGGGTCCTGCCTGCTCCCTCGGCGGTGGGTGGGGCGCAGCAGGACAGCCAGAGCCAACAGTGGGAAATTAGTGCACTTGAAAGGCCACGCTGTGCATGCACTATATGGATCTGGGAGTGATTGTGGACAATTCACTTAAATCCTCAGCCCAATGTACAGCAGCAGTCAAAAAAGCACACAAAGTTAGGCGTTATTCGCAAAGGGATAGAGAAGAAAACTGAGGATGTCATAATGCCTCTCTACAAGTTGATGGTGTGACCGCACCTGGAATATTGTGTGCAGTTCTGGTTGCCCCATCTAAAAAAAAACCCATAGCTGAACTAGAAAAGGTACGGAGAAGGGCAACAAGAATGATAAAGGGTATGGAACGGCTAATGGCTATTAACCAAGTAGCTTACGGGATGAACTTCTTACTGTCGGGAGCTGGGAGCGAACAGCGGGGAATGGCTTGCCCATTGTGAGTATTGGTTTGTCTCCCATGCAATCGATATTGGCCACTGTCGGAGGACAGGATGCTGGGTTTGATGGACTATTGGTTTGACTCGGTATGGCACTTCTTATGCTCTTATGCTCCTGTGGGCCCAGCTGGTTCCTGGCTGGACTAGAGCTGACTCAATTGAGCAGCCTGGAGGAAAGATGCAGCTACACTGAAGTGAGCCTAGGGGCAGGGCTGGGGGAAAAGTAGCCCCAAGAGAGAGGAGCTAGAACCTTCCCCAGTCTCCCTGTCGGCTCTTGGCTGTGAGCCAGCGCCGAGCTGTGCTGAGCCAACAGATATCGGAATCCCTTTGGCGCCCCCCCTACTTGAACAAGGGGAGGGAGGGGCGGGCGGCTACCAGTGCCGCAGCCACGGGAAGAATCCCCAGGTGGGGCAGGGGCAGCAGCGAGAGGCAGGGCGTGCCACTGGCCCTCGCCCGGATTTGTAAGGCCGGCCCTGACCCAGGGGCTCAGCCTGTGGGGTAGGGAGTGGCAGCATAAGCACGTTTGCTGATGTTGCTCCACCACGCTAGGAGGCTGCACTAAGCAGGGCGGGGTTACCTGAAGTGTAGCGGTGCCCACTGAACAGCGCGGGGGCGGAGGTGGGACTGGGGGAGGCAAAACTCGCGGTGGGGAGCAGCGCAAGCTACGAGACTTCCCATCCCATCCCCCCCTGGCTCCGGCGCCTCCTAGCGCATGAAGCGAGGAAGGCGTTGCTCGCTCTATCACAGCCAGCCCACCCAGTCCAGTCTCGGCCCCAAACCGTCCCTACCCGGGCGGTGGTAGAGGAGCAGCGCGCTCAGGTTGTTCAACAATTCCGGGATCTTGTGCCGCTCAAGATACTCTCGGCCCCGCCGCTCGCTCTCCGACTCCATCTCGCGTTGCTAGGAGACCATGCGCACCGCTTCCCGCCCAACCAAAAACTCCGCCTCACGCACGTGACCCGCCCGTTTCCCTCTACTCCCGCCCCCCTCCTATGGCTGCGGCGCTGTTCTCTCAGAGAGCGGCGGCTCCGAAGACAAGCCGTTTGCTAGCGCGAGCCTCTCCCCTAGCGCCACTAGGTCAGACCGCCCCCATTGGCTGGAGTCCACGAGGCTCCCCCTGCCAGGCCCTGAGGGAAGGAGGCTCCAAAGACCCCCTAGACCAGGGGTCAATCCAGCAGCGGGGCAGCAGTGGCAGTAGCCCGCCCTGGCACAGACTGGCAGAAGCGAGACCAGCCACTGGGTCATGTAGCAACTTGCTGATGTACATTTCTATCCCGCCCTTCCCCAAAGGTTCAGCAGGTAACAGCAGTATCAAAAAAAAAAAACCTTCCCCGACAAACAATGAAAATAGAATAAAAATACGTAAAAACATACCAAAAAATGCCCTCTTCCCAAGCTCTGTCCGCGCCTGCCCACTAGTGGAGTCTTGCCTGGGAAACACAGGCTTCAGCGCTGCCTCTGCAGCCCCACTGCTTGATGGGCAGATGCTGCTACTTGGCACAGGGCAGGGTGGCCCTACTGACTTAAGGTGCTGCCAGTAGCGAAGCCACTGGTGGTCGCCAGGGCCTAGGGGCGCTCCCCGGCTCAGGGGGGCGCTTCCCCGCTGGGCTCGGGATGTTACCCGGGGCTGGGCTGAGAGATGGGCAGAGGAGCACTCCCCTCCCCCCCAACGCCAAGCCAAGTGGCTGTTCGGATCACCTACCCGATCCGCTGTTGCCACTTTCGTCCGTCGCTCCTCTTTCCGGGCCGCTGCTACTGCTGCCAACTCCAGCCTGAGGCCGGAGGCGGCCTGGGCCCCGACCAGGTCGTGGAGGGGGCCAGCGGTGTGAGGGAGAAGAAGACAGAGGCCCCACCTCTCCCTCACGTCGCGACACTGGTCGGCCGGGCCCCCTCTGCTGCCTGCCAGGCAGCTGAGCCAAGGGGGCAGTCTCGGCTGGGGGAAACGAGGGGGAGGGGAGGCCTCTGACGCTCTCTTCTTCATTTTCCCTGGCCGACTGTGACAGGCAGTGGAAGGGGGGGGCACAAAGTGTGGGAGAGGCAGGGCCTCTGCTTCTCCATCACTGCTGCTGGCCCCCCCTCCATTGCCTGTCAGACACAGCGAGCTGGGTCCCAAGGGCCCCCGTGCTCAGGAGCGGAGCTGGGTTCAGGCTGGGCACGGGGCCCCCTCAGGAGCGGGGCCCTGGGCGGCTACCCCTAACCGCCCCGCGGTAAGGCCGGCCCTGCTACAGGGTGCTCTTGGCTGGGACTGGGATGGGAGTAGTAGTAGTAGTAGTAGTATATACTTTAACCAATGGTTGGTACAATTTTCAAACCAAGAATATAAAGAAACATAAAAAAAGAATCAGACTTACAGAAAAAAAACATCATCTGATTCCTTACATAACAATCCACAAAAATATTCTCCCCACTTTAATAAAACTACACATTCATACCCTGTATTCTTTTTGGTAAGGACAGCAAAAAGATTGCTACCTTAAACATTTTCTTATCAGACTCATTTGCCAAAATGCATTTTAGGGATGGGAGTATAGGGGGGGCGAATGTGGTCTTTCCGCTATCCCCGTGTGTTTTCAACCTGAAGCAGGCCTGCTACAGGTTTACTGTACATAGAATAGCCTAGCATAAAAGAGTCCAGGGGTAACGACCTGGCGTCTAGGAAATTCACCCCAAAACCATCGAAAGGGGAAGCAGCGAAGGCTGGGTGACAAGGCAAAGGTAGCAGGGAGAGGAGGAAGAGGGAGTATATTAGCTTTAAAGTTCCCTCATGAATAGAGCGGTTGATTCCAGGGCAAGTGCTCTTTCTGTGGAGATCAAAGTGTAAAAACTTGGTGGAGTGCACCTAGTGCTCTGGTTGGTTGTTGACGCTGTGGGAACAAATCCTCAGCTATGACTTGGTGCCTATTTTCATTAATGGTGGAAGGGGATGTCATCAATTTAGATTTAGAATTGTAAAGCTACCTAGACATGGACAAGTAACTTTGTATAAAATAGATGGAATTTGGTTACATTCCCTAGGAACGTTTGGGGGCTGGGGTGATTATTTTTTTTCCTAATTTGGAAAATGATGATGCAATATTGTAATACAAGCTTAATGGTTTTCAATAGAGATTGGAAATTAATTTTTTTTTAGAGCTAGGCTGTTTTTACATGGACAAAGCACAGACACACACCCCCTCCAACCGCTCGGTGTTTGGGTGGGTGTGCAGTCTGTGTACATGGCCGGAAGTGGGTGGGGGGATGGGTGTATGGCGGGAGTCATTCTGTGTCAACACCACAAGTGGTGGGTGCTTGTGCATGCGTGCTCCCGCCTCACACACACCTCCACCCACGGAGCCCTCTGGTAAAACGGAGGAGGCTCCGTGGGTGGAGGTGGGTGTCTGTCTGTGTAAATGGACATCCACCCACCGTGCCAAAACACCTACCACCCACCACCCATCCGTGTATTAAAGGCCCTAGAGAGAATATGGTTGCTGTGTTAGTTCCAAATGTAAGACATGGAGACAAAGTTATTCAATTGATAACTTTAGATTTGCCAGCTTCTTTTGGCAAGGGTGTGCAAATATTTGGAGGACCCTCACGCATGCAAAAAAAAAAAGTCAGAACCATAGACATGTAGACTAGGTATGTATATAATCTGTACCCCATAGGTTTAAGGCAAGAATGGACATATGATGGTGGGTGAGGAGAGTTGATTTGCACAACAGAGGAAGAGGCAAATGCTATCTCAAAAGGAAATAGAAACAGGTGGAGAGATTGGAGAAGCGGCAGGAACAGGAGTTAAGGGTAACTCCTAAGATTGTCATCTTCAAGGAAATAACCCTGAATGGTACGTATCATTTCAGTGGATTATGTTCAATCAGCATACAATGGTGGAAGGACTACCAGTTATATAAGTAATATAAATAAGGGTTAATAGAGAATTTAGTGTTTCCATATGAGAAGTGCTTTAACTGGTAGGCTAAAAGCTTTGGCTTCCTTTTCAGTAGCTGTGTAAATGGAAAGCAGCACACTCCAAGCTTTTTACTTTGTAAGCTTTGGTTGCTGTAATTTGTTAGTATTGGGAGAGGAAAAGAGAATTGGTCACCTACCTTGGTGAATTCTTTTCTTCCTCCGCTTAGCAGACAGTTCTTTGGCTGGGTAGTACCACCTTGACTGGCAGGCGGCAGAAGAGTAAAAACTTTTGTGCACATGCACGTACTGCGCCGCTGCTCTCTTCTCCCCAGTGAGTTCCAAAGCTTATCAGCGGTGGCCTGTAACTCAGCTTATAATTAAATGGCTAACTGTGCAAACAATTGAACCTTAAAACTAACAACCTACGGCCAAGACGGAAGAATTCCATAACTGCTGGCCTAAGCCGAAATTGGCAACAAAACTAAACAGGGCATTCTTACTTACGTATCCCTTCTCGAGGGCTATACTGTTCCTAGGAGGAACACCTTTGAAGAATCCAGGATTATGCTATACTAAAGACCCTTCCCTAAGCATTCCCTCGCAAGGAGACCCCTGTTCCCAGTAGAACCCCTTTTTGCAAGAATCTCTTCTCCAGGATTATACCGTTCCTAGGGAGGGTCCGGAGGACTGTCTGCTAAGCGGAGGAAGAAAAGAATTCATCGAGGTAGGTGACCAATTCTCTTTTCTCCCCCTGCTGCAGACAGTCCTCCGGCTGCGATATACCCAAGCCATCCGGACATTTAGGGGGGGCAAGGAACAGTCCCCGGAGGCTCCAATACCGCCTGTAGGACTCTCCTCCCAAAAGCTGCCTCCGCTGACTGAAAGGTGTCAATCTTGTAGTGTCGGACAAAGGAATGTAATGATGCCCATGTTGCAGCCCTGCAGATTTCAGCGTATGACGCCCTGGCCCTAAAAGCATATGAGGTTGCTGCCCCTCGCACTGAATGAGGCCAAATCTGTAAAGGAGGAGGCTTGCCTTTAGCATTGTATGCTTCCACTATGACCTGTTTACCCCACTTTGAAATTAGTGTTTTTGAGGCTCTGATTCCCCCTATGCTGGGCCTTATGTTAACAAACAAGGCTGAAGATTTTCTAAAGGCCTTAGTCCTATGCAAATAAATCTTAATGGCCCTCCTTACATCAAGAGTGTGCCATTTTTTTCTCCCTGGGGTGCACTGGGTTAGGACAGAACGAGAAAAGGACAATCTCCTGCTCTTTGTGAAAAACTGAATTACATTTTGGGATAAATGCCTGGTCCAGTCTCAATGTGACAGATTGCTTCTGAAAAATACAGACGTTATCTTCCATGGACATAGCCCCCAGCTCTGACATTCTGCGAGCTGAAGTGACTGCTACCAGAAACACCACCTTGATGGAAAGCCAATACAGCGAGACATGAGTGGCTCAAAAGGCGGGACCTGTCAGCGCATCAATCACCAGGTTAAGATCCCAAGAAGGGTATCGATGGATCACGGGGGGTGACAGGTGCTTTGCCGCCCTCAGAAATTGTCTCACGTGCCTATGAGAGCTTATATTCATGCTGGAGACCGCCCCAAAAACTGAGTTGAGCGCGAACACTTGTCTCGCCAGTGTGTTATACCTCAGCCCCTTGTTGAGCCCATGCTGCAGAAATTCTAATACCTGAGAGATGGACGTTGAGCAAGGATCAAATTCCTCTCTGCTGCCCATAGGGAGAAGACCCTCCACGTTGCGGAATAGGATCTTCTAGTCGCTGGCCTCCTAGCTTGTAGGAGAGTTTTTAATACCAGATTAGAGTACCCCATGCCCTGCAACGGTAGGTGCTCAATCTCCAGGCTGTTAGACTTAGCACATTGGGATTTTCATGGAATACCGGCCCTTGAGAGAGAAGATCCTGAGACAATGGGAGGCGAAACGGTTCTTGGATTGCCAGCTCCATCAGAGCTGAGAACCACGGACGTCTCAGCCACCATGGTGCCACGATGATTACCTGGGCCCCTTCCCTCCTGATCTTTGCTATTGTATGGGTAAGTAATGGAAAGGGAGGGAATGCATATAGCAGACCTTAGCCATTCCTGATTTAACGCGTCCAGAGGAAGATCATTTTGAGTCCTTACTCCTGTTATGAATCGTTCCACCTGTGCATTTTCTTTTGCTGCGAAGAGGTCCAGCATTGGCATCCCGAATCTCCTGACAATCATTCTGAATACGCTCTTGTTGAGGGACCACTCGTGCAGATCCACCTCCCTTCGACTTAGCCAGTCCGCATGAGAGTTCTCTGACCCCCCCGATGTGCACTGCCTTCAGGGAGGTCAGGTGAACCTGGGCCCATGAAAACAGGAGAGCCACTTCTCTCTGCAGGGTTTTGGATCTGGATCCCCCCTGGTGGTTGACGTAGGCTCTCGCTGTCGTGTTGTCTGTGTGAATAAGTACACGCGATTTTCTCAGGCGTGGTCCAAACTTTAGAAGAGCTAGGCGAATAGCTTTTAGCTCCAGAAAGTTTATGAATCTTTTCTGGTCTCTCTGGCTCCAGAACCCCTGTATCAAGACAGAATTAATGTGAGCCCCCCATCCCTTGAGGCTCGCATCGTTGGTGACGACCAATCAAGGAGGCTCTGTGAGTGGCATCCCCTGTTGGAATCTTTTTGGCTCTAACCACCAGGACATTAATGGTTTTGTATGTCCTGGGAGGAAGACCCAGGGATTTGCCCCTTGTGTAAGCTCTCTCTGGAAAGGAGCCAGCAAGGACTGTAAGGGCCTTAGGTTGTGTCTGGCCCACGCTGTGTGTCAGGAGCAAGAGACCATGAGCCCCAGTAATCTGGCTAGTGTCTTTAGTCTCAAGCGGGAACTGGCTTGAAGGAGAAGAGCAAGAAGGCGGATCTTTTTCCTCCTTTCTTCTGGGANTAAATGGCTAACTGTGCAAACAATTGAACCTTAAAACTAACAACCTACGGCCAAGACGGAAGAATTCCATAACTGCTGGCCTAAGCCGAAATTGGCAACAAAACTAAACAGGGCATTCTTACTTACGTATCCCTTCTCGAGGGCTATACTGTTCCTAGGAGGAACACCTTTGAAGAATCCAGGATTATGCTATACTAAAGACCCTTCCCTAAGCATTCCCTCGCAAGGAGACCCCTGTTCCCAGTAGAACCCCTTTTTGCAAGAATCTCTTCTCCAGGATTATACCGTTCCTAGGGAGGGTCCGGAGGACTGTCTGCTAAGCGGAGGAAGAAAAGAATTCATCGAGGTAGGTGACCAATTCTCTTTTCTCCCCCTGCTGCAGACAGTCCTCCGGCTGCGATATACCCAAGCCATCCGGACATTTAGGGGGGGCAAGGAACAGTCCCCGGAGGCTCCAATACCGCCTGTAGGACTCTCCTCCCAAAAGCTGCCTCCGCTGACTGAAAGGTGTCAATCTTGTAGTGTCGGACAAAGGAATGTATTGATGCCCATGTTGCAGCCCTGCAGATTTCAGCGTATGACGCCCTGGCCCTAAAAGCATATGAGGTTGCTGCCCCTCGCACTGAATGAGGCCAAATCTGTAAAGGAGGAGGCTTGCCTTTAGCATTGTATGCTTCCACTATGACCTGTTTACCCCACTTTGAAATTAGTGTTTTTGAGGCTCTGATTCCCCCTATGCTGGGCCTTATGTTAACAAACAAGGCTGAAGATTTTCTAAAGGCCTTAGTCCTATGCAAATAAATCTTAATGGCCCTCCTTACATCAAGAGTGTGCCATTTTTTTCTCCCTGGGGTGCACTGGGTTAGGACAGAACGAGAAAAGGACAATCTCCTGCTCTTTGTGAAAAACTGAATTACATTTGGGGATAAATGCCTGGTCCAGTCTCAATGTGACAGATTGCTTCTGAAAAATACAGACGTTATCTTCCATGGACATAGCCCCCAGCTCTGACATTCTGCGAGCTGAAGTGACTGCTACCAGAAACACCACCTTGATGGAAAGCCAATACAGCGAGACATGAGTGGCTCAAAAGGCGGGACCTGTCAGCGCATCAATCACCAGGTTAAGATCCCAAGAAGGGTATCGATGGATCACGGGGGGTGACAGGTGCTTTGCCGCCCTCAGAAATTGTCTCACGTGCCTATGAGAGCTTATATTCATGCTGGAGACCGCCCCAAAAACTGAGTTGAGCGCGAACACTTGTCTCGCCAGTGTGTTATACCTCAGCCCCTTGTTGAGCCCATGCTGCAGAAATTCTAATACCTGAGAGATGGACGTTGAGCAAGGATCAAATTCCTCTCTGCTGCCCATAGGGAGAAGACCCTCCACGTTGCGGAATAGGATCTTCTAGTCGCTGGCCTCCTAGCTTGTAGGAGAGTTTTTAATACCAGATTAGAGTACCCCATGCCCTGCAACGGTAGGTGCTCAATCTCCAGGCTGTTAGACTTAGCACATTGGGATTTTCATGGAATACCGGCCCTTGAGAGAGAAGATCCTGAGACAATGGGAGGCGAAACGGTTCTTGGATTGCCAGCTCCATCAGAGCTGAGAACCACGGACGTCTCAGCCACCATGGTGCCACGATGATTACCTGGGCCCCTTCCCTCCTGATCTTTGCTATTGTATGGGTAAGTAATGGAAAGGGAGGGAATGCATATAGCAGACCTTAGCCATTCCTGATTTAACGCGTCCAGAGGAAGATCATTTTGAGTCCTTACTCCTGTTATGAATCGTTCCACCTGTGCATTTTCTTTTGCTGCGAAGAGGTCCAGCATTGGCATCCCGAATCTCCTGACAATCATTCTGAATACGCTCTTGTTGAGGGACCACTCGTGCAGATCCACCTCCCTTCGACTCAGCCAGTCCGCATGAGAGTTCTCTGACCCCCCCGATGTGCACTGCCTTCAGGGAGGTCAGGTGAACCTGGGCCCATGAAAACAGGAGAGCCACTTCTCTCTGCAGGGTTTTGGATCTGGATCCCCCCTGGTGGTTGACGTAGGCTCTCGCTGTCGTGTTGTCTGTGTGAATAAGTACACGCGATTTTCTCAGGCGTGGTCCAAACTTTAGAAGAGCTAGGCGAATAGCTTTTAGCTCCAGAAAGTTTATGAATCTTTTCTGGTCTCTCTGGCTCCAGAACCCCTGTATCAAGACAGAATTAATGTGAGCCCCCCATCCCTTGAGGCTCGCATCGTTGGTGACGACCAATCAAGGAGGCTCTGTGAGTGGCATCCCCTGTTGGAATCTTTTTGGCTCTAACCACCAGGACATTAATGGTTTTGTATGTCCTGGGAGGAAGACCCAGGGATTTGCCCCTTGTGTAAGCTCTCTCTGGAAAGGAGCCAGCAAGGACTGTAAGGGCCTTAGGTTGTGTCTGGCCCACGCTGTGTGTCAGGAGCAAGAGACCATGAGCCCCAGTAATCTGGCTAGTGTCTTTAGTCTCAAGCGGGAACTGGCTTGAAGGAGAAGAGCAAGAAGGCGGATCTTTTTCCTCCTTTCTTCTGGGATGCAAGTGATATCTTGGGCAGTGTCTATGATCACCCCCAAATGTTCTAATCTGAGTGTGGGAGTCAGGTGGCTTTTCTGAAAATTCACTATGAAGCCGTGGTGGGATAGATACGTGATGACCCTGTCCACACTCTGGAATGCTGACTCCTGTGTCTGTGCCTTGACCAGTAGATCGTCGAGGTACGGGAACACACGTATTCCTTCCCTGCGAAGATTCGCTATAAGCGTCACCAGTGTCTTGGAGAATGTCCGAGGCGCTGATGAGAGGCCAAAAGGAAGAGCCCTATACTGCCAATGCATGTCATTGATGGCAAAAGGAAGCCATTTCCTATGGGCTGGAAGGACAGGAATGTGGAGGTAAACCTCTCTCAGGTCTAATGAGGCTAGCCAATCCCCCTTGGAGAGATTTTGGGAGATTGAGGGGACTGTCTCCATCTTGAATCTCTTGGGTGAGATCCACTGGTTCAGCCTCTTGAGATCGAGGACTGTCCTCCATTCCCCTCTCTTCTTTGGCACCAGGAAAATTATAGGGTACATGCCACATCCCTTTTGCTCCTCCAAAACTCTCTGTATCACCCCCATGGAGGCTAATCTTTCTATCTCTGATGACATGGCTAATGCCTTCTGATGGTTCTTTGACAGGGGAGAGGGAATGAAGTGACCCCTTGGTCTTTGTCGGAACTCTAATCTGTAATTCTGTGTTATGATTTTGAGAACCCACTGGTCTGATATGAACTCTGTCCAGATTTCCACAAAACCTGATAGACGTCCTCCTATTCCTTCCCCTCTCAGACAGTCATGCCTGCTCTCGTGGCCTACCCCGCTCTCGTCTATGCTGGTATTGGCCCCTGAAACGAAAGCCCTGTCTGTGCCAGTCCTTGTCCTGAAACTGGCCTCTTCTCTGCCCTGAGGGGAATGGATTTGAATACTGGGGGTTTTGAAAATGAAAATTGGGGGTGCGAAAGGGCTTCTTTTTTACCCCCAGCTGCTGCAGTGTCTTTTTCTTATGCTTATCATTCGCGTCCTCCAGGACCTTGTCAAGGCAAGTCCCAAAGAGTTTGTGTCCCCTATAAGAACTAGACACCAGGAGGTTCTTAGCTGTGTTATCCCCCAACCAAGTCCTGAGCCACACTCTACGTCTAGCCATGATCTCCAGACCTGCTGCCCTGGCTGACCAGGCCAGTGCATCTGTAGTAGCATCTGTCATCAATGCATTAGCCAGAACAACCCTTGCTGACAGGGTTTTTGCCCTCTTATCTGTCACCGATGGTGACTGCATCTCCTGTACCCATGCCATAGATGCCCTGACTATGTATGAAGCTAGGATGTTAATCCTAATAGCTGTGGAGTTTGCCTCAAAAGCCTTTCTGAGAATGCCCTCCAGCGCCCTATCTGAAGGGTCCTTCGGGTAACAATCACCCTCTGTTGGGAACACCGTCTGCCTTGCTAGGGAGGCAGCCGCTGCATCCACCTTAGGGGATTTAAACAGGTACTCCTTCCTCCTGGAGAACCTGTACAGCGCTTCCTGTGACTTATTCAGTCTCGCTGTCTTTGCTGGGGCCTTCCATTCTGAGATCAAGAGCTTTTCGAATGCCTTGTCTAAGGGCACCCCGTGATCCCTACCCAAGGCAGATGGAAGGAGCTGTCTATCATCCTCCTCCTCAGAAGGTTTTTATGACTTTTTTTGTTTGTTTAAATTGTTTTTATTGGTTTTTCAGCACAAAATAACTACACTCCATCATAATCCTCTTACAGTGTATTCTCATACATCGCCTCTCTCATTTTGTCTGTCCGTACATACCATATTTTACTTGTTAATTTTTTTGCTCTATTTAAACAGGTTTTTATGACCTGTTCCATTAACTCCTCCCTAAATGAGAGGGGGAAATGTCTATCCTGTTCCCTATCGGGTTGTGCTGGTTCCTGCCACTCTCCCTCCTCTTCCTCGGAGTAAGAGGAATCGGAAACTATATCTGATTGCAGGATGCCAGAGGCTGAAGGCCCACAAAACTCCTCAGAGCCACTGTGTGAGGATTGAGGCGAGCCTAAATGGAGGAAACCCAGCCCCCTGGTGGGAGAATTTCCCTACTCTCTCCTTTTCCCCTCCTTTTCTCTTGCCCTTTTCCCCTCCTTTTTTTAACTATGGGGGAACTCGCATGAGAAGGCCTGGGGGCCCTTTTCCTGCCCTGCTTTTCGCACAGCCAGGAGATGGATTCAACCATCTTGGCCATAGATGAGTTCAACTGTGCCAGCCCGTCTGCCTGTGAGACCTGAGGCTGAGTGGCCTGAGGCTGAGAGGGCTGAGAAGCGGCTTGCGGCTGCTGGGAGGAGTCCTTCTGAGGGGACCTTGTAGGGGCGCTGCCTGCGGAGACCTACCAGTATAAAAAAGGGCTATAAAGCTGCTTTCCTCCGGGGAGGAGAAGCAGGCGAAGGGTGAAGAGCGCTTCTTCCCCCGATTATAGTCCTCTCACAAGAGGGACAGAGGAGGAGAGAGATGAGGGGACCAGGAGAGAAGCGAGGCGATCTGAGAGCCTTAACCCCCCTTCTTACATCCATTACTGCAGCTACCTCTCCTCTCTCTCTGGTAGAGCCTGCTCTCCCGTCACTGTCGTGAGAGGGAACGGGGCCTCGGCTTTCCTCTCTTCCTCTGGGAGGATCAGCTGGCAACGTCTTTTTCCCAACGGTGCTGCTGCGGCGGCAGAGGACGGTTGCACCACGGAGGAGCGAGCCCGATCCTTCCTGTCCCGGACAGCCGGGCTTGAGCATGGCACCCTGCGGGCTCCTCCTACCTCCCAGGCAGCGGTGTGGGAGGTGGTAAAAAGAGGGGACAAGCCGTCCCAGCAGGGAGGCTGTACACAATGCTCCCCCCCCTCCCCGGAACCCCGTGCGGCCTGAAAATAATTTCACCGAGTCTTCTCCCGGAGCCTGCGAAGAGCCAACCTGCCGCTATCAGGCAGAAGAACAAACTGGGGAGAAGGCGCAGTACGCGCATGTGCACAAAAGTTTTTAATCTTCTGCCACCTGCCGGTCAAGGTAGTACCACCCAGCCGGAGGACTGTCTGCAGCGGGGGGAGAAAAGAGTTACTCTAATGATTGTAACTTTTTCTTTTAAGTACCGTCAGCTTCAGCCACATTTTTCCTTTGAGAATCTTAAGGCCCCCAACCCTCTTCCCCCCTGATTACTTCGCAGATAGACCATTTTATTTCAGAGCTTCCTAAACTGTGGGTCAGAATCTCAAGTGGGGTCATGCCATCTCCTGTGCAGGATATATTTAAGTCTCACAATGGGATCTCACAGACAAAAAGTTTGGGATCTACTGCTTTGGTTGCCCTTCTGCTAAATGTTGTTTGGACTCCAAATCTACCCTGAGACTCTTGAAGAATACTGTAGTTTGTTAAGACAGTAATGAAATGTCCAGATGCCACCTTATTGGAGCCTTAGAGTGTATGCCAAAAAAAAAAAAAAAGGCTCAAAATTGCCCATCATTTTGCTAGATTACAAGTATCAAGTGCTCCAGTTTGACACACAAAATTCCCATCAGATCAACACGTTACAGAAAGCAAGTCACACTGTGAAGAGATGTTTCAGCCTTCACATTTCTGCGCATTTCAGTCTTCTACTATTACACTAATGGCACACTACGGTGATTACTCCCAATTTACATAAATGTGCGTTGATTTGATATGGAGCTATAGCTTGGAGAACAATACTCCAAGACTACAGAAGACCTGGGGCTAAGATCTGTCGCTTGCCCTTCACACTTCCCAAAAGGAGGACTTTAGGTGAGGCCACACAAGACATTCACACACCTTGGGCAGCATTACCCCACTTTGAGCAATGACATTATGCAGCGGTTCATATAGCTAGCAGTCACCAGATGTTCACCCAGCTGACATGTGATGCATCCCCTGGAGAAAGCCAGTGACGCATCACGTGTTAACGTTGCCAGAAGTGGGATAACACTGTCCAAAGTGTGTCAATGGGCCACCTCCCATGTAGCTGGGCCTGTGTAGACCTGCCTTGCGCCAGGTCCGCTGGCGTTCGCCATCCCATGCATTCGCATTCCCATCATGGCCGGGGTAGGATGGAGGGTGGGGTGGGGTGGGGTGGGGTCAGGCGCCCATGCGCGTTGACAGCTCCTTAGCCTGCCCTGGCACATGGCAGGACTTGTGACAGTGGCCCACCCAGTTTCCTCACATGGAGTGGGGAGGGGGGCAGATCACTTCACTTACCTTCCCCATGGCAGGCAGGGGATCAGGCCCACCCTGTCTCATGTGGCTTTACCCTTTGGGTGTTGAATTCCATTGTCCCTCACGCAAAGTTCGAAATGGGACTATAGCGGTCTGGTGCAGGTATTTATGGCTGAAGTTAAAACTGGTATGATTTCACTAAATTGTGAGGGAAAGGCTTCTATGGGGAAAAATCTTACCTTCGAAATCACCAAGCAGACCAAAAATGCAATATGCTGTTGCATATTCTCAATTTCACTATTGAATTTAATGTTTTTAGGTAGTTTGGAGGATGATTTTCCAATGATTAGGGTTGACAATGTTATACCCAGAGGTTTGCAATATATCTATGTCACCTTGATAAAGATGGGCATGATATCAGGAAGCAAGATTTTTCAGGGAGGATAGAAAGAATTTTATATACAGACTGTCATGCAGGAAACAAGACACCTGGTTAAAAGGGAGTGGGGGAGAGGATGAGTGATCCAGACTTTCCTGAATGTCTTTCAGGATGTGGGTACTAGGGCTACTGGTTTGAGCTTCTTCCAGCAGCTGCATAGTAGTCTATTTTACAAGATAAAGTCTATTTGGTTATTGTAAAAACTAAATTTGGTTGAAAGGTGATGATTTGCCTGTCACAACTGTAATTTTGTTGTTGTTGACCATTTAAAATCTTTTAAGGCTTCTATTTAGTGCTACACTCACTAAACCAGACTGTGATCGACAAACCACTTAAGCAAGAGTAACCTCATTGAAGTAGCAATGGGGCTACTTCAGAGTAAGTAGTTTATAGATTGCACATCAGTGCAGCAGTTGCAGGGGAAAGTAGGGGTTGTAGTGAGTTTGCTACTCACACTCCAGTATTATGAAATTAACTGTTATTGGGCGACAGGAAAATTAAAATTGAGCTACTCCTGATACAAAATTTCAAACATTGCCTTTTTAAAGAAACAGGCCAGTTCTCGGCTGGATGTAAGTATGGGAAATTCTCCAATTACTAGCGTGGGCTGATGGGGAGTTAAGGGAGGGTATTTTAGCCACCAAGATGAAGGGCAATGTCAGGACTGTTATTTGTAGCAATTCCTGCTCTGCTAGGGGCCATCTTTCTCTCAGAAAACTCTCAACAAGAACTTCACACCCTTTTTCCTTTGTATGTCCAAGAAGGCAGGAGGAGGGTGACGTGCTTGGAGTAGAGGCAAAGGACCTTCCTGGCATAACGCAAAGGACAAAGATGACAGTGCACTTCACAGGCAGAGCAGGTCATTCATTGTTTTTATTCCAAAACAGTGAGTGTGACTGTTTCTTTTCATAACCTAAAATGTAATATTCTTGACCTGGATGGGTTATGCCTTGAACAAAATTGAAGGACTTTTACGTAGTCAGCACTATAATACATATAGGTGTCTGTGTTTAACAGACAGCAAATCCAGCTGAGCTGTGGAATCTGCAGTTCAGCAGTAAAAATAGTCTGGAAAAACTGGTCTTCAGGGCGCTTTATGTTTGTTATTAAATAATAGTCCAAATGAACCCCCTTCTTATTCAGTATTATAACTGGTATCCTAGAGACCCAAACTACACATGACTTCTAAAGCCCTCCTGTTTTCTATTAATGGACCCATCATAGAAAACACATACTTGACATGTTATAAAATGAAAACAGCACTGTGTGCCTTATGTCACAATTCAAGTGTTATGGCAAACAAGAAATTGGGACTTACTTGCTGACCTGAAGCAGCATGGCTGATACAAATTCATTCCATAGGGACCCAAAGAAATAAAAAACAAAAGCACAAAAATCTGCTCGCTATACATGTTCTAATATTAGAAAGCCAGAATCTTTTTGAATCGGCTCTAAAAAAATCCCCAGAATCCTGACATGTTTGGCACTTCCTATCACGATCTTGAAGAAAGCCAGATGAGTATACGGACTCTTCTCCTTTCCCCCATATTTTCTAGTTTTCAGGCAAAAAAGCACACACAAGACATTAAAATACAATTTTAAAAATATGTTGATGGTTTAACTCTAATCCCTGTCACTCAGGTTGCCATATTAAATAGGACAGGAAGGCAAAAATATAAAACTAGGAACATTTTTTGCACTATGTAAGAGGAGGAAAAGACATTTTGAAACAAAAAAATAACCCCATACCCATGTTTTCCAATAACACTCATGCAGCTATGCTTAAACAAAAGCAAAACATACTGTATACTGAGAGAGATACGAGGATCTGAGAAATTTGTCAAATTATTGTTAGTTTTCTTGTACTGATCCAGCAATTTGCTACATATTGTACTGAAACTCCCCCCTCCTTTACCCCCCCCCTTTTTTTAAAAAGGCCCAAATTTTTCATTGTATTTAACATACCAGACAAACATGACAATTTGGGCAACAGTGGATAAATTTGTTTTTTGTGAATTTTGCTCTAGATCAAAATTTTGTGATTTTCACTCTAGAATTTTGCTCAACGAATTTCATATTGTAATCCTTCCTTTTTAAGCTAATAATGACATTGCACATTTTTTTCTTACAAACATATAAATTATTTTATTTACAAAGCCATGTTACAAAAAAAAAAATAATAAAGCAAAAAAACAAAACAAAACCCCCCCAAAACAAAAAATACAATCGCTCACTAGAGAATATCTCCAGGCCTGGTGTTGAACCATGGCAGTATCAATCAGATACATGTTTGTTCTGTTTTTCCTTTTTTAAAACTGTAAGCCATAGAATTTACTATTTACACCTACTTTAGACATTTATTCTGCTTACAATTATCACAAGCATGGAATGAATTCTATCTGATACTGCTAATACAAAAAGGTGCAGAACAAAGGATGAAAATACTTAGTGTTACAAAATATGGGATTGTAGAAAAGAAACTGACTGTACAAGTATGGCATTTTCTTTCAGAATGATTGGACATGCTTTCTTCAAAAGTCTTCTGGAAAAGGTTCTAAAATCTGTAGTAGGAAAGCACAATAGAGCAGGTGCAAATTCGTTTCTGTGCAACAACAGTTATTTCATATTCCCCATGACTGACCAGCTATGCAAAACCCACAGAGTTTTGTTAAAGTGCCATGGGTCAACAGCATAACAAAATATAAGGTGTAGGTAGAAAAATTTCTTTTTTTCTTCTTTTTTTTTAAAACAATAGTTCACTGAGAATCAGCAATAATAGAATATGCTGTATAAACTATTCTCTACAAAGGTCAATCAGCACTATTTACAATTGTTACATTGATACAAAAGAAGGCATACAAGTTATCCAAGTCGCTTTTTTTTTTATATGGCTGACGGGCCTATGCATTGCGTATGTGTAACAACCAAAGCTTCTGAGACTCTATTGCTGGAAACGAATCACAAGATCTTCAGGCAAATGGGGGAGAAAAAGAACTGCTGAATGAACTAATAATGCATTATAGGCTGGTCCAGTTCATATTAATTTTTTTTAAATTCCATTTCACTTTTCAGGCTGAAAATTTTAATACATATAAAATTAAATAATAATTATTTTCATGAAGGAAGAAACACCATGGGATTTTCACTTGATGCTTAGCTTTCCCAAAATGTTGCCAGGTCTAAGCCAGTTGAAAAAGGATAAGCAGCATTCATAAGGACAGTCTCCATATTCCAGCTTCCCAATTAAAAGATGCACGTGAAGAGCTAAAAATTCTTAAAACTACTGAATTACTCCTTCAGTCACTGACAAGCACTATTTCTCAGAAGCAGCCACTGAATCTCACTCACAACCACTGTTTTCCCTCTACAAGTAGAAATGACAGTTCATTAATTACAGAGGGTGACTTTGTTACTGAGATTTTTTTTAACTCCTGCAGTTTTACAACTCAAAATAAATTATTAAAAATTAACATAGTTCTGCTCCTAAAACTGAAGACAAAAATTGTGCAAAAATAACAAAGATATGTACACATTTTTCAGTCTGAAGAAATGTACAATAAAAACATAATTCAAAGTACATTAAAAATATAAACATTGCTTAAACTTTCCTAAGTTTCATATCATTTCTGAAACTATTCCGGTCAGTTAGCCCGAAATATAGCAAAACATAAATTATTACAAAATTAACACTATAAAAATTTACTTTAAGAATATCTTCTAAACTTTTTCCCCCCAAAGGGTCTAGCCTTGTTTATAATTGCTTAAACATTTTTATAAGTCTGAAAATGTGCCTCAAGCCTTCTTTTTTTTTTTTTAAAAAAAAGAAAAAGTAACAATCTTCCTACTATTTGCAGTCTCTCTCCTTTCCCCCAAGATGTAAATAAACCAGCATATAAGTGCACTTTTAACACTGTAGAAATAAAAATTAACTCCTCTGTACTAATGTTCCAGTACCTAGCATTGATTTCCTGATTATAAAATCTACATTTTATAAAAAATTTCAGTAATCCTATAAGAAACACTGTCAGTGCAATTCTATAGATGCAAACCAGTCTGTTTAACTCCTGTCCTTGCAAATATAAATTGTTTCATGAAGCAAAAGAGTAATATGATCTTTGGGGTCTAGTCTTCAATCAGCTTATGGGGAATTTTCGTGCTGAGCTCCTACTAATATCAATAGGAGTTAGGTGCATAAATCCTCCACGCATTGGCTGGAGTATAGACCTCCTTACAGATTTGAACTTGGACAGTGCTGAGCATTCCCAACTTACAGCTGAAGTCAGTGAGAGCTGTGGGTGCTCAATACTCCCTTAACATTAGTCCCTAAAGTTGCAGTGCCCCTATTGTTACATACTGCTAAGAAATGCACTAGGCAATATTTTTTATCCATAGGACAAGAAAAAATACAGAGGTTACTCTAGATTTTAAGTCATGACAAAGCATTTTGGGGACAATTTAAAATACATTCCAACCATGAACTGGATTATTTTGGAATGTCCACCAATGTTACTTACTGTTGTAAGAAACAAAGGGAGCAATGCAACAATATTAATAGCTTGAAAAGGCATGAAACAGAACAAAGCAGAATGCACAGATCAGTGGCAAATAACACATGAGAAACTAAATAGATCACTATTACAGTTTTCTGTAGATTTCAAATTAAACTTTTTTTTTTTTTAATAAATCACAAATTGATAAAGGTTAATCCACCTGCAGGACACAGTAAATAAAAACCCATAGGCTGGTTCCTTGTTCTTGTTATGGAAGAGTCCTTATCCTACCAGTCCGGTTTGATGTCTTCTGAAAGAGAAACAAGAGCCAGTTTCAAAATCATAAAACATATCCAGTACAAGCTCCTGTTCATTCACATCGCAAATTACTTTAATAATAAATTTGATGCTTCAAAGGAAACAAAAACAAATTCCCCTTCAGTCTTATAAATTAGATGCAACCCCCTTTAAGAAATATATGCTTACAGGCACATTCCAGAGGCATTAGACCCCAGTGTAAAGACACTGGATCGAATATGCCATACGTTTTCTTTTGGGGCTGTCTGAAGTATCATTTGAAAATGTTTCAGTTATGCATTGTCTTAAAGAACACAAGAATCGGTGCAAATGATAAGCAGCAAACAGGTAGCAATTCTGATAAATCTTTTTCCTTTATATACCAATGTACCCACCACCCTCAGGCAGAAAGTTTCCTGCAATCCCAACTGGCACACAATGCATCAGCACGTCTATTTAATACAGGGATCTAGGTATTCGTAGCAAAGAACCACCACACTTAAAGGCTTGAAATATCAGAACATATAGGCTTCTAAATTGTCCATACAAAAATCTCAACTTTTTATAAAGCCAAATAAAGAGGTGAATATCATAGCCAATGATACTGGAGATATATACACAGGTGGCATCAACATGCAAAAAGGACCTTTTCACCTAAAAATTCTTATTAACTGATGTTTGTGTGAGGCCTTTGCAAAAGTCACTATTTTGCATATTCATAATTCTCCCTGTAGGATTTAAAGCACCAGCTAATTCATACACAAAGCTGGTGAACTGCCCTTAATTTAAACATCCTCTGAACTGCCTCAAAACAGACTGAGGGAATGTTGCTGAAATGCCAGTAGTAAATCAAACCACTGTATGTAAGGGATGCAGGAGTGGAGACAGCTCCCCCTCTATTTTTTTTATTATTATTAAGATCCGAAAAACTAAAATCCAATATAATAAATGAGCAAAACACAAAAATAGGAAAAGGTGGGGATTATGGACTTGAAGATACTGTCTGATGTTCAACCATGTTGGCAAGCAAACACAAGTCTTTCTTGTCTATCAGATTATCAAATCAATATTTTAAAGTTACTGTAGGGATAACAGACAGGACGATGTGCAGAGGCTCCAAGAGACAGCAATTTGTTCATGCTTCCTACCTGATGGAAGAGAGTCTGGACACACGAGGAAAGAGCTGCCTCTTCCCCTAAGTATAGGGAAATTATTAAGGCTCCATCTATTTTACTTCTTACCAGGTGCATTGGGCGTAAATTGTAGGGTTAACAAGCACATGGTCAGAGATTACCACTGTGACAATTGATGAGTCTGATACAGATTGTACTAGATCCTTGACACTAGAAAAAAGGCAACGAATTAATAGGTATGATGGCTGGAAAGAAAAACCATGGGATTTTTGGGATTTTTTAGAGGAAACATTCTGGCACCTCTCTAGTAAAATGCCTGCATTCAAAAAACACTGCACACAGCATGGTACATGGCTGTGCTGTATTATCCTGAGGGTGCCAATGCCATGTGAAAGATTCACATTCCCCCTTCCTCAATGATGTCAGACTTGTCTTTCGCAGGTTTGTTCACTGCGGGAGGGGAGCCCTTCACAAGGAACTGGCACTCAAGGGGTAATGCAAAACAGATTGTGCTCTATAGGGCTCCTCCCATCTCTGCGGTATTTTGTGAATGAGCCCTGAGATTCAGATTATTCTCAATGAAAAACAATGAGGTGGATCATGAGCATTAAGACTATTCCTATTTCGACTCTTTGTTTTTGCTTTGCCCTCTTGTCTCTCTCTCTCTTGCCATTACTTTCTCTCTGCCCCTGTGTGGGATACAGGAACAATGGGTGTTAACACACAGGAAGGGAGGCAACGAGAACCTGCCTTCGATCTGTGGAGTTCCCATGCTGTTGCCACCCCCATGGGCAGCATTGGGAGCCCTTCAAAAACAGGCAGCCCCCTGCCCATAGCTCATGGGCTTGTGCCAGCTGCCACAAATAGTGCTAGCCCAAGGCCGCCTGACAGCTGGGCAGCCGCTCCAGCTATCTTGCTGTGCCCAGATGTCCCAGGGACAGCTAGATCACTGGAGTCCCAACCCCAGCTGTCAGGCGGCCCCATGGGGACAGCACAATCGCTGAACTCCTCCCTCCCATCCCACTGGCTTTTAGTGGAAAGGGGTGTGGTGCTAGTGCTGGCTCAGATGGAAAGGGTGAAGGGAGACACGGCCAGGGAAGTAGTCTTCCCTGGCTGTGCCCCCCCACCCCTTTCTATTCGAACCAGTGCTAACATGCCCTCTCAATTAACTGTTGGCTAGAAGAGGGGAGTGCAGATCGCATTCCTGAGAGTCTCTGGGGACTTCTGCGCTCCCCTCTCTCGGCTGGCTGTCACCTGAGGGGGATGTGCTAACCATGCCTCTATGGCGCTGGTAGATCCAGGGGTGTGGGGGGCCCTAAAAATGAGATCTGGTTCCATGGTTGCCTGTTGCCCTGGTTTGGGCCGGATTAACCCACACTGCATGCTCCCCCTTCCTAGGGATGATGCTGTGCAGCACTGCCCCAGGGCAAACATCTGGCATCCATTGTTCAGACAGGCAGGTAAATCGAGGGCAAAGGGGGCAACATCTCATCTGTTAACACCCACTGTCTAAAATTTTTGATTTGGTGCCTGATACTACCACAACACACCAAGCTGAGGCTGCTAGTTTTGGTGCAGTAAAGGAAAAAATGGTAATATTCACAAAAACATAAAACTAAGATAACATTATATAGCCAAGCAAGCCACTAGGAAGAGGAGGAAAAACTGTTGCCTGAAGTGCTCTACACAAAGCTGTTCTGAAAAGGCAGATAGACAATGCTTGGGAGAGCTGCTAAGGGTTTATATTAAAACTCCTAGTGTTCTATATTAACCCTGCTGCTATCCAGCCACCATGGAAAACTGAGGGTAGTGACCAAGGTTCACTTTCAGTGTGTGATGGCAATGCTATTGAGGCTTCTACAAAATCCATGATGTACGAAAAAAACCCAACTCCTTCTAAAGCAAGTTTTCCTGATATAAACCTTACTGTCTTCGCTACTAATTAGTTATAATAGGTTATAAAAGAAAATGAAAATCACAGAGGATAAATTAGGTTTTAAACATTTAAAACGTAAAATTAAACACACCCCGATGATACATTTGAGCATTTTACTACTGAAATACACTTAAGGGGGGACCCAACACTTACTTGTCTGTTGTGTACTGGATTTGATGTACTTGAAGGACTGGATTGTGACAAAGCTACACTGCTGTTTTTTCCAATCTGAAAGACATTGAATTGAGAAGCATTGAGAGATGCACTGTCAGCTGCATTCAGAAGCCTGGCTTTATTTGCTTTCATGTCATAAACAGTAATAATCACTGTTTTGCTTTGGCTAACAGGATGTTCAGAGTGACACATGCTCTTCCCTAAGCTAAAGTCCTGCAGCTCAGGAGCCCTCCAGGGGAATTGACATGACAGAGTCTGGGTCACTGAAACAACTAGAAGATGGAAACTTGTTTAACTATGTCGTCATACATGTAATAAATATCAAATTTACTTTGACTAATTTTTCACTAGCTTCTGAATGGTGCAGATTCCAGCGGTAGAAGCATCACAGAAAATAAATTAAGCTTCTTGATATCTGCTTACAGAAAGGCATATATAACTATTTTACAGATAAACACAATAGGTAAAAACAGATGTGACAATGGACCACTTAGGCCTGCATTGGCCCACCGTGATCCGGGAGTCACTGGCACGTTTGTTTTGGTGCTGCTAGAGATTGGCCCGCTTTGACCTGTGACAGGTAGGTGGCTAGCCCAGGATGTGTATTTGGAAAATCTTGGAGGTCACAGCCCAGGCTAAGGGCCTCCCACGCAGGTCAACGACGGCTAATACATCTGTGGTAGCCCTGCCATACCTGCCCCGGGTCAGGGGCTGTCATGGCTGTTGATCATTGGCCACCATGGAAGTCTACCATGGTGGGGGGCAGGGCCGACTGCACGTTTGTTGTGCTCCCCATCCTACCCGGGCCATGCTGGTAGCAGGATGGCTCTCTGGCCACAGGCATGTTAGTTCTGTGTCCGTCCCAAGCCACATAGGCTGCGGTTTCCCGAGCTGGGGAACCGCCATGCTGCCTGCATATCTGTTTTTACCCAATGAACCACAGAGAGGTTAGGTGACTTGCCTAAAGTTACAAAGTGAGCGCAGAAACAGGTTTCAGTGCCCATCATGAAATAGCATCGCCCCCCCTTCATTGTTTGATTATTAGTACTGCCATAGCAGCAATTAAAATCTAAAGAATATAAACGTTGTTGCTAAAAGAAATTAAGTACACAAGCAGCACAAGTAACTAGAATAATTAAGCAATAGTTCACATCTTTTCCATACCATATTACCAAAGAAATATGTTAGAGGTGACCCTCCCTGTTTAATGAATCCTCCTCTTTCTTCTCGACATAATGAAACAGAGGGGTTAAGACCTCCAGGTGGAGAACAGAGGCAGGTCAAATAAGCTTTCTCCCCCCCGCCCCAAACCCTTTTAATACATACTCTTCCAAAATAAATGTGATGCAGATTGTCTCATATCATTCATTCTATATTCTGTGAAACTACTGTCCTGCCTCCTCTAAGCACAACTCTCTGGATTCTCCACTTACTACATCGGAAGTGTATAGGGTGCAGTTCCTGACCATTAAAGTCAATGGGAATTTTGTCATTGACAGGAATGGATTCAGGATTGCAGCCTTAGTGTGGTTTGTTATATCTAATTCATATATTTTTAAAGTTGTTTGAACATTTTAAAAGAAATTAAAGACTGTAAAACAAAAGTCATCTGTGAAGCCTATTTCAATTCTGCTGATTCAAGCTAGGAGGTAATTAATTCATTATTTTAATTTCTCACCCTGCCCTTCCCACCAAAAGTGGCTCAGGGCGGCTTACAATATTAAAATACCAAATACACATAAAATATAAAAACATCCCACCATTCCCCCAACCCCTCTCCACCCCAACCCTCCACCTTCTAACTCACCTTTATCCCCCACAACACCCCCCCTACCCTACCTCCCACTGCCGAACGCCCTTGTGAGAATAGGATGGTTTTACACTGCCTCCTAAAGGCACTCAAGCCTGGACATAAATAAACCTCTTGGGGGAGGGAGTTCCACCGAGAACACCCTCCTTGCTGTAGCAACCAAGTTAAAAACTGGCATCTCTAGAGAGGCATCCCCAGCCGACCGCAGAGGCCAAAATGGGACATGGTAGGCCAGGAGATCTCCCAGATAAGTGAGTTCCAAGCTGTTTAGGGCTTTAAAGGTCAAAAACAGCACCTTGAATTGTGCCCATAAGACAATAGGCAACCAGTGCAGATTTCAGAGTACCAGTGTTATGTGCTCCTGATGACCCGTCCCCGTGAGGAGCTGAGCCGCCGCATTCTGTATCAGCTGCAGCTTCCGAACAATCTTGAAGGGCAGCCCCACGTAAAGCGCACTGCAGTAGTCTAACTTCGAGGTAACGAAGGCATGGATGATGGTTGCCAGATGCAAATCAGAAAGAAAAGCTGCAGCCTTCTCATCAGATGGAGTTGGTGAAAAACACTCTTGGCCACCGGCGACACCTGGGATTCCAGGCACAGCAGCAGATCCAGGAGCACTACAAGACTGTGATCGTGAGTTACTGGGGAGTCCAGACCCCATCAATAACTGGGGTCCCAATCCCCCTCAAGCCACAATACTGGCCAACTATCACCATCTCAGTCTTGTCAGGATTCAACCTCAGCCAGCTCACCCTCATCCAGTCCCCCATAGCAGCCAGGCAACAGGTAAGTATAGAGACTGCAGGACCTGGGTCTGATGAAAAGGATTGGTAGAGTTCCAAAGCTCCGAATAATCCAACCCAGTGGCTTCATATACGTGTTGAACAAGAGGTGGGACCCCACAGGGAGATCACGGGTCAACAAAGAGCAATCACCTATCACCACCTGCTGAGACCTCCTCGACAGGAGGAGTGAAACCACTCAAGAGCGGTTCCACGTACTCCCTCCAGGTCTTGCAGTCGAGTCAACACCACCTCGTGATCAACAGTGTCAAAAGCCACTGACAGATCTAAAAGGATCAACAGAGGGTGAAAACAGACATGACGCGAACCACCCTTTAACCACCCTTGGTGGTCATTTATGCATGTTGCAGGGCTGCTTAGGGCACCAATACAGCCCTGCAACATGCATAAATAACCACCAAGGGTGGTTAAAGGGTGGTTAGCGTCATGTCTGTTTTCACCCAGAGCAGAATACCCTCTGTCGATCTCCAAGTGTAGATGATCATTGACCAAGACCACAAGGCAGTCTCCATGCCATGACCAGGACAAAAGCCAGACTGAAAGGGGTCTAGAAATCCGATAGAATTCAGATGGGCCTGGAACTGACATGCCACCACCTGCTCAATAACTTTCCCTAAAAAGGGAACGTAAGAGACAGGCTGATAGCCGGCAGGGGAGTCAGTGCCCAAAGATGCTTCTTTAAGCAGAGGCTGGACAATCGCCATTTTAAGGGCGTCTGACATCCTGCCCTCCCAAAGGGAGGCACTGACAAGCCCAGCCAACAATGGCCCCAATGTCTCCCGGCTGGCTCTCACCAACCAGGACAGGCATGGATCTAATTCACAATTGGTGGCCCGCATAGCCCCAAGCACATCTGCATTAGTGGGCAATACCGACTAAATTAATCCAAATAAAGACGACAAGGCTGAAGCTCCACAGCCCCAAACTCCAACTTTCCCATAGAACCAACTGTGCCAAAGTCATGGTGAATACGAGTGATTTTATCTGCAAAGTAATCAATTAAATTATTTTACATTTATTTTAGTTTAATTAATAAAATAGAGTATTATGAATCTCTTAGCCTGAGTGAACTTATTTAGTCCAAAACCCAACATAAAACAAGAGAAGAATCCTAAATCTCAAGCTTTCATGCAATTAATTTCTGAGCTTTGGGAGGTATAGAGATGCCAAGCACTTGACACCCAGTGAATCAATGTGTACTGTAGAAGCTCTGCCCTTCTCAGGATAAGGATAAACATTTTTATTAAAAAAAAAAAAATAGTCAAGGTAAGCAGTACAAAGTATCCCCAACACTCAAGCTACCTTTTAATAGTGGGTTTTAACAAATGTAACATTTTCCCATCAGGCTGAACAATGAGAAAAACCAGTTGTCTGAATTAACTGTCACACTGGGTCACCCACCACTCTGCTCGTTTAAAAAAGAGCAGCACAAAAGTAACCTGAAGAATTCCTTACCTGCCGAGAGATGGAGCTGTTTGGAGGATCTGGCACCGTAGAAAGAAGGTTGGCAGTGCTCTTTTTGTGAACACTATTCATACCAGGCATTTTAGTGATTTTACAGGCTTTGCTACTAGAACTAGAGTTTTTACGTTTTTTTCCTTCTGATTTGTCAAAAGAAAGGGGTAGAGAAGACACTGCATTATGTGCTGCCAGGGAGTGATCCCCCGAATGGTGCACAAGGGAGGATACAGACAAATTAGAGGAGTCAATACTGCTTACTACCATGCTCATGTGTTTTACCGAGTCTGTTGAGCTACTTGATAATGAAGTCCGTCCTGAGGGCTCCGATTTGGCACTGAGTGGGCTTGTTCCATTGTTTGTATTGTGCACAGACATACTGTTATAGGAAGATGTAGCCTGGTAGGAGTTCAATGTTGAGCTAGGGTTCAAGACACAGTTCTTTTTGTGGGATCCTGAAAATGAAGACAAGGAGGATGTCTGCAAAGATAATGAGGAAGAAGACTGCGGCTTTTTCTTTTTGTTACTCGAAGACTCATCGCTGCGTGATGATGTGTCTTTGACTTTTGAGGATTTGCTGGTTTTTGTTTTGGATGGCTTATGGGATGGTGAAGGGATGACTGCTGGCACTGGTGACACAGTTGATGGCGCCTTGAAAGTTGAGTCCATGATATTTAAACTTGCGGCCACATGAGGAAAAGCTGTGGTATGTGACATAATGGAATTCGTATCTGACATCGTCACAAAGGCTGTGTTTGATAACATGGCTGATGTCATTATGTAAGAAGAAGTGATTCTTGAGCTGATGGGTGTTGAAGGAATATACACAGCTGCACTGGGGTTGCTGAAAGGCTGCAGAACTGACGCTGCAAAGGGGGTGGTCACATGTGCTGCTGGAGAAGGCATGGGGCTATCTGCCGCAGGAGGAATCTTCCTGAAGAGGAAAAAGAAGAACACAGAGGTTCAGAACTCTAATTTTGGAGTTAAAACGTTTGGTTTGAGCAAAGCAGATAGGAAGGTATTTCCTGGAAAGACCTAGTTACCAAAAAAACAAATCAATGGTATTCTAATTTTGAGTATTTCCCATAACTATTATGTAGATTTTAATGAAGAAAAAGATATATTTTTGATCTTCTTGTCAACACCTCAATCCTAATATTTGATACTTCAAGTTTCTACTAAGAGACAAATACACTTTTATTACTATAAGGATTCCCGGAGCTTTTAAAGTTCCATTTTGTCAAAGCTTCATTCACAGCCTTGGTGTATTAATGTTATGCTGATGAAGTCAGGAAACTCATAACAAAGGACTATGCAAAGAGTTATGCAGTGTAAGACACCCCAAACAACTCTTTTCTGACCTGTAACACCTATCCCAGCAGAAAGCACCAAGTGGATACACCAAATTTGCTTTCTTGTTTCCTTCCTTACCTTTACAAAATAACTAAGGTATACAAAACAATGAAGAGCTTGGATGACATGAATAAATCCTCTAGGGCATGTTCACACAAAACATAACTTACCTGGAGGAAAACCCTGGGAGGCCTACACTGGGTAGTTTACCCAGGAGAAGTTAAGTTGTTTCATGTGGCTGCTCCTACCTGGGGGGGGGAGGGGGTGTCAAGGCTAATTAACCCTTGCAGCACCATGCTACTGGATAGAAATGGCCACACAAAATGTTACCAACTACAACTTCGAAGAGCATATTACTCAGCAGTTGCTGATGAAGCTAATTGAATATATTCAATTCACACACATTTTGTAAGCTTTATTTATTTAAATTTATTTTACAGATTTATATCCCGCCCCCTCCTGCAATGCAGCTCGGGGCGGCTAAGCTGGGAGAGATTTTTCAGCTACTCAGCCTAAGTTCATTATATCCATCTGTAGCTTCCATGTGCTCTTCTATTTGAGGCCGCTTTCAGACCTCCTTCCCCCCCCCCCCCCCAAAGCACATATTCTGGCTGCGGGAGGGATATCCCTTTCGCAGCCAGGATATGTGCAGGGTGCCGCCGGTCTGAAAGCCCCCTCTGGTGCTGTTTTGCCGGCAAATACCTGCAGACATTTGCGGGTGTTTGCTGGCAAAACCGCACAGGGGGGCTTTCAGACCAGCGGCACCCCACGCATATCCTGGCTGCGCATTCCCTCCCGCAGCCAGAATATGCAGAGGGGAAGGGAAGGTCTGAAAGCAGCCTGAGTCTCATTCATCCTTGGTATTTACATTCTTCAAAGATTTAGAGATTTGTGCGCCTCACTCTGTAATTATCTTCTATGTCCAGGTCTACATATTTAGCTAGTCTTCTGTCATAAATCAGTCACAGTTTTTCAATTATTTGTGTTGATCTTATCTTTACTCAGCTCCCTCTTAATTGCTATTTTTCTACAGCTGATAAGTCCAGAGCTGGACAGTGCTTATAGTTCATAGGCCCGAACAGCTGATAGTTCTATTCTCAACTATGCCACTAACTTCCTGGGACCTAGGACAAACTGTTTAGCCTATTTGGTCTCTGTTTCTCAATCTCTAAAATGAGGATAGCAATGTTCACCCACCTTTGCAAGGCACTTTGAGAGTTAAGGCTGGAACATATTAATTAGCATTCTGAGGAAAATACAATCTGTGGAGAAAGTAAGGTTGCTGTGTTGGTCCGAAGTACAGTTATATATTTTATTGGACCAACTGTAGTTGGTCTACTTTGTCTCTACTACTTTCTGTTTCTCTATATTGAAAATACAATCAGCACACAGCACAGCCACACCTCACATCTTTGCTGAGACATTTGTAAATGATGGCACTAGGATATCAGTTGTAAAGTAGCAGCTTTACCTGGAAGGACAACAAGTGAAATCAACTGTGGAAGATCAGTCTGGAAGTTGAGGAGAAGGGTTGAGGGTAAGAAGGCAATGCCATTAGAGATTTCGAATCATGAACTTGAATGTTGTGTGGGCAATTAAAGTGATGATGATTTGTAGAAAAAAGCAATCTTTATTTATTTTATAAATTTGTACCCTGCCCCTCCTGCGAACAGCCCGGGGCGGCTTCCAACGATAAAATACAACACAATAAAATACAATTTAAAATCATCAATAACAATATAAATGATTAAAACAGGGCTCAGGGCCTTCATAATACATAATAAATAATAAATCATAAATCAGGTGGGGCTAAAAAATCCCCCTTACCCCACCCTCCCCAAAGGCCTGGGCGAACAGCCAGGTTTTACAACTTCACCAGAATGTCAACAGGCTGGGGGCCAGGCGAGCTTCCTCCGGAAGGGAGTTCCAAAGGCACGGCCCAGCCACCGAGAATGCCCTCTCCATTGTGGCCCCCTGCTTAACACGGGGGACCTCCAAGAAGGCACCCCCGGTGGACCGAAGGAGCCGTTCTGGGGCGCGGAGGGCGAGGCGGTCCCTGAGGTATGAGGGGCCCAGACTGT
>QEPC01014880.1:864279-874828 GCA_003113815.1 Sphenodon punctatus | reverse complement strand
CCGCTCAATAACCTTCCCTAAAAAGGGAAGGTTAGAGACAGGCTGGTAACTGGCGAGCGCATCCACGTCCAAAGATATTTTTTTAAGCAGGGAGTGCACCACAGCCTCCTTGAGGCAAGGCGACAACCTCCCCTGCTGCAAGGATGCGTTCACTACCCTCGCCAGCACCGTCCCCAATGTCTCCCTGGAGGCTTTCACCAGCCAGGACGGGCATGGATCAAGTTCGCAACAGGTGGCCCTCACAGACCCCAAGACATCCGCAGCATCGGCCGGCATCACTTCCTGAAACTCCCCCCACAAAGCTGGACCAGACGGGGCTTCCGTCCCCTCGCGCCCTTCCCCTACTGCCCCATATCCAACGTCAAAGTCGGTCTGAATCAGAGCAATCTTGTCTGCGAAGTAGTTGACAAACTCCTCACAGTGGGCCTGGGACAAGTCCCCATCCAGGCGGAGGGAGGCCTGACTAACCAGCCCCCGCACCACCCGGAACAGCTCCGCCGGACGTGATGAAGACAGCAAGGAACTCCTTCCTTGCTGTCCTCATAGCCTCAACATAGGACCGCAAGTGGGCCCTATGGAGAAGACTGTCGGAGTCAGATCGAGTCCGACGCTAGCCTCCTGCCTACACGCTTCATATACCGCAGCCCCTCAGTAAACCAAGGGGCCCTGCGGTGATGAGACCGAGGCAAAGGGTGTCTCGGAGCCACCCTGTCAATGGCCTCCTCCAGCAAGCTGTTCCAATGCTGGACCAGCTCATCCACAGAGTGGCCGTCCAAGTCCAAGGTTAACTTCCCCAGGACCTCTTGGAACCGCTGGGGTTCCATCAGCCTCCAAGGGTGGACCATCCTAACTAGTCCTTTCCCCTTCTGGAGGGGGTGTGCTAGAAGATTGGCCTGAAGGAGATAATGGTCCGTCCATTAAACAAGTATATAGAGATCATCCGGAGCGGCTGAGCTATTATCTGGGAAAACCATTTATAGTTGCATCCTGATTCTTCAAAAATCAGTGGCAATACTTGTTATATCAAAATACAGGCAGCTGAGGTCTGTTTTGTGCCTTTCAGGACAGAGGTGGGCTGCCCGAGTGAACATCCTCCTGTACAGCTGATAATACCACTACAGCAACTGGAAGATGAGAGGAACTTGTAAAGCAGGCACGTAGTATCTTTTTCTGATATCAGCGATGCTCCGATGGCCAGTTTCTTGCAACGAATTCCCAAATCTTCAAACCCTGTCTTCTGGCTTAACAGCCTATTTGGTTAGCCTCACAAGCTAAGCTTTAATATTTCCATGGTAATTATTATTTAGCTAAAATTCAGTGTCGATTAATTTAACACAATTTTGATAAACAGCAACAGTTATATTGGAAAGTGTTTGCATGTTGTATAGCGAAATCCCACATCATCCCACCTTCAAGACCTGGAAGCCATTGGGAAATGGTTTTTAATTATACACTGCATAAATTGATATATTAAATAAGTAGTGAAGTCTATTTTAAGGCCATCTTTGCAACTCTTGTCCATAATATACTACATGGCACATCACTGCAAAAAAGTAAGATTGAGGCATGTAAAATGCTGCATTGGTAATGCACATTATAATTTTCAATGCCAGCAAGCTTGATAAAACTAGAAGCGGATATATATAAAATGTGTTTGAAAATCTCCACCATCTGTGTCAATGCTTGCTGCTCTGTGGAATTCTTTTTATTCCAAAAAACTGAAATCATCTCAAGGATTATCACAGAAATTTAATCTTCCTTTTATGTTTGAGGGGAGATGAGGGAAGAAGCAGCACTCAGAGTTGACACCAACTCTTTTCCACAGATTGGTTGTCAATATCTATCAGGGGTGGGAATTCCGGATCTGCCGGTATCCGATAATGCCGGTATCGGGCGTACCGGCATTACCGGATTCGACCCGGTAATCCAGACCCGGTACCGGATTTCGGTGTACCGGTTTTTTTACATTGCAGCCATTTTTAAATGGCTGCAATGTAAAAAAATTTAAATCCCCAGCAAAACAGTTTTTTTTTAAAAAAAACCTCCCCGAGTCCAGGCTGAGCGGGTGGAAGGGGGGACACCCCCCACCCACCCTGCCCAGCCTGGATTTTTGTTTTAAAAAAGAAAAAAGAAAGACCCAGAGGCGAGGCGAGGCGAGCCCACCCCCCAGCACCAGCGGCCGCGGCGTCCCCGCAGCCGCCGGTAAGTATGACCCGATCCCTGGGGGGGGGGGGGTGTTTAACACCCCCCCCCCCCCAGGGATCACCCCTACAGTGCGCTTGCCGCTTACCTTTGGGAGCTCCGGCGGCGGCGGGCGGTCCGGCGGCCTCAGCGCCGGCTGTGGCTGCCGGCGTCAGGACGCTCTAGGCCTTCCGGGGAACTTCCGGGTTTCACCGGAAGGCCTAGAGCGTCCTGACGCCGGCAGCCACAGCCGGCGCTGAGGCCGCCGGGCCGCCCGCCGCCGCCGGAGCTCCCAAAGGTAAGCGGCAAGCGCGCTGTAGGGGTGATCCCTGGGGGGGTGGGGGTGTTAAACCCCCCCCCCCCCCCCAGGGATCGGGTCATACTTACCCGCGGCTGCGGGGACGCCGCGGCCGCTGGTGCTGGGGGGGGCTCGCCTGGCTCGCCGTCTTACTCTTAGTCTTTTCTTTTTTAAAACAAAAAGCCAGGCTGGGCAGGGTGGGTGGGGGGTGTCCCCCCTTCCACCCGCGCAGCCTGGGAGGGGGAGGGGGAGGAATTTATTCCATTGGTTTCAATGGGGACACAGCGCCCCATTGAAACCAATGGATTAAATCCGGTACCGGTATACCGGATTTAATCCGGGAATCCGGTTTTCGTGGAACCGGTAAATCCGGTACCCGGTAATGGGTCCGGGGTCCCACCCCTAATATCTATTGTTATCAAAGCAGAAGAGAGAAAAGAGGCTGATCTGTAATCTGGAGGTTTGGTTCAGTAAGGACTAAAGTACTGTGGGTTTTTCTATCCTCCAAGCAAATTAGCATTATAGCCCAGTCCAGCAGTTAGCAAGCACACTCATGCTACTAAAAAAAACAATTACATTTTATGACAAATCTCTTAAGTCTGGACAAAATAATATACAAAGAAGGCTACACCTTCAAAGCTTTTGGAAAATCTATGCTACAGTAGGAAGCAGGTCCAAATGTATTAGAGAAATGCGTTACAATAAGAATGCTATATATTTTTGTGCATTTAAGATCCACCCTCTTCTACCCAAGAGCTACAGAGGTATCAGAAGTGTAAGATTTCGTATTCTCCCTTTCTTAAGGTTAATAGGCTACCACCTCTGCTTTATGATGGGTGTCTTGAGACGGTTGCAGGGTGCTCACCCATGAACTTGTTGTGGGGGTGCAGCCCTGCCTTGGTCCATTTTAAACGGATCTGGTGCTGTCACAGCCCACAGTCCGACTGTGTATTGCCCCCTCCCCCACACCATAGAGCTGCAGGCGAATTCGCCACCACCGGCAACTCTATGGTTTTGCCCAGGGCAACCCTCACCCAGGAGCAGAGCTGCAGCAGGTGTCTGCCAAGTAGGTGGACCGCAGCTCCACTTCCACTTGGCACCCCAGGTTTGGGTGGCTTGCTCTGCTTGTGGTGCTCCGGGATATTCTGGAGCATCGCAAGCAGGGCCTGCACATCTGGCGGGCTGCCTTTAAACTTCAAAAGAACATTATAGGCTTAGGTTGCAAGCTTTCTGAGACAGAACTGGGTGTGAGGTGGAGCAGAGGCATGATCTGTGTAAAAGCACCCTATGTTGTGGTGAAGATAATCCAGTAGTTTTTCTGCAAACAGCAGCTATTTCTTATGAGACCAAGATGTATTCCCATCACTTATGCTTCCTAATTATGTCTGAAATTTTCAGCTTTTAAAAACACTAATTTAATTTTGAAAACTATAAGCATTAAAAATGACAAAAAGGTCTACACAGTGCAAATTGCTTACTTACTTCCACATCTGTGAGTTCAAGTGTTTTTCTACCATGGAGTTTAGTGCGAATCGAAAACGGTCCCATCTTCTATCAAATACATAGTACCCTCTTCCCATTAAGCGACTTCCAAATGAACAAAACTAAAAGAAAAAGGACATGTGAATGTATTTTAAAGGCTAGGTTAATACACAAGTATTACAGTAAACACCACCTTTATGTTATCTATATATTTGTATAAAAAAAGCAAGGTGCTTTAGACAGAGGAAAATATACATTTCCTGAATGAGGTATGGAATGCATCTCTAGCATTTCAGTCTGGCAACTAGTCAATATATATTTTAACTCCCACAGTTATTTATCAATATCTTTTCTTCAATGTTAAGACGTCAGTTTCCTAAGGATACTCCTACAATACAGCTATCTCATGGACTATGCGCTAGTCTACATTTCAGCAAGTTAAGAAAAAGCATTACTTAGTACATCCAGTACAACTGAGTGTAGAGTGTGTTCCTCACTCTGCATTTGTAATGTCTAAGCAACACTGTTTCCCCATGGGAATCTTGCAGTAGATGCATAGGGTATGTATTTGCACCACATCCTTTAGCAGCTTTTGGAAGAGTTTTCACACTACTGCACCATCCTACCAACAATGATGAATTGTGGACCTCCAAACAGAACTCATGAAAGCAATTATTCTCATTGGTGGTAGTTTAATAAATTAAATGCCCCCTTCTCCAGGGGCTAAGCAAGCTGCTTCCACTGCATGTCAACTTAAGGCCCTACCACCTTTAAAAAAAAAAAAAAAAGGTCTGAGAAAGCAATTCAACCTAGGTTTGCCACCAGTGAATTCTTGCTATCCAGTCTTTTACAAAGGCTTGCTTCTTGTACAATTTTTTCCTACCCAACATTGCTAACATAGAATGAACACAGGATATAGAAGCATTTACAAAACCATTTACAAAACATGGAATGTAAGAAAGAAAATATTGAGGAGCATTTCCCTCATGTTACATATTTTGTTTAAAGAATTAATGATAGGTGGTGATTTTCTTTTCTTTTTTAAAACAAATTACATTTACTGTACAATAGTCCTGACACTTGTATGTGACCTGCCTTACTAAGCATTACCTATATCTTTGGACATTGGCAGTAACAGGGTAGGATGTACCAAATAAGGAGCTGTGGTTTCTGGGCACAAAAAAGTAAAGGAAGGTATATTTGAATACTGACCATCCTTTTAGACATTGAGCAGTAAGCATATTAAGTTATATTTTACTTAACATATTTGAAGTTCACTACAAACAGATACTAGTTTTAGGGACACCTATGAAACACTTAATTTGTAAAATATGAATTGCCGGGGCTCAAGTCTGCCCCAGAAGCCACACCCCCTGCCCCAAAACTTGTCAGATGAGGGAACGTCTCTGGCTAGCATCCCAATCACTTGATCATCCTGCCACTGTACAGCTCAATATGAAACAGTAGTTCTCGTCATTTAATCCAGCACAGGGAACAGGGCAGGAAATTCAGTAATGAAAACTTAATAAAACCATCCAGGGTTTTTGTGGCTTTTGTTTCCAACCCTGAAATGGCCAATATTGGCCCTTTCCTGGTCTCTCACACTTCAGGGTGCATACTCCTACTGGGAATATCCTGGCAAGCCCCTCTCCCCTCCCCCCCCATTAAGCCCTGCACCTGCGAATCGATTACTGGAGTCATCAATTGCAGAAGCAGATGTCCGTCTTCAATGGACATCCCACTTGTTTACAGTTGCAGGACTGGGTTCTATTGCAGAATCTTACAGATTCAACACTTATGTATAGCACCCTTGTAATAAACAGTCTAACATGTAATAATAGTGTAATAATGTATTTCATTATTCAAATAATGATGGAAATAAATGGATGGAAACCTCCAATTGTCTCATTAATTGTTCAAGAGGTGTCTGACTATACTGGATAAACAAATACCTTCTTCAGATCTGGTGCCATATGGCTGTACTTACTGACAATAAAACTTAAAACCATCAGGGGAGACTGCAGCCAGATGGGCACATATTCAAGCAGACTGCTCCCAGGGTAGATGGGCTAAGCATCACTTGAGAGAGGACACTCCATTTTTAGTCAAATGAGACAATGAATTCAGTGCCCAAGTACACTTATATAAACAGTACTCCTCAAGTGGCAATGCTTCAAGATGCACTACAAATACTCAACACCACAAAGCAGTCTAATCAAGTGGTAGGTTTTTTGATGCTGCGTGGTTTTCAAGGGCTGTTTGAGGCTGCCATTCAATCTGCAGGATTTTCTTCTTCCTAAAACATTAAAGGGTGATTCTTCTTCCATGCCATACACATGCCATCCCTCCGTACTCCAGTCCGTGAACTCCGCTCCTCCTCTGTCCCTTCTCTCGCCCTCCCACGCCTCCCCTGCTCCCCTAACCACCTTCGTCCCTTCTCCCTAGCTGCCCCCCCACGTATGGAACTCCCTCCCTGCCCACATCCACCTCGCCCCCTCCCTTCGTACCTTCAAATCCCTCCTCAAGACCCACCTCTTCTACTCTGCCCTTCCCGACTCTTCGCTCCCCTTACCTAACACCTGCTGATACCCTCCATTCAGTACAATCTGTTGCCTGAGGTCTGTGTACTCATATCCTCACCACACGGACCAGCCAGCCATCACTCTCAATGTAACCAAACCAAGTGTCTCTCCCTCTGTTCCCTTCCTTCATCTCCCCCAGTCTCTCAGATTGTAAGTCCTAGGGCAGGGACCGTGTCTATTCCATTACTTTGTAAAGTGGTAGAGGAATGGAGTCAGACCCCCTAGCCAGACCTAGTGTCTGTGCGTGGACCGGAAAGGAGCGCCTGCAGGGAAGGGGCGGAGCTACAGTGCTAGTCGGCGTTCTCAAAAGCTAGCCGACACCACCGGCAGCCGCGGAGGAGCAGAGTCAGACCCCCTAGCCAGACCTAGTGTCTGTGCGTAGACTGGAAGGGAGCGCCTGCAGAGAAGGGGCGGAGCTAGCCGACGCCACCGGCGGCACTGCGCCCTTGTGCGCGCAGCCGTAGGCGCTAGGGGCTGGCAAGGAGGCCGTGAGTAGTTCCCCTGCGTTTAGTCCCCAGGGTTCTCGAATGCCGGCTAAGTTGCGAAGGAAGCCGCAAGGGGAGAGGAATGGGGTCCCACTGCCGAAAGAGCACAAACTGGACAAATTTCTCCATCTGCCGGCAAATAAGAAGGTACTGTTGCCCGAGGAGGCGTCTCCCCCCCGGATGTCCCTCTGTCAAATCGCTTTGCGGTTTTGGGTCAAAAGGAGGGGCCTGTTGAGAATGAGGTTAGTTGGAAGAGGACTACTGATGGTTCTACGAAGAGGCAGATAAGTGAACGGGATGGGTCTGTGACATCTCTTGGTTCAGTCCCCTGATCCCGACCCTTCTCAATTTCAGCTTGATAAGGAAGTTCCTGATCCTAAATGGGCTCATGTTTTGGCTGAGCAAACTCTTTTAATAAGTAGGACTTTGAAGCATATTTTTGCTCAGCTTTGTATGCTTACCCGTTTGGTTGAGGGTCATAGTGAGGTTCCCAAGAGGGAGTCCAAGAGATTAATGGGGTCACCACATTTGGAGTTAAGGAATACCCCATGTAAAGCTGTTACTGAAGGGCCTGTTAAACCTCGGGGTGACAATATGATTAGGCCTCTGACCTCTTTGGGACCAAGGGGGGTGGGAATGCCTCAGGGCAAGCGGGATGACTATCCACATTTGAGATATTGCAGGAACGTTGTGGACTTTTCTGTGTTGCCGCAACCATCTGGTTTTGTTCCTCAGTGGTCTTCTCCATATTTGGTGGCTAGCCACCTCCGTTCATTGCTCCAGGTTCCTTGCTACCCGAGGGATATTAAAGAAATAAGGGTATTGTGTAGACGTAGGGATCTGTTTAGGGCTGTGGTTTCATTCAGGAATAGCGTACTTCCCGACCACATTTGGAGGGCAAATGAATATCTATATAATAGGGGGGTATGCTTGGCTAAAATTTATGTCAACAGTCATCTGTCCACTCCAAGGTCTGGTCCTGAGGAGAGGGTGGGCCAGGATACATGCCGGCCGGTATCCAGCCAGGCCCCAGTGGCCTTGGATTCCCTTCCCCTCAGCCAAGATAGCCCCATGCAAGTTAATACCCGGAAGTCTCCAGAGGTTTGGATGTCTGCCGGGGACACCTTCCCCGGTTGTTATGGAGGGTGGCCAGGGAGCAAGTGATTCCAATGCTATAAGCAGTATGGTGGCCCACAGGGACAGCTCTGGGCCAGCAGCCTTACAATCTGCCCTCCAGACCCAGGGGAAGGGCTCCCAGGATACGAATGGGATTGATAATTTGGCGTCTGCCTTGGGACCGAGAGCTGCTGCTGGGAATACCCATTAGAAATAGGAGCTGAGGTAATATGCCACGATTTGGATACCTCCCAGAGTTTGCTATGTATTGAAGGGGATAGAGAGCCCGGCTTTGTCTTGGTTGCCAACCCTGGAACAGGTATCCCAGAAGAGATTAGCCGGGAATGGACGAGGTTCCAAGAGCTGGGTGACTGGGAGCTTGGTGAGGTATCTATCCCCAATTTTGGCAACTTGCCCTTGGGGTCAGTCAACCAGGTGTCAGAGGGCAAATGGAATGTTATAGCTTCAGAAGTCCAGGAGGTTAACAGGGGCAAGGTGGGGGAGCAGTTAGTGGAGGACATGATGGGCTGTATCCCCTCCCCAGGGTTAGAAGAATGGAGGGTGGTATCATCTGGAGGGGGTGGGGAGGAAAACGAAGCTTTAGAGATTAAAACCAAGATTGACTGACTCGCCAGGGGTAAGGCAACACCATCTTTGAATGTGGTATCCTGGGACGTAGCGGGTTGGAATGCTAGATTGCAAGACCCAGCCTGTCTCCCTTTTCTAAAGAACTTTAATATAATATTAATTCAAGGAACTTGGTGTGTTAACCCACCTGTTTGCCCTTGGTATAAAACATATTAGAGCAAGGCTGTTAAAACAGCCTCAAGGGGTAGGCCAGGTGGGGGGACAGCCTGCCTAGTCAACTCTTCGTTGGAGGCCGTGGCCTTGCCTCTCCTATTGGATTTTTCCAATGTTAGTGGGTGCCTCTTAAAGTTCCCAAATTGGACATGGTTGATTATTATGATATATGTTCCACCTAACAACACTGCTGGGTATGAAGGGGATGCCTGGTTGGGCCTTTCAGATCTATTGTTAGGGATCTGAAGGTTGTACCCCGAGGTTGCCTTTCTTTTGACGAGGGACTTTAATGCCCGTATGGGCTTGTGTGACCAGGATATTGCTCAAAGAGGGGATTTTTGGATTGAAGAGGATGCCTCCCCCTTCCTCCACTGCTGTGGGAAAGATGGGCTCCATAATCAAAATGGTTGTGAGCTGGCTAAGCTCCTGCGTGATTTATATTTATATTTGCTGAATGGTCGAGGTTGGAACGATTACCCAGGCAATTTTACATTTTTTTCTAGTAGGGGATGTAGTACAATCGACTATGTGGCTGTTTCGGCTGATGTTATCCTGTTTGTCAGGGATTTTGAGGTGGAGGGGTGGCAGGGTAGTGATCACCTACCACTCCTTTTCTCTTTTGGGGGTCTTAATGCTTCTCCTATAGAGATGGCTACGGGCTGCAGAGCCGTGGCAGTGGATGCCTTTGATGTCCAGGGGACTATTAGGAGACCTTGGAACAGGGTCATGGAGATAAAACTATCATCAGCTTTGAAATCCCCAAATGGAATGCACCACACTATGAATTTGGTAGGAGTGGATTCCCCTGAAAAATGTTTGCTTCTCTATCAGCACCTGATGGACTGGCTCTTCCCCTTTCTAGTCTCTAGGCGGAGTGCGGCTTCTCCCCCTGTTAGGGGAGGCCAACCCCAGTCCCAGTGGTTTGATAAAGACTGTAGGGTGGCTAGGTTGAGGGTAAGGCATTTATATAGGCTACTTAGAACTTGCAATGGTTTAGAATTGTGGTCTGAACTGGCAAAGGCAAGGTGTGACTATAAGAGTTTGATAAGGGCTAAGAGAGAGGAATACTATAGATTGGCATGGGAGGAATTGGAGAGGGCCTTTAAGGACACCAACTCCCTCCAATTCTGGAAGTTAGCAAGGGGAATAAAATGGGACCCGAGTGCGAGTAAGTCTGACCCGGGGAAGATGATGGTTACGGAGGAGGTTTGGATGGGCCATTTCAGGGGGCGTAGCAAGGTTGAGAAGGGCCCGGGCTCAAGCCTTAGTTATGGGCCCTTCATGTGCGCGCATGCAAAGCACGCACATGTGTTCTAAAAACCCGAAGTGGGCAGGGCTTAAGGGAGGGGGAGGGTCTGCCCATCCCTGGCATCTGTCTCAGTGGCACACGGAACCTTATGGCTGGCAGAGCTTGAGGGAGGGGCTTGTACATTGTAGGCAGCGCCTCCAAAAATCCAGCAACAAAGAGTTTTCAGCATTAGGATGTGATGGGCAGAACATTAGTTTACACTGGGAACTCCTTGCTGCTGAGTAAAACCCTACCACTTGGAGACTGAGAGAACCCTCCTACTAGCATCTCATCCAGTAAGTGGATGGGACTCCAG
>QEPC01014880.1:846101-863165 GCA_003113815.1 Sphenodon punctatus | reverse complement strand
CCGCGGAGAGTCTGTGGGCAGTTGGTTTTTTTAAAAAAATTGCCCGCGCCGCGTCCTAGCCCAGCCGGGGAGGGAGAGGAGGCGAGTTGCAGCGCTGCACTGCTTTCCCTCCCCGAGGGCCGGGACCTGCCTCGCCTTGCCAAGCTGCAGAGGGGGGGAAGCGGCGGCCGGCGGTGGTGGGTGGGCCCCCGCGCAGCGGGGCCATGATACTCCGGCCGGCCGTGGACCCCCACAGGCACGGGTGCAACTAAGCCCCCCCGTACCACGGTAGCTACACCGCTGAGCCATTTTCAATCCAGGCCCCTCAACTTTAGTCCCAGAGGCATCGGAGGACATCCCACAATGGGGTCTGGTGACTACTGAGGAGATATTGGAATTGATAGGCACCCTTAGAGGAGGTAAAGCTCCAGGGAATGATTTTTTGCCGGCGGAATTACTTAAAGCTCAGGCCGATTGGTGGACCTGTGTTGGCATCTTTATTTACGTCAATTAATGCTACAGGCAAAGTTCCCACCGATTGGGGGGAAGCTGTTGTTCCGATATTTAAAAAGGGCCCTCCTGAACTACCGGGCAATTATAGGCCAATTAGTTTGCTATCAGCCATCAGCAAATTGTATGCTAAATTTTTATTCGGGAAACTTAAAAGATGGATTGTAGATCATGGTAGAGGAGCAGATCAGCTTTAGGGAGGGGTCCTCTACAAGTGACCATTGTTTTGTCCTTGCACACTTGGTCCAAAAGTATGCAGGTCCTCGGCAGGCACTCTATGCGGCCTTTATAGACCTCAGAGCAGCCTTTGATTTGATCTCTAGGGATCTTCTCTGGCAGAAGTTGGCTGCTCGGGGAGTAGATAGACGACTTCTGCTCCTTATTTGGGGTCTACATAGTAATATGTCTATTAGGGTTAAGCTTAATCAACAAGGTACCCTATCTAGCAATATTAAGACCGAACGGAGTGTTAGGCAGGGGTGTGTCCTGGCACCCACCCTGTTTAATATCTATCTTAATGATTTGGTTCAGGTGCTGGCTACTCTTGCTTGCCATCCCCCCCAGCTAGAGGATACTAATATAACATCCCTGCTCTATGCCGACGACACAGTCTTGCTTTCATGGTCGCAAGTAGGTCTGAGGCGTTCCCTGGAGGCCTTTGAGAATTATTGCAGTATGAACTCTTTAGAATTGAATTATGAGAAGTCAAAGGTGATTGTGTTCTCATGCAGGAGACTAGTGCATAGGTGGTGGATTGGAGGGAGGGAGATTTTACAAGTGAAGAGTTATAAGTATTTGGGCCTTTTGTTCCAGGCAAATGGGGTCTGGATGCTCCAAATGCAGGCTACCCAGGTCAAGGCAAAGCAGTACACGAAGGCCTTGCTGTCCCTTTTTAGATCTCGAGGAGGACAGATGATTGCACTAGCAGTTAGGATTTTTGACCAAAGGTGTATCCCCTCGATGCTGTATGGGGCGCAATTTTGGGCGTTAGAGAAACTGAAGAACTTAGGGAAACTACAAACAGGGTTTATAAGAGCCCTATTGTCTGTTCCGCTGGGGGCTAGTAGTATGGCTCTCACCATGGAATGTGGACTTCAACCAATACAGGGAGGGTTTGGTCATTTGCGATTGGTTATTGGCTTAGGCTTCATTTTGGTCTGGCTGCTCCTTTATCATTACTGGTGACTAAAGACAGGCCACAGAACCCTTGGGCATTGGAGGTGAAGGAGAAGATAAACACCATGGAGTTAAGTCCTGAGCTCCTTTCTCCATTGGGCTATAGTGCAGCAAAAAGACTAACACTAAAGAGATTGGCGGATATTGAGCGTCAGAATATGAGGTTGACAACTGAGGAATGCAAGTCCCAGGCTATGTATCTACGCTGGGCTAATGCCTCCTCAGTTCCTTCCTCCTGTTTAGATGGTGGCCTTCGGCCGCAGAATAGAAGGCTGATGCTTCTGGCAAGGTTCAACTGCTTTCCTTCAGCAGTGGTGGAGGGTCGATATAAGGGCATTCCATTGGCCCAGCGTTTACGCCAGTGCCATCCCGCCCAAGTTGAGACATTGGAGCACGTTATTCTGGAATGTCCCCTTTTTGCTAAGGCCCGTGACAGATTGATCTTCTCACTTCTAACTCTTTTTCCTGGTAGGTCGGCGGTGTTCTACCGCAAGTTTCTACTGGAAGATCGTTCCAGCATAGTTTCAGGGAAGGTGGCCCAATTTTGGGGGCAAGTATATGCTATTAAATCTTCCCAGGAGCAAAGGCAGGATGAGGTATAGCCTCCGAACTACAGTTTAAGTGTATTTGCCATGAGTTGATATAACCCGGTCTGTGTATAAGTTTGTTTAAATTGGTTACCACTGTGGGAGGAATTGGATTGTAGATTATCGAGTTGATTTTAACCCTCAAGTTTTGGGAAATTTTTCTATGAATTGTATGTGAGACGATGTCTTAGCTGATGATTTTGGTATCTTGATTCTGTATCACTGTTTTATGTTTATTCTAATATAACATATAATATTTATATATTATATTATATTTTATATTTTATTTGTTTTGCAATAAACTACTTACTACTACTACTTTGTAAAGTGCCAGGTACATTGCTTGCGCTATATAAATGCTTGATAATAATAATAATAATTATAATAAATACACAAATACAACACTAGTTCATCCAATAGAAATATTTACACCTGGTGTCAGTAGAGTAAGGAATCTGCCTCAAATTTCTGTTTCTGACTGTTAACCTGTTATCAAAATATATAATATATGTAATATCAAATATGATATGCACCAACATCTCTGTTCCCTTTTCCCCCTTCTCACCAGTGTTTTTTAGGCTGCAAGCTTTTGGAGACAGAAGCCTTGTTTCTTATGTGTTTGATTGATATTTTTATAAATGCTTTTAAGACAACGATAAGCAGAAATGCTGCAAAGACATACCCCGAGAGGCCTGGGATGGTGTCCAGAATAATGGCAGTCTAATTTCTCAGATTCTTCAGCTCCATCCACTTCTCCCTCATCACTCGACAACCTACTAGGCAAATCTCCTCCCATGGCAGGCAGAGGCAGTTCCTGTACATATCCACTGTGATTTGAAGAACTGTTGCTATTTATGCTATTTGCAGATGATGGTCTAAGAGAATAAAATAAATACATAAAATTGGAAACCATCAGTACATTTTGAAGCAGCTGTACAATTGGCTTGACCAAACCCTACCGCATGGTCAAGCCACAATCAATATTTATTTAAAATGCTTGACCATAGGCCTTGGCATTACACAGACAAACAAACATACATACAAAGTAAAAAACATAAAAACCTCCAATAATACACATTGCACAAGAAGAGAAATAAGTTTTTCCAAACAGAATCAATCCATACAACCCAGAGGGAGCGACAAAATAATCCAACCTATTTCAAACCCCATGCCTTAAGGTATCGTACTCTTATATTGTAGGCATATACGAAAAGTTTAGCAGCAGAAGATATATCCGAAGCTATCAGCCAACAGAAATGACACATAAACCTCCTGTGAGCTCCCTGTTAAGTGTCTTATCAGTGGACAGATTAGTCTCTCTCTAATGTCCATATATAGCCTGTAAAACAATAAGGTGTGGGCGACTGTCTCGAGCTCGCCTGACCCACAAGGGCATATTCTCAAGTGGAGCAGGACTCCCCTATAATGGCCCTCCAAGAGGGGTGAGTTTCTTGCCTTAAGAAACATAGCTCTTTGTGTAGGAGAAAAGTGACTAACCAAATACAGTGCATTAGAGTTCCTAAGTGGCATTATAGGTAAATAAACAGTGAGATATTTCACCTCACGTATCTTAGCTATTTCTTCCTGGAACTCAATGTCTGCAAGTCATTGGAGAACATCTACTCTGGCAGTTGTATATCCCCTGCATAGCTAGATACAGGACAGAAAATCCCATCTGATACATCTTATCCTGAAGTAACCATCCATTTGTAGTGCTATCAGAAAAAATCAACGGCAAAAGACCTTCTGGGTTGAGAAAAGACAATCCGAGTCAATAGTTCAAAGCTGAACGCCATATCAAATACGCCAATGAGACGACCTGTCTCTCTTCTTAATGCCGGATTTGAGATACCTGGCGGACGCCTCATCAATCTTCTCAAAACTTTGGACTGGATTCTTTCAATATCTCAAGTTTTGTCTACACTTGAGACCTCCTGTCGTGTCTATTAGATGCGGTCCCTGCCTACGGCTTACAATCTATCTTACTGTTCTGTAAAGCACCAGGTACACTGCTGGTGCTATACAAATGCTTATAATAATAATAATCCCTAAAGATGAGCACCATAAAGCAGCTGTCCCCCTATTTTAGCACTAAAAACTGTTAATTGCTGGGATTACTAATTGACAGTTTTGTGCTTGGAAACAGCGATTAATTGCAAACGTGCTCTAACTACTCCGTTCAATTAGGTCAAGCCACAAAGAAAGTGTAATAAGAAATGATGGAAGATGAGATAATCCATTTTTGGGTTTTTTTTAAACAACAATATCCATGTTCATGTAATTTTGGGTTGTCAAAAAATACAAAAATCAAAAGATCACCTTTAGATATTTGTCAGATGATGATACTTTTGGTTTCAAGATGAAGAACTTGTATAGAGGCAAAGAAAATGCACAAAACAACTATGAAAATTATGAACAGTTGTACTTGGAACTGTTTTTCTGCTACTGCCCCCAAAAACAAAAGCTCAGAGTGCAATTTTTATTTGATATAGAATTCGTAATAGAAGAGGAACAAGTCTGGTAACAGCAACAAGAAACCTGTCTTGGTTTTATTCAGCTAGTTTAGCAAGCTCAAAACAGCTTTGTATAAATAGATCCTCCTGGTAGGAATCTTTGACCTGGTTTTGTACATTTCTTCTGAACCAACTGGTGCTCATCACTCTGAGACGTGGAATACTGGGGCTGGAGGGACCCTTGTTTTATCCAAGTATTCCAGTGGTTTCAAGGATCCTTTTAAACATCCCCATGAAGCTAATAAATACAGGGACCATCAGGCCTGTGGCGCTTTTAAACGAGACGGAAATGGTGGCTGAGCCTTTAACAGCCGCCATTGAGACCGTCCGTTTAAATGCCCGACGCGGAATGCAGCCGAGTCTCCTCCGCGTCAAGGCGGATCGCCGATGTGCCGGCTTTAACCCGCACTTCCGGGTTCCCTAGAAGAGCGCGCATGCGCACATACTCTCTACGCCATGTCTGATGCTCTTCTGAACATCAGACACATCGTAGAGAGGAAGGGGGGGGGGGGGGAGATGCCGCATAATGAATGATCCCGCTTGTGAGCGGGATCGTTTAAAAGCACCCCTGGTGTAGGCTCCAACCCCAAATATCTATTATTTCCAAACCATCTATCTGCCCCAAAACTAACATATGTGGGGGAAAGGAGAAGACTTACAACTAAGCAGACCAAACTTAATCCTCTGTGTCCTGTGTGCAGCACATGTGCAGTTTTTGCACATACTTTGCTGTGCGCATCCATAGTGCATTGTGTACACATTGTGTTCATAGCTCATGCATGGGTTTCGTTATCAAGCCAAGTGTGTAAGCTGAGGTCACTAGGAAAGAAATGTGTTTTACTTTGTAGTCTGATTTTGTAATAATCTTCTCTAGTCAAGTGAATCTAAATATTACTACTTTGTTTCACAATTCTGACACTGATGTGTTCCATGTGTCACAGTCCAAAGACCAAACACACCATATGCTTGATTGAAACTAAAATAACAGTGTCCGCAGACAGCAACAATTATAAGCAAAATATGTGAGCACTGAAGAAGGACTTCTAATATTGTCCCATAGCTAAATAGCTGTTGGGCTACTGCAGCAGCACTGGAAGAGTGGCAGGTCGATCCTAAGCCCTGAGGACATGCGTGTAGGGCACACACAACCCTGTTACGGGGACTGTAGCACATGCACAAACTACGTGGAAACTACATGGTACTCGTGTGTGTATGCATGCACATCTGTAAGCCACACATGTGAGAGTTCTGGATTGCCCTGCATGGGAAGCTAAGCTTTCGGGTAACCAGGTTAAAAATCCTAAATTCTGTTCCTCACAGTGATTTTGCATCACTTCTCTGAAAACCTTGTGCAATTCTCGTCACCCCATCTCAAAGAAGATACAGTAGAACTGGAAAAGGTATGGAGAAGGGCAGCAAAAATGATCAAGGGTACAGAATGGCTTCAGTACGAGGACAACACTCAGTAGGTTAGGACTCTTCAGCTTGAAGAGACAACTGAGAGGCAACATGATCATTTACAAAAACTTCTGGAACAAGTAAACAGGGAGCTGTTATTTACCCTCTCAAACAATACTAGAACTAAGGGACAATCTATGAAACTAACTGGTTGTAAATTTAAAACACACAAGAGGAAGTACTTTTTTGCTCAGCATAATTAACTCATGGAACTTGTTGCCAGAGGATGTTGTGAAAGCCAATAGCATAGCTGGGCTTAAGCAAGGATTAGAAAAGTTCTTGAAGGATAGGTCCATAAAAGGCTATTAGTCAAGTTGGTTGGTTGATGTAGCCTCTTACTGTCAGGAGCTGGGAGTAAATAGCAGGGATGGACCTGTTGGGTACTTCTCTGAAGGGACCAAAGGTTGCAGGTGTTGGGAGACAGGATGTTGGACTTGATGGTCTGACCCCAGTATGGCACTACTTACATTATGAATAGCAGTTTATTTATCAAATGAGAGAGTACCTCCTAGTCCCTTTCTTATATCTCCCCAACACCACTCTGCTCTACAAGGCAAGGGTGAGGAGTATTAGAAGCAGAGTCAGTAGAAATGAGATTCAAATTTTCAACCATCTGTGCCACTACTTGGGGAATATTTGCCAAGACTACAAGAAATAGTTTCTCTCTCCCCATGCTACCTCTTCCCCATCTTGTACACGGCAGCGAAAGTGCTACATGGGAACGCCTGCATGTGCGAGCACTGCTGCAGCTAAGCAGGTACAAGGAACAGTGCTCAGACACTTAGTATCAACTATGTTCATTTTTTTCACTATGGATCATCCTAGCAGAAAATTCCAATGACTCTTGGATTCAGAGTCCAAGTATCACCACTTCTCGCCAGATGAAACAGGCCTCTGACTATTACAATGATTTATGTATCACAATTCCCTGCTGCAGAGAGGAAACCCTATAAGGTTTCATCATTAAATAACTAGGGCTGCAACCATTAATCTGTCAAACTGATTAAAAATTGTCCTCTCCCCTCTTCCCCCCCTCATTAACTGGTTAGCTGCCAGGACCTTCAGACAGTCCATAGTTCTGAGTCCATAGATCAAGGGGATGCGTTCCAGTGGAAGACAAGTTTACCCAACACACACAAACTAGGCAAATCTATGCAAATGTATGTACATTTATTCAAATTTTAATCAATTAATTAATCAATTAATCGACAAAAGGTTTAACCGATTAATCAACTAAAATTTCTAATCGGGTTGCAGCCCTAAAAATAACCCATGGAAGATGATAAAAACACAGCCTCAACTATCTCATAAGGCATATAACTGCGACTTACAGATTATTAAAATATTGTGCTCATGTGTTTGAGAAGGCTGCTCACCTAGAAAGTACAGAATTGGGTTGTCTAGACTTCGCAGGAGATGTTACTTTAGGTTCTTGCCCAGAGTTCACTGAAGATCCTGACAGAGAGTCTTGTGCTGGTGTGGGTTGGCTCTGATGAATTTCCCTTATAGTCTGTGGATGCTCCTTGTCTTTTGCCACTTCTTTTTCCCTGGATCGAGCTTTGTGTTCAGCTAGAAGGATGTCAAACTGTTTTTTACGGCCTGGAACTGCTCGCCGATGGTTAATTGAATGCGTCTAAAAATAGGATGGTTACAGAATGCGCGTGCATAAAATTATTGATCAAGTTTCTAGATTTTTGAACATAATTTTGAGAGAGAAAAAGCCATTTAAGACAACTCTGCATTTAGTCATGATAATTAATTTTTTCCCCACATTATCTTTGATGAATCTAAGAAGATTGTGTAATGGGTTGAGCGGACCCCTTTAAGAAATACTGGCCTGGGCTTTGGCCCTCCCCTCCAGGGACTAGAAAGAGCCTGATAATGGAGAGGCTAGACTGTCAGCGGGTGGCTTTGGAAGAGACCAGATCTATAGGAGAACTCACTAGCCCTCAGGTCTCTCCCAGGAGGCTGAGTCTGCCAGGAAGCTGAAAGCCTTAATGTAGGGCTGGATATTATACCCTGGGAAGGTATGGACTCTGTCTTGGTTGTATGTTTATGAATAAAGTACTGAAAAGTGAATAAGCTTGCAGGGCTCTCCTCCTGTGGTTACTCTCCAAAGGAACCCAGCCAGCATATCGCAGGTTGTGAAAACAACCTAACTTCAAATAATTTGTAGAAACAATTGTTGAAATTGAAACTGTTACCCTTTTCCAAAATGCCAAATGTCCTAACACTATTGCTAGTATTAAGCCTATAACATATTCACTATAGCCTTTAATCTACAATGGATAATCTATTGGAGTTTGTTGGACTGGTACATGTTCATATGTAAGAGCATCCCTTCTTCCCTGGATATATACATAATTAAGCCAGGTTACTGCAGCTTTTGCCATGTGATTTGCTTTTGTCATGTGATTCAGTCACATGAGCAGTTCAAAATATATTTATTACAAAAAAATATTTTATGTTAAACTGAAGTGTACTAAACTACGGTAAAAATGTTGCATATGTTAACCAAAAATTACTGTTTAAAATAATGCTCTCAAGTGCTTCTACATAAAACTTTAATGGTTTTTCCATCACAAATGAAAAGAAAAGGTTTCTTTGTCAAAAATACCTGTGGAGTGGAATGGAATGATGCGGATGCTCTAATCCTTTAAAGAAACAAATTACAGTTAATCTAGGAAAACTACTTGTGGAGAGGATCTGCATACTGTACCAGTTGCCTGTAAAACAGGAATAGGTATGACCTCTTAAACTGTCTTGGTGAAATGTTAAACTACAATAAAAGCATCAGCTATTACATATGTTAAAAGAAATACCTTGCAGGTGAGTGATCTTGTGCAAGGTTTCTTTGTCTCTGGATCCAGTACTCCACAGTTTTTATTTGGGTCAAATTCTCTTTCTGATAAAAAGAAAAAGAGACATCTCAAAATCAATTTTACATGGTATATGAAGATGACAACATTAGAGTAGACTTACGGTGGAAGCAAGGCACAGTCTCTCCACTCCTTGCAGTTCCTCTGCAAAGGAATTACCCAGGATTCTTACCTGTGTACTAGTGGAGAGAGAATTCCCTTGTTACTCTGCTTCCTTGACAATAAGAACCTTCAAAAAAGGGGCTTCAGTAAATTGTCTCTGCTAACTATGTTCATACACCTTGGGCCAACCCAAACCATCCTACCCTCTACCAGTAAGACACTTCCTATGCTAATCACATGGCTGACAGACATACTTCTGCATTTCCTCATGCACAGTTCTTACTAGTCAAGAAATAACGTAGACATTAAACATGCACAAATGAGTATTCATCATGTTTATTTGGTGGCATCAATTTTCAGATCTGTAGTGACTAAGTAGCCACTACACTAAGTCCCCGCTCATGGCAATGTATGTCAAGATGATAAAGGTCATGCCATGAGTGTAGAACTCTTGCATGTAAAGGAGAAGCTGCTGGTCTGGGAAGAAACAAGAAAGCCTCAGGAGAATTTGTTGCTGTGCCTCACTGCAGGGCTAGCCTTAGTGCAGAGTGGATAGGGGAGGCTGTTCTGGGCCCCACCCCATGAGGAGCCCCCGCAGTAGCAGTCCCTCCTCCCCCTCAATCTTCACCAACCTTAAAGTTGGTGCTGGGGCCCTGCACTGGATCTGCCCCCCCATGCTTCTCTCCTCCTGCACAGCCCCCTGCGCACTCCCCCGTGCCCTACTTGCTCCTGAGTCCAGCTGCTGCCTCTGCCACCACTGCTGCTCTGCCTGACAGGAAGTTGATGGAGCAACTTCCTGGAGGGAAGCGGTGGCAGGCTTAGCAGCGAAGGTGAAGCAGCCGCACCGGGGGACCTATAGGTTTGGCACCGCAGCTGGAGCCCCTAAGTTCTCACCACACGGTGCCAGCAGACCCAGAGGCGGCCCAGTCAACAACCTACCTCAAAGGCAAGTGGTAGGTGGTGCAGCTGGGCTAGGGCCTCAACTCTGGGGGAGAGCCTGTCTCCGGAGCCCGCAGAAAGGAAGCTGCAGAGGCTGGGGGTGGTGGGGAGAGCACAGATCGCTCAGGTCAGAGCTCTAGATGGAGAAGGAGAGGGGAAAGTGGGTGGGGCTGTGGGAAAGTGGGCAGGGCTGAGGAGGCCCCCCACATTTTGTCTTTGCCCTAGGCTCTGCAATTTCTAAGGCTGGCCCTGGTTCACTGATCCTTGGTCCTAGTAAGTCCCCTCCCAGACTGCAGAGCAGAAGGCATCTGGGACTCGCTGCTTCGCCTACTGTCATTGCTCACTGCTTCCTGGTAAACTCCCTTCTGTCCCTTCTCCTGAAACAATGTGTGGGTAGCCATGGCTACCCACACCCACAAGCAGTTTCGTTTAAATCACCACCATGTTGGCAATCTTGAACAGGTAGCTGATGTTGCATCTGTTTCATCTTGAACGTACAGAAGTTACTTAGTTTGCTAGTATACACTAGCAAAGTCTTTTTTCTGAAGTTAGCAGGTCAGGAGGTTGTATCATTACAATATATAGATATGGCAGAAGTAGAGAATGGAGCTTGGATCAGTAATCTGGGCACAGAACTAAGTGTCAGGCACTCGAGTTCAGTACCCCCTCGGGTACAACCTGAGCCCTTGGGCTTGGTGGGGGAGGTTTTCCTGCCTGCCTCCTTTGCCAATTGTTCTCCGGGGATGTCAGGCTTGGGGGGTACTCTCTGGCCACCCATCCCCGTGGGTGGGGATTGAAAAACAGGAGTCAGAGAGGAGGGCCTGTTTGGGGGAGGGGGGAAGTGGGATAGTTACTGAACCAATTAGGGTCATATTGGGCATGAGGAGCTATGGGCAGGATGGGTGTGTGTGTGAAGAAAAGACAATTGGGGATATTGGGAGATTTATTTATTTATTTATTAACATTTGTATGCCGCCCCCTCCTGCTAAAAGCATCTCAGGGCGGCTAACAACATATTAAAACAATTTAAACAACAATATTCCAATTAAAACATCATTAAAAATTCCAAATACCACCCCCCACCCTAACCCAACCTGCCTACCCCCTCTCCCTCAGGAAAAGCACGGCGGAACAGCCAGGTCTTACATTCTCTACGGAAAAAGGGGAGGTCGGTGGTCAGGTGGACCTCCAACGGGAGGGAGTTCCACAACCGCGGTGCGGCCACAGAGAATGCCCTCCGTGAGGTCGACACCAGAGAAACCCAGGGGACCTTGAGAAGGGTGCCCCCGGCTGACCGCAGGGGTCGATCCAGGACCCGGAGGGTAAGGCAGTCCCGCAGGTAGGCAGGGCCCAGACCGTTTAGGGCTTTAAAGGTCAACATCTTGAATTGGGCCTGGAAGACTATATGCAGCCAGTGCAGAGAACGAAGCACTGGTGTAATATGCTTGCATCAGCCCATCTCCGTAAGGAGACGAGCTGCCGCATTCTGCACCAGCTGCAGTCTCCGAACCAGCACCAAGGTTAGCCCCACATAGAGTGCGTTACAGTGGTCCAGTCTCGAGGTAATAAAAGCATGGACAATCGTGGCTAGGTCAGAGTCAGAGACATACGGCCGAAGCCGATGCACCAGATGTAATTGGCGAAATGCCCCTTTCGCCACAGCTACCACCTGGACATCCAGGCAGAGCTGCGGGTTCAGGAGCACCCCAAGACTCCGGACCTGAGATACCAGGGCAGGACGGAACCCATCAATGATGGGGGCCACCACTCCCCCGGCCTTCCCAACGACCATCACCTCCGTCTTGTCAGGATTTAACTTCAGACGGCTCACCCTCATCCAATCCCCCACACCTGCCAAGCACTGGGTAAGCACCGAAACTGCCGGACCTGAGTCGGATGAAAAAGAGAGATAAAGCTGAGTGTCATCAGCATACTGATGAGACCATAAGCCAAACTCCCTAACAACCTCCCCCAAAGGCTGTACACACTGAACAAGAGAGAGGACAAGATGGAACCCTGCGGGACTCCACACGTGAGGCCCCAGGGAAAAGATGAAAAATCACCCAGGACCACACGCTGGACTCTCCCAGCCAAGAAGGAGCGGAACCACTCAAGAACGGTTCCGCCATCGAGTCACCAACAACTCATGGTCAATGGTATCAAATGCAGCCGAGAGATCTAATAGGATCAACAGGGTCGAATTACCCCGGTCCAGTTCACAGGAGAGGTCGTCGACCAAGGCCACAAGTGCAGTCTCCGTGCCATATCCAGGACGAAAGCCAGACTGCTACGGATCGAGAAAATTAATCCGGTCCAGATGCTCTTGCAACTGCCCAGCCACCACCCACTCAATAACCTTCCCTAAAAAGGGAAGGTTAGTGACCGGCCGATAGTTGGCTGAGACACCAACATCCAATGATGGCTTCTTAAGCAGGGGACACACCAATGCCTCCTTAAGGCAGTCCGGCACCCTGCCCTCCCTCAGGGAGGCGTTGACAATCCCCACCAGCAACGGCCCTAATGTGTCCTGGCTGGCCTTGACCAGCCAGGACGACGGACATGGATCTAATTCACAACGCGTGGCTCGGACCGTCCCCAGGGCATCCCCCGCATCTGAGGGCGACACATTCTGAAATTCATCCCACAAAACAGGACAAGGCAGGGCTTCTACTGCCTCTAGCTCACCTACTGCTAAAAGTGTTGCGTCAAAACTGTGATGGATCTGAGCAATTTTATCTGCAAAAAAGTCCAAACAAATCATAGCGGGCATTTGATGACTAAATCCAGACGAAGGGAGGCCGGATTGACCAGCCCCCTCACCACCCGGAAAAGCTCCACCGAGCGGGACTTAGCAGACGCAGTGAGGACAACCAAGGAGACTTTCTTTGCTGCCCACAACGCCACGGCATAGGTATGTAACCAGACTCTATGCCGCAATCGGTCAACTTCAGCATGCGAGTGACGCCACCGTTGCTCTAACCACTACCCTTCCTGCTTCATCCACCGCAGCTCCTCCGTATACCATGGGGACCTGCGCTGTCAGCGGTTCGGGAGTGGACGCCTGGGAGCCACCTGGTCGATGGCCTCTGCCAATATGGAGTTCCACATGGTCACGAAGTCATCGAGGGAGCAGCCATCGAGATCAGCAGTCTGGAACCTTCTGGGTTCCATAAGCCGTCAGGGGCGAACCATCCTAACTAGTTCTGCGCCCTCCCGGGGGCTGACATGCGCCAGGATATCAGCCTGGAGGAGATAATAATCCATTCATGACAAAGGCTCTGCTAACACCTCCCCCACTAACGGATCCCCCGCCTCAAGGCCTGTGCAAAAAATCATGTCTAGGGTATGTCCTCCATTATGTGAGAGGCCCATCATCCTTGGAGACAGGCCCATGGTTACCATGGTGGCCATGAACTCATGCTCTGCCCCTCCAAGACTAGCGTTGGCATGGATATTGAAGCCCTCGGGGACCACAAGACCACCCCCAACACCAGCTCAGTCAGTGCGGATAGGGAAGCTGCCATACAGGTGGGTGATCGATATATCAGCAGTATGCCTAATCTGTCTCTGGCCAAATCCAACACCAAATCCAATACCTCTATTCCCATGAAGGTTTGCAGTGGAAATCTCCTCACAGACAATGTATCCTTAAAAACAATGGCTACACCGCCTCCCCCCCCCACCCCGGCCTCTAGCTGATGCTGCACGGCATACCCAGCCGGAACAAGGTCAGTCAATATAGGTCCCGACTCATTGTTCAGCCAGGTCTCCGTGATACATGCGAGGTCAGCTGCCTGGTCCAGGATCATCTCCCGGACCGCAGTTGACTTATTGGCTACCAACCTCACATTCATCAGCAGCAACCCAAGGTCAAGGGCACTCTGATCCCTAATCACCTCACCGCCTGCCTGTGGGCTAGTAAGCAGGACAGAAACATACATCTGTCCCGCCTCGCCGCTCTAATTTGCCTCCAGATGTACTTAGTGTTTGTTCCATTGCTGAGCAGCTCTTCTGTACATGCTCAGCCCTTTCCAAAGATGGCACCTGCAGGGCCAAGCATGCACAGAAAAGCTGCTCGGCCCTGTGGGTACCATCTTTCAAAAGGGCAACCAGGACCGAGCAGCTATTCTGAGCATGCTCAAGGCTATTTTTCTTCTTTTAAACTGCAAAGCCGGGAAGAGGTTCGGCACAGAGCAGAGCACAGCCAGGGGGTAGGAACGCCCCCAGACAGTGAGTAAACCCCTGCCTGACCCTGCTAGGCCCCAAACCCCCGCTTCTGGCCCCGCCAAAACTTTCTCTTCTCCCCAGGAGGGGAGGCCAGGCGAGGGCCAGAGGTGCCCAGGGGGCTTATCTTTTCCCCCTGCTCGCCTCCAACCCCTGTACCAGCCCCCCTGGTCCCTCAAGTAATTCGCGAGAACTTGGGGGGGGGGGCGGAGAGTACACGTGAGTTCTTGCTCTCCCCTCCCGATTCTCGGGAATTATTCATGAGCAATTTTCCCCCCCTCACTTCAGTCCTAGACTTCATGGCCTCCATGACAACCACAGGTCTATCTCTGGCCCAACACATGAGGCAAGTCAGGCCCCAGGTCTCAAACCCCTGGCCGCAGGGGTTTGGAGTGCTGACCCAACTGCTGGCATCACCACACTCCCAATTGCTGCTTGGTCTCGCTCCTCCGCTTAGCCTTGATCCCTTGCTGTGGTCTCGTTTCTCCCCTTTGTCCCCCCATCTTGTTTGGTCTTGTTTCTTTTTCTTCTGCAGATCATAGCCAATTGTTTCCTTTCTAGCCTCCTGGTCCTAGTACCCTTCCTGGATCCTTGCTCCCCTATTACTAGCTCTGATCTCAAGGAGCAGGGCACTGGAACACAGCTGGGAACAGGCATGGCATGGCAAGGACTGGGAGACCTACGTCGGGGTGGTGGACCAGTTAGATTGGTCTGCCCCTAGAGACTAATAGATCCAGTTGGGTTTCCAGAACTCTCTGGGGGATCAACCCACTGACCTTGACAGCTCTTCCGTTGATGGCCTAGTTGCTTTGTAGAACAACATCCCGATCGTGGCCACTGACATGGTGGCACCCAGTCATCTGCTCCCACTGCTGCAATACCATAGGTCCCCCCTCCTGGTATATGGGGGACCTGAGGCAGCTGAAGTGGGAGGGTGGGTGGTTAGAGCACAGGTAGCACTTGACTCGTGCTGAAGCTGACCAATTGCAGCATGGATCATTTTTGAAGGCCCATGGTTTGGCGGTGATCCACTATCATTGTGTCTGCAAAGTCTTGTCCAGCAGAGCTGTTCCCGACAGCAAATGGCCTGGTTAATCCAGTTTGTCTCCGCTGGGAACTAGAGTCATCTACTGCCTGCTGAGACACTTTTATTAATTACTTTGCAGATAAAAACCACTTGTATTCATCACAACTTGAGTGCTGCTATTTTGACTGCAGAGTCAAAGTTTGGGGTTGTGGAAGCTCAGCCTTATTCCGTTTATTTGAATCAGTTTCAATTAGTGTCATCCACTGATGAAAGGGATGTGCCTATAGCGATGCGGGCAACCAGTTAATTAGATCTCTGCCCATCCTGACTAGTGAAAGCCAGCTGGAAGACATTGGGGCCATTGCTGGCTGGAATTGTGAACACCTTTCTTCAGGAGGGTAGGTTGTTGGACACCTTCAAAACTGCGATTGTCTGGCCCTTGTTCAAAAATCCATCATTGGATGCCGACTCCTCAGAGCTACTTCCCTATCTCTAAACTCCCCTTTTTAGGAAAGGTTATTGAATCAGTGGCTGCTCAGCAGCTTAAGGCTCATCTCAATGTTACTGGATTCTTGGACCCATTTCAGTCTGGCTTTCCTCCTGGGTATACGTAGAGACCACTCTTGCGGCTTTGGTCAATGATCTGTGCCTGGAGATCAACAGAGGAATCCACACGCTGTTATCTCGCTATATCTTTCAGTGGCCTTTGATACAGTTGATTATGGGGTGGTGATGACAGTTACAGGAGCTGGCATGCGTGTGCAGGACGGCTTGAGAGGTTCCATTCATTCCTTTCGGGGAGGTCCCAGCAGGTGGTGATGGAAAACTGCTCATCATCCCCTTGGGGTTTCCACTGTGGGGTTCCAGAGGTTCCATCTTGTACCTCCCCCCCGTTTAATGTGCATCAGAGGCCAATGGGCCAAGATCATTTGGAGGTTTGAAGTTAGGTGACATCAGTATGCTGATGACACCCAGCTCTACCTCTTCTTTTCATCTGACCCAGGTCCTGTTGTCTCGGTACTTACCCGGTGTCTGGCTGCTGTTGGGGACTGGAAGACTGAGCTGATTAAAGCTGAATCCAATTATTTTATTTATTTCATTTCATGACATTTTTTATGCCGCCCCCTCATGCCCATGGCATCTCGGGGCGGCTAACAACACGATAAAACAATAAAATACATTAAAACTAACATCACTTTAAAAAAATTTAACCCCCCCCAACCCTAACCCCACCCTCCAATTCCCCAAATCCCCCACCCCACCAATCTCCCCAATTTACCCTGTCTCCCCCCCTCCCCTCCAAAGACCTGGGCAAACAGCCAAGTCTTGCATACCCGCCAAAAGGCGAGCAGACCCGGGGCCAGGCGGGCTTCCTTCGGAAGGGAGTTCCACAATCGTGGCCCGACCACTGAGAACGCCCTCTCCATGGTGGCGCCCTGCCTTACACGGGGGACCTCCAGATAGGCTCCCCCAGTGGATCGGAGGGTCCGTCCTGAGTCACGGAAGGCGAGACGGTCCCCGAGATAAGAGGGGCCAAGACCGTATAGGACTTTGTATACCAATACTAGCACCTTGAACTTGGCTCGGTATGCTATAGGCAGCCAGTGCAGAGAATGGAGCTCTGGTGTAATGCGCTCACGGTGACCCGTCCCTGTAAGGAGACGGGCTGC
>QEPC01014880.1:819342-844031 GCA_003113815.1 Sphenodon punctatus | reverse complement strand
GAAGTCCCCCAGGACCAAGGTCCTAGGGGAGCCCAGCGCCACCTCCGAGGCCAGTTCCGCTAGAGCGGCAAGGGATGCAGCCGGGCAGGAAGGGGCCCGGTACACCAGCAGCACCCCCAGGTTACCCCCAGCCAAATCAAACACCACATGGAGGGCCTCTATTCCTGGTCCTGAACAGGATATCTCCTAACCGGCCATTCCTCTCTGAAAATAATAGTCACACCACCGCCCTGGCCCCCTGTGCGAGGTATATGCTGCAAGGTAACACCAGTATGGGTGTCCCGCCTTTAAGGTTCCCCCTTCCCCCCACACTCCTTACAGTCAGGTCTTTTCCTCCCTCTCAGATGGATAGTGGGGGAGCCTCAAAGGAGCAGCTGGAGCAGCAACTGAAGCGGCTGGTGCAGGATCGGGGCCCAGATGACAATTAAGACTGATGTGATGATAGCTGGCCAGCCCTGTGACTTTGGGTGGGGAGTGGGACTCCTGTAGTTAAGAGACCAGCCTCCTCTGGTCACGCAGGTACGCAGCCTTGGAGTGCTTCTGGATCCCTTGCTGCACTTGGAGCATCAGGTTGTGGCAGTGGTCAGGAGTGCTTTTCACCTACATCATCTGGTGGAGAGGCTGTAGCCCTTTCTGATGCAGATCTGGCTACCATCGTCCATGCCTTCATAATCTCAAGGCTAGATTACTGCAATGCACTCTATGTGGGGCTGCCACTGATGACTGTTTGGAAGCTGCAGCTGGTGCAGAATGTGGCAGCATGGCTTCTTTTGGGGGTGGGTCACTGTGAGCACATTACACATGTGCTTCAAAGTCTGCACTGGCTACCAATAGCTTTCCAGGCACAATTCATGTTTGAAAGACTGTCTCCTATCACGGTCCACCAGAATCCTTGCAGTCAGCCAGAAGTGGCTGCTTGCAAGCACCACCCACCAACTGTGTTCATACAACACGAGCGCATGGAGGGGTGTTCTCAGTTGCTGCACCAGTGTTGTGGAACTCCCTTTCCTGGAGGCCCATCGGAGTCTGAGCTCAAGTGTATTCCGGAGGCTATGTTGAGACTTTTTCTTTTTTGCAAAGTACTTGGCAGGCAGAGTTAGGAGTTGGATGAGGGTTTGTTAGGGTTGCGGGTGGGGTTTTTAAAGGAATTTAAAATGTATTTTTATGTGCTTTTATCTTGTTAGCTGCCATGAGCCTCAGGGGAAGGGTGGGATATTAAATTTAAATAAAATCAAATCAAATGTGGTCATTAGTTTTAGATGCCTCAAATTCGGGGTTTTCAACTTGAGCGCACTATGGACGGATTGCTTGAATCACTGTAAGTTCACTGTAGTTTTCACTGATTTCAACTGGGCTTTCAGGTACTCAGGCCCAAGCCATAAGCATGTCAGCTTGATCACAAAAATCTGACACACTTAAAATTAGAGTGTTACATTGCAATATTTTGGCTTAAGCATTTCATTTTACTTGTTGGAAACATGGATTTAAAAACACTCTTCTTCCCATTTTAAGAAGGGTTTTACTGGTAGCAGTAAAAACATCTACTGGGGGTTTAGTTTTGTATATTTAATGTTGAATGAACCACATTTACATACATATGTTATTATATTTCATAGTGTATGTATGATTTTATATTATTTCACCCATAATTGAAATCTATATTTTTTCACATTTTATAATCACAAAACTGTAGCAGAAACAAATGCATTTGCTTAGCTTACACTTGCATAATATCAACACACCTAACACAGCTTCTAGGTTCATGTTCATGACCCCCCTGCTCCTGCATTAGTTAAATCAAGTTCAGTGGGTACAATATAGCTAAATAAAACCATAAGTCTTTCCAGGAAAAAAAAAAAAAAACCTAAGTGAAAAGCATAACAGTCTGTACAGGTCAACAAGTTCAGACTACACGGGAAGAACGGGAAAATAAAAGTTTTGTAACTAAGGGTGCTTCATGAAAAATACTCCGCTTCCAGGCCCTGCTACGTAAGGGAAGACAGTCTTTATTATTATTATTATTATTAAACATTTATAAAGCGCCAGTAGTAACCTGGCGCTGTACAGAACATACAATCAGATGCGGTCCCTGCCTGTGGCTTACAATCTAAAAGACAAGGAGGGGGAGACAAGGAGAGGGGACAGCGGGAGAGACATGGGAGAAGACAAACAAACATTCAGGCGGATGCGAAGTCTCAGGTGCGTGTACTTGGCTTGGTTACAAGGTGGTCGGTAGCAGCAGTCAGCAGAGGAGGGCTGACAGTAAGAGCAAGGGGAAAGACTAGAGGGCATTGGGAAAGGCAGCATGGAAAAGGTGGGTCTTGAGGAGGGATTTGAAGGAGCGGAGGGAGGAGGCAAGGCGGATGTCGGCAGGGAGGGAGTTCCAGGCATGCGGGGCAGCGAGGGAGAAGGGACGAAGGCGGTTGGGCGAGCAGGAGAAACGAGGGAGAGCGAGGGAGGGGACAGAGGAAGAGCGGAGAGCGCGCGCAGGAGTGCGTAGGGCGATTAGGTCCGAGAGGTAAGGGGGAGCTTGGTCATGGAGCGATTTGAACGTGAAAACCAGGAGTTTGAACAGGATACGTTCAGGAAGGGGGAGCCAGTGAAGGGAGAGGAGGAGAGGCGTTACATGGTCGAAGCGACGGGCAGAGTGAATGATCTTGGCGGCAGAGTTTTGGATCGCAACAAGGGGGGACAGGTGGGAGCGAGGGAGGCCAGCAAGGAGGAGGTTGCAGTAGTCGAGGCGAGAGATAACCATGGCATGAACAAGGATTTTGGCCGAGGAGATAGATAGAAAGGGGCGTATGCGGGCAATGTTGAGGAGAGCGAATCGGCAGGATTTGGCCACAGAGTCAATGTAAGGTTTAAAGGAGAGGTGCGTGTCAAAAATGAAGCCCAAGCTGCGGGCACGGAGAACAGGACGGATGGTGACCCCATCAATGCAGACGGTCAGGTCAGAGGGAGAGGAGGGGGATGGAGGAAAAATGAGGAGTTCAGTCTTGGCCATGTTCAGTTTGAGTTGGCGTCGGGACATCCAGGCGGAGATATCAGAGAGGCAGTCGACGAGGCGTGAGCGGATAGAGGAGGAGAGAGAGGGGGTAGAGAGATAGAGTTGGGTGTCATCAGCATAGAGATGGTATTGGAATCCGTGGGAGGCAATAATTTCGCCAAGGGACAGGGTGTAGATAGAGAAGAGGAGAGGGCCAAGGACAGAACCTTGGGGAACCCCAACCGAGAGGGGAAGGGAGGGGGAGGTCGACTCGGGGAGGGAGACATTAAAGGAGCGGTCAGAGAGGTAGGAGTCTTGCTGAGTAAAAACCTCTGCAATGGGTGTGAGGGGAGAGGCAGTCTCCCAAACTATGCAGGACTTCTCAAAGTCAAAATCTTGATTTGTATCAACAACCACCAGAGGCCTGTGCAATATATGGCGCACTGAATATATATTCAGCGTTGGATCCTGTGCAAAGTGATAGCGTGGGCTACCCCCTAACATAGGCATATCTGATGGACACAAACTGACACATTACTAGAAAAAGGAAAATGTCACTAATTATTTTTGATATTATTTAAACATAACATGCTCTTCAGGGGCTGCAGCTCTCTGCATTGCAGACCCTCCACTTGGGGGGGGGGGGGGAGGGGCTGTATGTTACGCATAGGTTATTTCTAATTTACGTATGGGCCCCATGTGGTGGGGACCCTCTTCTGAATTGCTATGGGCCCTCCATAATCTGGAGCTCCCTGCATTTGAGACTCTGCGTACCCACAGTTTATGTCAGCGCCTCTCACATTCATGCTGTTATTTCAAGTTTATTCATGGTCCCTCCCAGATACTCCAAAACATGGGTCCTGTTCAATCCTACAGACTTCACTTGCCTGGATCCAGCCCTGAATAGAGCCCTCCACTCTATGCCCTGGGACAAATGCCAAGTAGCCACATAAGCATATGCACCCTAACAGAGGCTGTTAAGTGGTTAGAAAGAGCCACTGCAAGTGCAGCCACGTAGAAATTGTTCAAAAGGCTATCCTGGGTGAGGTTCATATTCAAAAGAGAAAGATCACCACTTTCTTAAGCAAATATAAGGATTCCCAGGAAATAGCAGAATACCTTATGTCAGTCAAGAGTGTGAGAAATAAAGGTGTCAATAAATAGGCACAGCTCACCACTGGCAACAGCTTAGAAAAGCTGCCAGCATGACTCTCTGAGCCTCCAGTATGCCAGGCTTCTCTTAACCAGCGTTAGAGCCTTGGTAGAACAGGGAAGGACTACTGACACTGCAATATCAAGTCAGTGCTTGCAAATGATTCTGATTTAGACCATTTAGATTTAATGCATTCCAATTATCTAGTTTTGTATGTAAGGAAATAGAATTCATTATTTTCCCACTGATTTCTTTCAATTTCTCACTTAAGGCCATTGCTGCTGGACAGAGAGAGGTTGCCTCTTACTGCTCCTCAGTTGGCTTGCTCAGACAGCTTTAATTCAGGATTCATCATTCGCCGCAACAATCCACTCTCAACAAAGAAATTGCTCCGGCCTCACTCAAAAAGGTGGAGGAATAGCTAAGGAGAGAGGAGGTGCATCTAGAGAGGACATAAAATTGATGTTAACTTCAAACTTTCTATCCCACCCTTCCTCTATACATGTTTTTTGCCAAGTAGGCAGCTTAGGTTTTGGATGTACCTCACTGACACACTCCACAACCCTTAATACGGCTTGTGAATAGCTACGTATATCAATGAACAAGAATCCATTACACTGGTTTTGAAAAGAAGATCTGTAGTCACAGGCCTACTCAAAACTGTTAGGCTAGCTTTCTTTACAGCAGTCAACTCTTTCTGAGGCTGAACTGATCGTTACTCAGAAGCTGTGGTACTAGTGCACAGAAGCTTGCCAAGACAGCAGCTACACCTACAATGGAAATTCTGGCCCCATACTCTCACAATTGGTTGTAGGAGGAGCATGAGGAACGCACACAATAGTCCTCTTTTCCTTACAGTATCTCTATCAGCAACATGCAAAGAAAAGAAGAAAGCAAGGAAGTGAGGGCAAGTGAGACTTGCATGGTCTTGGAACCTTGCAGCTGCTGCCACGCACCACATATTGTGACTGAGTGCCTTCTCAGTACCAAACAAAGGTAGGAGGGGCTTTACTAGAAGAGCCCATACAGTTTGCTACCACCCCCCACGAGCCAGTAAAGACCTGACCCTTCATCCCATTCACCACATTCCAGGAGACAGCTTACCACCCAAACCATCACAACCACCAAAGCTGACCTAGGAATTTCCAAAGCAACTGCTCAGCAGCAGAGACTCTCCACAAACGACAAAAGCCACAAGTAGCAGAACAATCCATCTTCTCTCACCGTTGCCATGTAGAGAAACTATTTAGAGAAGGTGGGGAAAAGAGATGCTGGGAAAAAGCAATTTTGGTAAACTGCCTTGGCCAGGAATGGAAAGACTGATGGATTTGAAGTAGGGAGGCAAGAATATGCAATTGATCGATTTCTTCCTGCTGGTCACGACAGTAGGGTGGGAAGAAGGAAGTACATTACCCAGGGAATACTTTACTGTAGTAGATAATGTGAGGAAGTGCCTAGTTAAAATTTTGTAGCACTTCACTGCCTTGGGAAGGAAAGATGGAGGAAGAACTGTAGGAGGAACAGTGGGGTTGTGGAGTAGGAGGCTCACTTTACATGACGATGAACATGCAGCTCTATGACAGTGCATGGAAACAAGTTTTCGTACATTGATAGGTTAAAGTGAACTACCAAACTTTGTTGAGTTAGTGCCAATGAGGAGCTGCCTATCAGGATCTACCTCATCAGTTGAGTCTCACTGCATTAGCAAGCCCTAGGGTTGAAATTCCAATTCTGAAATTTTTTGAATTCTGCCAAAATTGGCCAATTTATTTTTGACATTTTTTTTTTGTAAAAAGGAAAATAGCTTTTTGTTTCAGCTATAGGGCTGAAATGGATTTCCAAAATTTTTAGGTTTCTGCAAAAATTGGCCATTCTGTTTCTGCAATTTTTTTTCGCAAAAAGGAAAATAGCTTTTCATTTCAGCTTTAGCCAAGCCCTATCTGTTATGCCCAGTTGAGCTTTATTCATTTCCTGAGCCCCGCCTCACCTCATGACTGGCCCAGGTTGCCAGCAGCTTCTATAGAAGTTCCAGGAAAAGGCTGCTGCAGATTGATCAATGCATCTGCTTGGAAGTAATTGCCTTGAACCTTGCCTGGGTGCTTCTTCTGCTTTGCCACACAAGGAACCTTGTGCCTTACCTGGGACTGTGTCCAATTCACCTGGCCCTTAGCTTTCTCCCTGTGCTGTTTTTGCCCACTGCACAGTTCATAGCCTTCCAGCACACCTGTTTTCCAGTGCTCATTCCCACCCCTATTTGCCCCCCTTTCAGACTAAACTGTGGGTTTTGAAGCCCTTGGCTTGATATTTGGACTCCATGTTCTATACAGCTCCTCAGTATGGCTGCTTATTTAAACTGACTCCTGGCTTTGAGTCGTTAGCCTGCCTCCTGGCCCTGCTTCCTGTTTTGCCCTTTTGTGTTTGGCTGTCTGACAGCCACGGTTCTGATCATGCACAGGCCACTAGACAAGACTGCTCACATTCTGGATAGTCCCCTACAGCATACAAAACTATGCCCCATGCTACAATGCTACTGTGATGATCTCTGCAAAGAAAATCTAGTCACTCTATTGGTTGTATTATAAGTGTGTTAAGAATATATAAATGCTACACTTGCACATAAACTGCATGTAGCCTTCGGCAATGGTGAGTTGTGAAGCATGGCTGGTATTTCAGAGACCATTCACTCCAAACTGTCCACAGAGTAGAGATCCAGGTTGATTCTTCCAGTGAAACTGCTCAAATATTAGTTTTTCTTACACAATTCTCTCTATTAATTAATATTCTAAAAGAAATTGTTTCTGTACAGCAACATTTGTTTGTCCGATAATAAATTAGACACAGAAACTGAAGCTTTACGTTTTAAGAAAAAAAGCCAAATGAATCAAATTGAGTATTGAGAATAAATCTAGACTGCGTGACTCTATATTTGTGCTCAATACTTTCAGTTTAGGTTAATTTTTGTGCCAACAAGTGCAAAAAAAACCCTGTCCCATAAGCCACCTTCAATTAGTTAAGAAAGAAATCAGTGTGCTGAATGCGTTAGAGCAATGGCATTGTTCCATGCCACACACAGTCTTATTAAGCAAACGCACCTCTCACTGGTTTGGAGTCAAGCCATTTGAGCAGTGCCATAGAACTCAACTGCCAAATGTGAGGGGGGAAAAAAAACAACTGGGATTTCGTATAAAGAACTAGGTCACTCTTTTATCAGCTAAAATAAGAGCATTCATCTTTGCCCAACTGCTAGTTGTTTTATATCTAGCAAGTGGTGCCGTACCACACATTTTGGAAACTTAATCAATTAACTTTCTATCAGATGTACAGTCTAATCTGGGTAGTTCTGCCATCAACAAAATCTGCCTTTCACTGCACAAAAGGAGAGTTCCTGCTCAAGCCTCAGAGTGCTGCCAATGGCTGAAAAGACCCCACGCAGTTTCTGAAGCAGTAAACTGGAGTCAGTCACTTTGCTGGAAAACCTAGTCCAAGCGTTCTGGTTGTACTTCATTTGGAGAAAAAAAAAAAATCTGTGCTTTCTGATTTTAGAAGGTTGGATGAAGCTGGATGTTGAGCAGATAATTTATCCCAAAGTGCAATCCTCCTCCGAACAGGCTGTGGAGTTGCAGATGCTCTGCAATTGCTACTGTAATCTTTGGGACTATGGGTAAAAGCAAACATGCAGGTGTCACGGTGGGTCCCATGGTCGCCACTTTCCAGGTCCGCATGCGGCACAAGAAAACCGCCTGCCATTTGGCAAGCCAATCCACCGCCCCCATACCCTGGGTAGAGACGGGACAGCAACAAACATGCAGGCAAACAGTCTCGCCCCACCCCCAGCACCCTACCATGACACACAGCCATGGTGCACAGCCACGGCAGTCTCTGCCCCATGGAAGGACTGGCGGAAACAAAATGCACTGGCCTGCTTTGGTGGCCCTTGGTCTGGGATTGGGCCCAGAGCACATCTCCGGACAGCCGCCTACCTGCCCTAGGGCAGCCACGGGCTAACATCTCGCAACGAGGAACACGTGTGAGTGAGTCCCTGACTGAGGTGGGCCACCATCACATCTGTTTTTACCCTAACATCCAGAATTCCATTCTCGGGAGAATCTCACAACCCTGACAAGATCTTGCGAGATTTTCAAGAACCTCAAAAATACCCCCCAAATTATCCTGCATGTACAAAATGGCCACACATGTGCACAACAGCTCCAGTGGCCATTTTTGCATATGCAGAGACCATTTAAAAAGCTATTTTGACATTTTTGAGAATCTTGCGAGAATGCTGGATTCTTAAAAGGTTATCGAGATGAAAAAATCTCGTCAAGAAGCCTATTCTCGATGAGATTTTCAAGGAGGGCGAAATCTTGTTTCAGCCCTCATTTACATAGAGGCAAATCAACTAGCCATAATCCTGGCTTGCCACTTCCATTAGAATAGGTCTCGTGCAGCAGAGGCCTGCACAGGACGGAAAATTCAGTCCCACACTCGCTCACTCCCACCTGTATCAGACCCAACTGCTGAGCTCCCTGCCCATGTCGCATTACAAATCCTAGTTGCAGCCATCTTCCAGCCAGGGCAGGCATTCTTGTTCCCTGCTAGTAGTTGGCTGTTTGGCAAGGAACAGGAGCGTCCCCTTCCTCCATGCTCTGCGAGCTTCAGTATCAGCTAGGCAGAGGCTAGGACTAGAACTTACACTACAGGCTGGAAACAAGTCTGATCCCACAAACTCCCATGGGAGCAAACTCAATCCCACTCATTAATGGGTGACCCAGGGCATCATTCCTGCTTCAGAACTCTACTGTGCAGGTCATGCTCCCAATTTGCACACCTCCCCGAATCTACTTTCCCACCCCACCCCCTTTCATGCAAAGGAACCACACCCTGGTTTTGTGTGAGTGCTATGCCCCTTTTCATATGTGAGAATAGCACACACAAGACACAGGATTTGCTGAGTACTGCCCTTTCTCCCTAGAATTTATTTGCCCTCATGTTTATTAAATAAATAACTGAATAAATGTGACCAAAATTATTTTAGTGTGTTAGGTTCAAGTCTGTTCAGATCAGGTAACATTCATCTCTCTCTTCAATTAGAAAAAGATATAGGCTTCTGACCATAGATTTTTTACAAAGTGTTGTAAACAGCAAACACTATTCCTGTTTCCATCCCATTTAAAACAGAGAAGTACAAAATTCCTAGTCATTTCCATAGAGCAAAGCCAGTCATTGCACTGAACACCTATGCAATTAACATAGTAATTTCCTATTCTAATAGCTTGTGGAAACACCACTCATAATTCCAGGAATGATGTTTAATATGGAGGGAATGTTGACTGATGAAATACATACTGATACCTACCGTGCAAGTGTCACATTTCAGTTGAACTAATCACATGTATCACACATTAAGGCCTCCTGACCTATTTCAAACATTCAGTTTAAAGGAATTTCAGAACATTATTTAACTACTGGTTAAACTGCTGCTAACTACTATGATGACTACTTGCATGCGCAAACAGCATCTTACAGTACTACATAAATACAGCACATTGTAATTCATCACTCAGTAACAAACATTGCGAATGAAGAATGGTGGGCTCTCTCATAAAGCATGCTACAATGCCACTTACCTGAAAGTCTTTTGTAAGGCTTGTTACTGCTTTTAGTGCCATTCTGGTGTTTCTTGTCTATTGATGGAGCTATAATTCCTTTGCCGTTCAGAATCTTTTCTGGTGATGGTGGCACTGACTTAGATGTCAAAGCAGATTTAACCAAAGTTGGAGCAGGTATTGTGGATGAAGAGGCTGAGGAGGTGGTGATGGTGGTAGTGGTTGTAGAATTCATTTTAACATTGGCACCATCTGCCTTCACTAGGTTAGGAATTTTCTCTAGACTGACTACAGGAACAGGAACACTGAAACACCAAAGAAAAAGTCTTCAAGATGTATTTTCTGTACCACACTACTTACACAGTTTCTGGACTTTCTTCCATGTTTTGTTACGTATTACACAGAGTTAAAGATCTCAGAATTAAGTCAAGAATATCCTCAGTCCAGACTAAAAAGGATACATTTTTAACATTATTTAATACGCAAATTAGCCAACCATTTACAAAATGGCTGCTTCTGGAAGCACTGAAGTTCAGAGAAGAAATTCTAAAGTTAAACATATGTATTTTTCCTTTATAGAATCAATTTCCTCCCCCCTCATTTTACCTCTTTAGAAGCCTATAACTTTAAGAATTAAATGCTCTTTCCTGCCATGACACTGGTCTTGATACTGTATAGTTGCTGATCATTACTGTGCTCTATACTACTGGCATCAGTAAATGCCGACATTAACATATTCAAAATTGACACACACACACACACACACACACACACACACACACACACACACAAAAGAAAACTGTGCTTTTCCCCCTTAGCCTGCAAAATGCTTGGAAGCCTTGCCAGCACCCCTTTAAAGACACTCCAATTCCAGATGAGTTTACCAAACTCCAACGCATAAAAACTTGTGGAAGGCTAAAACCACAATGCAATTATTTTAATAACTTTTTCAGAATAAACTGAGCAATGATGATGTTTGGACAATTGAACCCTCATAACAGCACACTCATGCCATTTATCAATGCAGTACGTTTACTTTGGTGGCACTAGCAAAGTGCAAGTTTAGATTTTTATTTTGTTAGATGCAGAAGTGTATTTTAAGGTTTGTATGTTTTAGCCTTACTGGCTGGCTTTCAGAGGAGCAAGACGACTGATATTTTTTGTCTAGCCTGACCTACCTCAACCTGATCTCAAATTGTCAGCCAACTTACCTCTTCACAACAGGCCCTTCTCAGGAAAACCAATCTAGACAGATATTCATTCTAGGAGTACAGAGAAGCAGAGCCTTAAGACTAACCTTGTTAGAAGACTGAGAACCACTTTCCTAATTTCACACTTTCTCTTACCCTTTCTGAGAGCAGGTGATAGTGCACTTATCTCACCCTGTGTCAACTACACACCTAGATCCCACCAAATTGTATAATGACAACTGAAATGCCACTCCTCAGGGCTCCCTTCCACAGAGGGCATGAGGAGAAGACACTCCTGAAACTCAAGAACTGTTATTAAATATGAATGGGAGAGTGCTTTCCCGAAACAAACCCTTCACCAGGAATTGCAAGCAGCCTCTGAGGTTTCCTCAGCTGGCTTGGAAACAAGAACAGTTACCGTAGCTAAATCATTTGCTCTTGCTTGGCCTCAGTTTCACACCTTGCATCTCTCACAGGGCTATTGTGAGACTTCACTGAGTGTTTGAGAAGTGATCAGAAACCTTTAAAAGTAACACTACAAATTCAAATGATCCTACATTATTATGCCAGATGTGGTATTACCAGTAATTTGTATGCTTACGATCTCTTTAAATTTATGTTCTGTCCCTCAAACGATAGCACTTTCCAGGCATTGATACAAGCTCTCTTATTTCCCTCATGTTTCCTTCAGCACTTCTTACTGGGCACTGGAGCTTGATTATGCTGGAGCACAGCAGAGCTGTTCATGATGTTCTCAAGTTGCCCATATCCCCCTCTGCTCCACAATCTGCCTCAACTTTGTGTTTCATTGGATGTTAATACACATCACATGCCGCATTTGTTCAGGATTGCCAACAAACACATACCAACTCTCGTGCTGCTGCTGGAACACACAGCAGCTAACCAGGAATTGGCTGGGAAGGAGCAGCTTACTGGAATGGCTGCATGGCAGGTCCCAGGGAATAGCAGTGGTGGCTGGTCCTGGGCACTCCCTGGACAGGCTGTTACAGCTGTTCCTGCCACCATCACTTGGCCCTCTTTTCCCATGCAATTATATGGTTCAGGGGTGCAGCAAGCAGTGGCAGCAGCAGGTTGCTGACATTCACAGGGAACTGTTGCTGTTGCTCACTGCGCCCTGGGACCCAGGTAATTGCCCGGGTCAGAGAGCTAAGTGGGGACAGCATGACAGCAATGGCAACTCTCTGCTGCCACCATACTCCCCCCCCATTTGTTACACCAGCTATGTGTAACTCTTTGCCCTGCACAGTTGGGCAAAACTGCCTGTGGGCCCACTGTATGGGGGATAAGCAAGAAGCCAACACCTAGCGGGCTTCAATCCAATGTTACACTAGGAGCATGTTTAAAACTTGAATCACGTACCTAGCATAGCGTGTAGTAAAACCTACTGAGAGGTGTTGCAGGAGTGAACTGCTTTAAGCACATCATGAGCAGAGCTTCAACACTGACAGGATGGGGAGAGCGAGCAGCACGCAGCTGAGAGAGCTCAAAACAGGGCTGAAAAATGGAAAAAGCAGACAGGTCTGTTAAGAATTGAGGTGACTCCAAGGAGGGAAGAGAAGGGACCCAACACCCAGCAGACAAGGAGACAGCTAATCCCATAGCTGCAGTGAGTCTGGGTGTAATGGTTGTGTTTTGGGGTGGCTCAACATCAGTGAATCACTGATGTTTTGCTAAACTAAAAGGTGGTAAAATCCAACGACTATAGGCTAACTTTTGGCTGTCTTTTCTCACTGGCAGGCACCGATACATAAAGCCACAAACAGATTTGTGCAAGTCGTCCTGCTGTAGAGTTTTGGAAAATTAGACCCTGGAAACAGTTTAACTGAATATCTCTCAACCTTGATTCAATACGACATGTTCTGCCATTGTTCATCTACTAAATTTCTAAAAGCAAAAGCTTCAGCATAACTTGATGTTCTTACTTGATTACTATATCACTGCTTGCTTGAGCAGACCTCCTGGAAAATATTTCCATCAGTAAAAACTAGAGAAATTCCCTTCACCAGAATAAGCAGTTTCCAACTTCCATATGGAAGTATCAGAATTAACTTGTTTCCAGGACTATCTTTACATTGGGTAAAAACACACATGATGGTGGCCTGCTTTGACCCGGGAGCCACGTCTGTTTTGGTGTCACCAGATGTTAGCTCGGGACTTCCCTGGGGTGAGTAAGCGGCTAGCCTGGGCTGAGAACTCCGAGGTCACAGACAGGGCTAAGGGTCACCCGTGTGGACCAATACAGGCCAGTACATTTGCTCTGGACCACCTTACCTACTGTGGGTCAGGAGTTGCCATGGCTACCCGTCATGGTGGGAGGCAGGGCCCTGGGAGCAGGATGGGGGGAGAGCTATGCGGGTGGTGGAACAGCTCTCTAGCTGCAGCCACTTTTCTTTGGTGCCCCGACCTGGCCTGTGTAGACCGGTTTCCTGTCCCAGGCCGGGGAGTCGCTGCACCGCCCACACGTCTGTTTTTTTGGAGTTTTTTTTCCCACCTATTAGGAACAGTGAATGGGGAAGATGGATGGTGAAGCCAGTCTCCCTGCTGGCTTTTTTGAGTCTCAATTAACTCCTCTGAGAGCACTAACAGCAGTGGGTTTTTTCCTGCTGTGTGTAATATACTGGGAGCAGTTATCACCTTGTTATTCTTGTACCTTTGCAATACTATCATGGGGAGAGACTCTAGCAGTCAAGGATAAACCCTCCTCAGTGCTAGTACAGGAAACATGGGCCCCCCCTGGCAATAAAAACGGTTTTATTAATGACAGAGTATCTTCCATTAGCTCATTTTGTGCTCTCTCTAGCCATACATCTTTCTTCAATGTGCCTGCTTTCTAGCATAAAAAGTCATTTCCCTTTATTGATTATAGAATGTAATTATTATGGCATTCAGGAACCATATGCTGCTGTCTGGCATACAACCCTGGATGCTGTTAATGTTTTACTCAGAAAGATTATTATTTTTTTGTCCAATCCACACACCTAGATTTAATCATTGCAAGATTGTCTAATCTACAGCCATACAAAGACACACAAAGACCGACACACTGTTCCCAATCATGTTCAGTTTTGGTTATTTCCTTCTCAGCTCAATTTCTCCTCCATTCCAGAGGAATCGGTAGATGGATCGGGAGGCAAGAAAAGAACGCCACCGCCGCCCCCTCAGCTCTCAGTGTGTGTGTGTGTGTGTGTGTGTGTGTGTGTGGGCACTCAAATTCAAAATTTATTAATGGCACTGGCCTTTGCTTTGGCCAATCCAGAAAGAACAAAACAACAACGAAAAGACATAAAAATAAACCAGATAATGCTATACAAAATAAAAATACAATAATCAATATCCAAGATAAATCGCAAATCTTGGCACCACATCACCCGGCTGGAGGTATCCGGATGGGGAGTGGAGTAGTTCTCCAAGGGACTCCAAAACAAACCCTGGGCAAGCCAGCATGCTGGGCCTTTAATGGGAAGAGGTGTTTTGTCCCCAATGCAAATACACTCCCGTCCTGTGGGACCCGGGGGGATCCCACCAGGCCTCTACCTGCTTCAAGGGCGGGCAAGCAAAAATTTGCTAATGGACGAATAAAGCCAGACCAGCAAGGGGGCAATGGAGGCCAGCATGCCCACGGGGGTCATGGGTTTGGCTCCCACCCCAATTAATCTGGAGGTTCTGGGCCCCCTCCTGCAGCATTACCTGAGCAAAACTGATGCTGATTATTTATGGTAGGAGTTTTCTGAAGGTTTTAGGATTCCCTACCAGGATCAGCCAGAGAGCTAACAACTTGAAATCTGTTCGGGGAATGGAGGAGTTGGAGGGGGAAGTTTAGTAAGGAAATATCTGCGGGGAGGGTGGGAAGCCTTTTCAACTCACCTCCCTTTGCTGCCCACTGCGGTGCTCCCCATTGGGGATAGTGCCAAAGAAGTCCCCTGGGGAATACTGGTTAATCCATCACTTATACCCCAGGGGCAGTTCTGTCAACAATGGAATTGTGCTCAAGATGTGCGCAGTGCAGTACACATCTTTTGATACTGCAGTGCGCATAGTCTGCTCACGCGGGCCTGTAGCTCTCATGGGAAAAGTGCGAAAAAAGTCTGCCTTCGCCTGTTGCCAGATTGCCTGTGGGATTTCAACCTCCTGGGTTTTACTTTTAAGGGCCAATTCTTTTATGACAAGGCCATGCCAATGGGTTGTGCCATTTCCTGCTCCGCTTTTGAAAGGTTCAGCACCATGCTGGGATGGGCGGTGAAGGATAGGGTGGGTTTATTCTCCAGCTTGCACTATTTTGATGATTACCTGTTCATCATCGAGTGGCTCTGTGATTCTCACCTATGGGAGATCATTTGACCACGTCTGTCTGAGAGCGTTTGTCTCTAAGAGCAATCCAGAGTTTCCAGCTATTGAAGTCTCTGGAAGCTTCTCGCTCGCCCCTCCTTGACCTACCCTCCCTCCGGGAGAATGGGGGAGTATAAAAGGAGGGGGCGGAGCCTGTCCCTAAGTTCGTTTTACCACACTGGCAGAAGGAACACTTGCTTCACTAGCAGTCTTTAGATAGTCAGTTCACAGTTTTTGGATAGTTAGTTCATTAGTTATTATATTTGCATATAGTTTGTATATTATAGTTATGTATATATATATACACATATATACATATATACATATATATACATATATACACACACACACACACACACACACACACACACACACACACACACACACCCACCCCTCTCATGCCTGTGGGGGTCCCGTGGATGGCGGCGCAGCCTGCAAGAAGAGCAGGATTAAAGCACTGCTCTACTTGCACCTCATCAATCCCAGCCTCAGATCAGCACGATTGCTGCCTTCTCTGCCTGGGAGAGAATCATAATGTTAGAGCCCGCACGGCTTGTCAAGCCCTCTGCTCTCGAGCCCTCAACAAGCGGCAGAGGTGCCTGAGTGAACTCCTAATGGAAAGAGCATTGCAACCGCAAGGTAACCGCTCCCCTCCCAAGGCCCCGCCGAAGGAAACAAAGGAAGTAGGAAAGCCCCGGGAGCCCACAAAACTAAAGCAGCAGCAACAAGCCCCTCAGCCTGAGCCCACACAGGGTGTTCAGTGTCAGGCACAGCCCATACAGGATGTTTCAATCTCAGTTCAGCCCACTCAGGGCGATGCTTTCTAGTCGCAGCCCATGCAGGGCACTGTTTTACCCAGAGACTTGGGCTCTTATCACCAGCCTGTGCTGGGTCTCAGCCAGACCCCAAGAGTACTCGATTTTCTCTCAGACTTGATAGAGGGAGACCCTATCCCCAGGGTCAGTGGACTAAACGCTTACCAAGCGAGCCTCCTGAACTCTGTGCAACTCGGCCGGAGTCATCCTCCAGATAATGTGTCACCGGGCCCCAGTCGGCCACCTCTGCCTCAGAGACAGACATCCCAGCCACAGAAAAAAGCCCTGCAAACCAAAAAGGCACAGAACCCCTCTCACCTCCTCAGCAGAAAGCTCCCTGGTGCAGAGCACTGTCTCCACGGCACCGCAGCCTGTTAAACTGACACCAATGTACCCTCTGGTGGATAAACAGCATAATAGCAAGGCTCAAATAAGACAGATAGCCAAATTTCCCTGAAGGGGATCCCCAGTACGGGGGAGCTCTCCGTCACCACAGGAACAATTTTATGAGCCTCCAGTTGAGCGTCCAACCTGGGCTCCCAGACGGGGCTATGAGCCATTCTATCCATCCCCATTCAGTGCTTCTTTTTCCCCTCCACCAGGATGGGGATGTCTACTTCCATGGAATGCAAACAGGGACCCTTATATCAAACCATATGGTCCTGGACCCTCAGATTACCAATACAATCCATGGGCACCGGAGAGGTGGCATGATACTTACCTTTCCCATTATGAGGATGACTCATCTTCATCAGTAGCCTCTTTATCCCCACAACAGGAGAAACAACTTATAAAAAGGAAACATTGCCATAAAAGGCAACTGTCTTGCTCAGCTTCATCTATCTCTCAACAGTATCTCAGAACCTTCATTGATATCTACTGAGGATGTGAAGAGGTTCCAGGCCATGATAAAGAACATCACCATGGCCTTGCCCCAGATACCGGCCAAAGTTTTAAGGAAAGCACCCTCTGGACCAGGATTTGGAATCCTGGCCAGAGGAGATGCAGGACATATCACACTACCTCTTTTTGATGAACTGCTGGAACCAACCAAGGTTGCCTGGGCGAACCCATCCTCAGCTCCACCTATAAGCAAGCTTGAAGACTCTCTTTATCCAGTAACCCACACCCAGATATATTTGTTCACCATCCAGCCCCGAACTCGATGGTGGTGGCTACAGCAATTACAAAACCAGTATCTGGAGCTCTGAAGACTACCCCCTCCGATAGTGAGGGACGCCGTCTAGATATAATTGGGCGCAAATCCTTCTCTTCCATACGCTTTCCCTGAGAGCGTCAGATTACGCAGCTGCCATGGTGGCCTATCAGTATACCCTGTGGTAGAAGGTAACTGCAGCTAAGACTGCATCTGAACTTAAAGGCTCTGCAAACAGAGCATTCTCAGTGCAGTTTCAGCTCACCTCATCAATACACTTTGCCGACTGCGCAATCAGGGGAACACCGGCTGCAGTAACAAGACGTCATGCCTGGCTCAGGTCAACAGCTTTGATGCCTGAAAATAAGGCTAGGCTCAAGGATCTTCCTTTAGAAGGAGTTGGGCTATTTTCTAGCAAGACTGATGAAACCTTGCAGAAAATTAAAGAAACATCACAGACAGCAAGGGCCTAGGGAATAGTCAAACAAACTACTCACTGATCATACAGATCCACGTCGTCGATAGTTTACTATAAACATTGACCATCCTTCCATACTAGAAAGGTATGTTTAGCCTCTGCATCAACCTCTACAACTTTACCAATACCAACCTACCCACAGACGCTTCAATAAGTCAAGACCAAAACAACGAAACACCAGTTCGACCCAGGGAGCCAGGCCTTGGTTGAGGGTTTGATCAGGCAGAGGTCAAGTGTCTTAACTGAGCCAACCTACCTTTCAGGGACAGATTATCCCATTGTTACTCTATCTGGTCTTCCATCACCTCAAATAGATGGGTCCTTGAGGTAGGAAAACAGGGATATTCCATTCAATTTCATTCCCTTCCACCCACCCTTCCCTACCCACCCCAGTCCCTCTAAAGGGGCACCTCTCACAAGATACCCCAGTCAAACCCCCTTTTTAGGGACACCTCGTACAAGACATCTTGCTTACTGAGGTGGATTCTCTTTTAGAAAAGGGAGCTATCAAGGAACTTCCTCTGGATAGCATCAACTGGGGATTTTACTCACGTTACTTCCTCGGTGTCAAGAGGGATGGGGGTATGTGACCCAAACTAGATCTCAGACATCTTAAATTGCTTTGTGAGGAGATTTAAATTCCACATGGCATCCCTCCCTACAATCCTCTCTGCTCTGCACCAATACTGTTGGCTCGTGTCACTTGACCTTAAGATGCCTATTTCCATATATCAATTAGGCCTAGTCACCGTAGATATCTCCACTTTCTTGTAGATGGTCGCTGTTTTCAGTACACTGTCTTCCCGTTTGGCCTGTCTACAGCTCCCAGGGTCTTTACGAAATGCATGGCCACAGTAGCAGCAGCTCGCAGAAAAAAGGGGGTGCCGGTGTTTTCCTTATTTGGACAACTCGCTCATCGCTGCAGAAATGGCTTTGGAGCTTTACAACAACGTGGACACAACTGTTGATCTGCTCACCAGTCTCAGCCTTCTGATAAATTACAAAAAATCAAAACTTCAGCCCGTACAATGCCTGCAGTTCTTCGCGGTGGCGATAGATACCACACAAGCAACAGTCAAGCCTTCAGGACCATCACAAAAGGAAGGCATGTACAGATCATATTAGACAACATGACCACTGTATACTACCTCAATTAGCAGGGGGGTGCCAGGTTGAAAAACCTCATCAACAGGTTCAAAAGCATGCATGGGCTGATCCACCAACTACCTCACAACCCATCCAGGCCAACACGTGCCTTTCTTCGGCTATTAGGGCTCATGGCTTCAGTAACAATGGTGACCCCTTACGCTCACCTCAGACTGAGACAGCTGAAGTACTGGCTGAGAGGACAGCTACACTCCAAGTGTTGGCAGTATGCACAAAAGACTCACCTTACCTCCCGAAGTCCTTGGTTCACTGGATCGGTGGACTTTACCACACAATGTGTTTGCAGGACCATTCCATCAGCCGGATCCAGCCATCTCTATAACCACAGATGCATCCTTAGAAGGATGGGGAGCTCATTGCAATGTACTGACTACCCAAGGCCTCTGGTCTCTAGAAGAAACTTCATTACACATCAATGTCTTTGAGTTGAGGGCTATCCGCTTGGCCTTACAAACCTTCAGGACCATCACAGAAGGAAGGCACGTACAGATCATATTAGACAACATGACCACTGTATACTACCTCAATCGGCAGCGGGGTGCCAGGTTGAAAAGCCTCAACAACGAAGCCATACAGACCTGGTATTGGTGCACAGAGGCAGGGGTGACACCGTCAGCAATCCACCTTCCTGGAGAGGAAAATGTGCTAGCGGATCAACTCAGCAGAAACCAGTGTCAAAAGACACGAGTGGTCTTTGTCGGATCAAATTCTTCATCAGCACTTCAAGGAATGGGGTACCTCCAACTTGGATCTGTTTACAACCGACCGCAACAACACACTTCCACGCTTCCGCAGCAGAGGGGGAGTCTAAGGGGTCAATTTCCGACACCATCACAATTCCATGGACCAATCTCTTTGCTTATGCCTTCCCTCCATTCCCATTGGTGGGGAAAATGCTTTACAAGGATGCAGGGATCGCATCCGCTTCATCCTCATAGCCCAGACAACTGTGGTTCACAACGCTCCGTTCCATGGCCACTCACAAATGACCCTGCCTCTCCACACTGACCTCATCAAGCAACACAGGGGCAGCCTGCTCCTCTCGGACCTGCAATCACTGCACCTGACAGCGTGGTATATACCATAAAGCTTCAACACAACCAGATCCCATACCATGTAAGAGAAGTTCTAACCAACTCCAGGAAGCTGTCTACTAGGAAGACATACGATGCTAAGTGGAAGGGCTTTTTATCCTGGTGCCACTCTAACAGCATAAATGTCCACAGCATAACGATACACACTATCCTGGATTATCTCCTACATCTCAAACAAGTGGGACTTTCAATCTCGACAGTTAAAGTTTATCTAGCTGCTATTTCAGCACATCTTCAAGGTCCAGGAGTATCAACCCTCTTCTCTGAACCACTGGCACGTGCATTCCTAAAAGGTCTCAATAACCAAGATCCCAACACCGCAGTGGGATCTAACCTTGGTGCTCACAAATCTGACTAAGGCCCGTTTTAAGCCTCTGTTCACCATCCCTCTGTTATATGTCCTACAAGGTTGTCTTCTTAGTGACAATTACATCAGCTCACAGGGTTTCTGAATTGGCGCTCTCAGAGCTTCTCCTCCGCACCTTCTCATGTTCAAGGACAAAGTTCAATTGCGGACTGACCCTGCTTTCTGTCCAAAAGTGGTGTCCTCGTTCCACCTTAATCAGATAATCATCCTCCCTACCTTCTTCCCATGCCCACATGCTTTGCAACTGGAGGCTTCTCTTCATACACTAGATGCAAGAAGATCTATAGGTTTCTACTTGGATAGAACTAAGACATTCAGGAAAACAGATTCCCTCTTCGTCTCAGTGAGCGGGATTTCCACAGGGAAGAATCTCTCTTCTCAGCCTTTGTCAAAAATAATTCTCACCTGCATCGCAACTTGCTATAGATGAGCAGGGAAAAAAATCCACCGATGAATCTGAAAGACCATTCGACAAGAACTATGGCATCAACGATAGCTGCTTTTCAGCATGTCCTAATAGAGGAGATTTGCAAGGCAGCGACCTGGGCTTCTAAGTACACATTTGCAAAACACTATGTCCTTGAACGGGCAGCAAGATGTGATGCTTCCTTCGGAAGAACGGTGTTGTCGGCTATCCTGCCATGATCCAGCTCCCTCCACCAAAGCAAGGTAACTGATTCATCAGTAACTGCTTACATTCTCCCATAGGTGAAAATCACAGAGCAACTCGAAAAAGAAATAAAGGTTACTTACCGTAACTTAGTTCTTCGAGATGGCTCCGTGCATTCTTACCACCCGTCCTCCTTCCCCTCAGCCGGATTGACTTGGTGAGTTCTGCCAGCTGGGTTTATGGGAACTGAAAGCTCTGCCCCCTCCTTTTATACTCCCCCATTCTCTCTGAAGGAGGGGAGATCAAGGATGGGCAAAGCTTCCAGAGACTTTAATAGCTCGAAGTTCTCAACTGCCCTTAACGAGGCAAGCACTCCCGGCCAGACATGTGGTCACGTGATCTCCCATAGGTGAGAATATATGGAGCCATCTCAAAGACTTATGTTACGGTAAGTAACCTTTATCTCTCAGGGTGGCCGGACTCCCAAGACTGTGCTTTACTGATGTCCACATTCACAGCGGTAGTGACTGAGTTGTGGGTCCCATTAGCCGAGGAAAAAAACCAGGGTCCATTGACCCGGCTGTCCTTTCTAGGCATTATGATTGACACAGTTGCATGTACATCTAGCCTCCCCCCGACAAGCTGGTCACGTTGAGGGCACTCCTGAAGGACTTCATGGGCGCCAAGAAAGTGACACTGAAGGCTATGCAGTCTTTACTTGAGCACTTCAACTTTGCCTGCAGGGTGATAGCACCTGGCAGAGCTTTCTGTGCATGGCTGGGCCACAACTGGGGCTTCAGCCCCCCACCCCACACATACAGATATCCAAGGACCTGAGAGAGGACCTAAGAGTCTGGCTTACTTTCCTTAAAAGCTACAATGGGGTTTCCCTATGGAGGGAGGTTTGGCTGCTTGAGGCACCATGTACGGATATCCACTGCATACGGATATCCAAGGGCCTGAGAGAGGACCTAAGAGTTTGGCTTACTTTCCTTGAAAGCTACAATGAGGTTTCCCTATGGAAGGAGGTCCAGTGGTATCAGATGCCGTGGGGGGCATAGGCTTTCGAGTTTTCTTTCAGGGCAGTTGGTGCGCTCAGCTGTGGCCCAAGACCTGGGCCTCCATGGGTCTACTTAGGAATATATCATTTCTGCACCTTGGTAGCGCTCAAGCATCGGATTCAGTGATTTCATGATTCCTACATATACTTTTGGTCGGACAACCAGGCAGCAGTGGATGTAGTCAACCACCAGTCCAGTAAGTCAGAGAGAGTCATGGGCTTGGTTAAGTGTTTCCCCCTAAACATGTATATTTTGGCCAGGCATGTGCTGGGGGTGCACAACAACATCACTGATGTTCTCTCATTTTCAAATGGAGCGGCTTCGTTCCCTGGTACCAGGCACCAACCATGACCCAAAGGTGATGCTGGAGGCCTTGTGGAAGCTTGGGAGCAGAAATTAGGCAATGGCATTAGATCTGCCGTGTCTGGCTCAAGCTGGCACACATACATGGAGTCATTTAGGGAGTTCCAGAATTTTCTGGTAGAACATGGGATTCAGGAGGAATAGCCTATCACGTGGAATGGTTTGCAGCACACCTGAGTTGCTGCAGCTTGGCACCGGCAACATAAAGTGCCGCCTAGCAGCTATTGTCTTTTTCTGCAAAGCTAACAGAGTTGCTGACCCATGCTCAAATTACAGACTGAGGAAGGCCGTGGAGGGGTGGGGGGCTAAGAAGGACATTCACAAGCCGACACCTGTTGGCACATTCACCCGTTTGGTCTTCTCCTTGCCAATGGCCTGTTCCTCTGCGTATGAAGTGGTGCTGTTTCAGGCCGCTTTTACCACGGCTTTCTTTGCAGCCCTGAGTATTAGCCAACTGGTACCATCTTCCCAGGCTGATAGGCTGGATAGGGGAATGTAGCACTGAGGCCCAACTCAGTGGCCCTCACTATTTGGCAGTCCAAAAATGATCAGATGGGAGAATGGCAGCTACTGGTGTTGCGTCGGTCTCCAGTTGGAGTGGTATGTCCAGTCTCAGTAATGAAGGTCTACCTGGAACTACGCCCACGTTCTCAGGGGCTTCTTTTCATTCACTTGGGGGGCGCCTTTTTGACTAAATTTCAATTCATTGCAATATTTGAACAGGGCATTGCAAGGCTTGGGCTTCAACTCTCTGATTACGGGTTGCACTCATTCCGGATTGGGGTGGCTTCCACTGCTGCCGCTAGGGGATTCTCTAGCCCCCAGATTTGGGTGATTGGTAAATGGAGGTCAGACGTTTATTGCACTTATGTGCAGCCACTCAACCCCTCCCAGAAGGGGATGGAAGCTCTGTTGGTACCTGATATGTTTTGTCACCCACAGGCTCTAAGTAACAGGTCACCATCTGGATAAGTGGACGCAGCACAGCGCGTTGGGCCAAATGCCATTCAGTAAACTCGGACTTTGGAACCCAGCTTGGCTGTGGTTTTCACGCTCGTCTTTATTGGTCTGGACACAGAAGAATGCGCTGGGAGCAGCTGATGCCTTCACTTCTCCGCAGGGCTGCACGCACTGGACCGCCTGACATCCTGGTCATCCACCTTGGTGAGAATTACCTGGGATTGTGTAGTGCATGGGGGCTCACTGGCAACATCAAGCGCAGCATCACTCAGCAAACAACTGAGTGGCCACAGCCCTACACCTGGTGGTCAGATCTGTTGGAGCGTCGGTCCTGGCGCTACGCTAACAACTCAGGCAAAATTGAAAAGGGAAAAGACAAAGATCAACAGAGTGATCTGGGGGTTCATGGAGCACACTGGAGGCAGGGTTGTGCATCATGAGTGAATTGTGTGCCATGACGCAGGCCTCTTTCTGAAGGATGGAGTGCACCTGCCTGAGCAGTGGAATACCGTATGTGGCATGAGAACTTGTGGGAGTCTTTGCAGGAGCAGCTTGGCATACTTGTGTGGGGGAAAGGGTGAGGGAAGGGATTCCTCCCCCTTTTCGTGGCAGTTAGCAGTTTAGAAACCATGCTCTCATGAGGCTCCCTATGAGCTTGGGGGCACATCATCATCATCTTTTATTTGTATCCTGCACTCTCCCGACCCAAGTCGGCTCGAGGCGGCTCACAATAACATAAATCAATAACAATATCTGGATTTAAATCCCACACAGGGGAACTCAGCAATATAACACAATATAATAACATTTACAAAAATAAAGCAAACCCCTTAACAATCTTTACTATTTCATTTAACATAATTACTTATCACATTTATAATAAACACCTCATACAATTTCTCTACTGGTACCATTCCATCTCATGCTGATCCTGCTCACACCAGGCAATCGACTCCAAACATTAAGACCTTCCATCCCCTGCTGCCACCAGGGGATATCATCATCCTCCACTCCTCTCTCACTGGGGGGAGAAGTTCCCACCACCTTTACCAGTATTTATTTATTTATTTTATTTTTAAATGTATATCCCGCCCCTCCTGCCCACAGGGCAGCCCGGGGTGGCAAACAACATTTCATTTAAAACAATAATAAAATTTAAAAACAATTTAAAATACACTACATGGGGAAAACCCCCATCCCTATCCCCACTCCCACCCCACCCCTCGCCAAAAGTCTGACAGAACAGCCAGGTCTTACATATACGCCGAAACAGCAGGAGAGTGGGAGCCAGCCGAGCCTCCTCCAGGAGCGAATTCCACAGCACAGGGGCGACCAC
>QEPC01014880.1:798493-816213 GCA_003113815.1 Sphenodon punctatus | reverse complement strand
TGATCGACTGTGTCGAATGCAGCCGAAAGGTCTAGCAGGACCAGTAAGGTCTGACGACCCTGGTCCAACGCCAGACGGAGATCGTCAACCAAGGCCACCAATGCCGTCTCCGTACCATACCCAGGCCGAAACCCAGACTGGGAGGGATCAAGGAAACCGATGTGGTCCAGATGCTCCTGGAGCTGTTGTGCCACAGCCCATTCAATAACCTTCCCTAACACACACATCATTTATACTTCCCACAAACCCTTCTGCCCTAACCTCTTGGTACAGTCGAAGGGCATGGTCGAAGGGCCCCTTTGACCCGCGCTCCCAGCACGAGCCTCTGGCACGGCCTCTGGCTACCCCTGATGACATGGGGAGCGGGCCGGAAATTGCCCTCCTTAAACCCCGCCCCCACAAGGGGGGGAGAATTGTCCCGAGGCCCGTGTCCGACGGTTATGGAGCACACACACACCCAAATGCCAGTCCGCATCTCTGTTCATGGGGGTGGAAGGTGTTACCTGCTCCGCCGACCTCAGGACTCCTGTCACACCCCTCCGGCTCACTTGCGCTTTTCTCTCCATTCCTTGGCCGGCTACCCCTGATGACATGGGGAGCGGGCCGGAAATTGCCCTCCTCAAACTCCACCCCCTGGGAGGGAGAATTGTCCCGCGGCCTGCTTCCAACCGGTATAGAGCACCCCTCCCAAATGCCAGTCCACATCTCTGTTCATGGGGGGAGGGAAGGTGTTACCGCTCCGCCGACCTCAGGACTGCTGCCACACAGTTGCACCCCATCACCACTCGGATAGCGGGGGGTGTCTTAAGGGCGGGTACCCCGGTTCTAGGCTTGGGATAGTTAAACTGGGGCTGTAACCCACCCCGACCCAAAGAGAGGGTGACCTGGAAGGGTCAAGGCACCCAGATAGGCGGGTTGGGGGTAGCCTGGCCCCCTTCCTGTGTTATATGGCATGGTTCCTCTCCACTATGCACACAAGTTATGCTCATCGGTTGGTCTACCAGGTTGCGGTCAATGCCTTTATCCCAAACTTGTATCTTGTCTGTTCTTGTGGGTAGTGCGGGCACAAACACCCCCCCGTCTGCCCTACCCCCCTCAGCAGGGGGCGGATTTGTGCCTGCCTGCCCCGAGCAGACATATTTGGCAGGGTAGGGGTGGGGGGTTTCTCCCGCCACTCCCCTGTTGCTGGAGGGTGGCCCCATGGCCCAATGGGGAGGGGGGGAAGGCACCTGGTGGGTGGACAGTCAGGTAGGCAAATACCTGTGCCGGTCAGTGCCGCCTCCTCACTTCCCATTTGGGACATGTGCATAAGTTTCTCCTACCCGGCCCCCGGGTAGATCCAACTGATGTGGCCTTTTGCTGGTCGCTGTTTTCAGGACTGAGACGGAATTTTCCCATTGGCTTATTTGGCCTTTGGAGCAGATGCGTTTTTCGCCTTCTCCACAGCAGTTATGATTTGTGTCTGTTGTACATTCATTGTGCTGCGTTTTCTTTTACATCGGAACTTGTGGTGGTTAGTGGTTTAGGAACCATGCTGTGGTGAGGCTCCCTATGAGCTAGGGGGCACGGCTGCACATCATCACCACTCAGGGAGTGGGGTGTGTATGTGTGAGTCTTAAGGGCGGGTGTTCCAGTCCTAGGCTCAGGATGGCTGCACTGGGGCTGTAAACCACCCACACACAAGCAGAGGGTGACCTCGAAGGGTTGAGGCACCCAGGTAGGCAGTCGGGGGCAGCCCGATCCCCTTTCTACGTTATATGGCAAGGTTCCTCTCCGCTATACACACAGGTTATGCTCATCTGTTGGCCTACCGATGCTGGAGTGTCATGCAATAAAATTGCAGCCAGTACCTTTATCCCATACTTGTGTCTGTTCTGTTCTTGTGGGTAGTATAGGCACAAAATAGGTTAATAGACTGTTCCTGTCCTACATGGGATGTGTTGCAAAAAACTGAAGTATTACCATCTTCTAGACCTAAAAGGGTTTTTCTTACAGAAAATATGTTATTTAGTCTTGGTTACTGTAGCCCTGCAGATAGTATCTGAAAGAGAGCTTGACCTGCTGAGCTGGATAAATTGCTATTGACCGAACCTATGCAGTTCAGAAACTATTTCTCACAGGCTGGTCCAATGTTCCTCCTCTAGCCCCCTTACTAACAACAGATGGATCAAATGTCTCAGAATATCAAGCATGTCAATTTTTAGGGTCTTTTCAGCCTTCAATGTAGCATTTTAAGAAGTTCCTCTATTTTCTCATTTTACTTCAAAGACACCTCTAAGCCTCACTGTATTGCTGTTGTACAAATCAAAGAGGAGGCACCTCTCCCATCTTTGTATACCTTCTTCTAAATCTCTCCTACCTTCCTGTCTCCCTCACATTTTCCTCATCCATTCCCAACTTCTTCAAATACACTTCTCGTTTTATCACTTTAGAAGGTATGTTCTAAATTAACAAAGTATATAAAACTACAACAGAAATATCTGCTACTCTACCAGTTTGGGGTCTGGTGTGCTCTACTACTGGAAAATTTTTTTTAAAATGATGCCTCCCCCACATTTCATTCTTTACCAATGCAAGCCAAAAAGATACTACTATGTGCTACGATAGGCTAGATTCAACCAAACAGGAAAAAAACCTGCTTTTTAAGACAGTATTTAAAGTTCTCCAGACAAACACATAAAAGGAACAATAGTTGCTTTTAGCCAGTACAACCAATGGGACAGTTTTAGTGGCCCAGTCGAATAACGAAAAGGAAAAAGCAAATATGTGCTATTGTCCATTACTTTACAATCAAACACTGGCACCTAGATTGCCAGAATTAATATTCTTTTCAGTGTTGAATAGCATGCTTAGTAACATTCAGTCTCATTTCTACAAGTAGTATGGGGCATGTGCGCAGCATCCACTTCTGCCTGAAAACCGAATTCCCTTCTTACCCAAGATGATAGCTGCAAGACTGCCATGAAGAGTAAACCTATGGCACTATCATTTTTTGGTGCATGTATGGGTATGAACATGAATGGGTATGCACACACAGGGAGGGAGGAAACAACAACTGTCCAACAAGCACAAGAACAACAGTGGCCACAATCTCAAACCCCTCCACGTGGAATCCGCATGGCACAATACATTCCCAATGGACACATGTGTGGGTTGCGTGCATGTATGCATGGGTGGGTTCTGCAGGGCATGGGATCGGCCCCAGTGTTGCTAACACTGTAAAGGGAGATGGAAAGAAGGGAAACCAAACCACTATGTTCAAAGACATGAGGAAGCATATGGACATTTGTTGCCAAAGCAGTTTGTAGCTTGCATTGTGCAAGACGTCAGGTTAGATAAGCTATGAGTCCATATAGTCTCAAGATCTATGAATCTATGTTCAAAATAATTGGCTTCTAAAAGATGCGATTTTCCTCCAGACAAATCACTAAACCTTAATTTGAGCCCTTTTAAAAAAAAAAAAAAAAAGTTCTCTCAGCATTGCATGCACTCTCTTGCTGTACAACGTTGCCACACCTGAAACAAGCTAAGACCCCCTATCAGCTAAGCTGTGCTAATGTGGGCAACACTGGAGCAGAGATTCACCAACGTTACTGCAGGTGTAAAATCTAAGGTGCTATTCACCAAGCTAATGTTCTTCAAACGTCCAGGTTACTTGGTGGAAGAAGGTATCCGATACACTTTTTGAAGCAAGCATTTCTAAAAGCAAGTGGGTATATTCTCCCATTGGAATAACTTTTTTTTTTTAAAGATACTTTAATTAAAAAGAAAAAAAAGTATTTTAAACACATGCAGAGAAAAGTCTAGGAAGAGTTCCACTATGAAACATTTCCATCCTATTTTTTATGAATAAATTTGTTCATGAAACTGATTCACCTATCCACAGCTGCCCTTCTTCAAATACCTTAAGATAAGAACTCCCTTTGCTACTATGCTCATGGTCAATTGCCTAATGATTCCTACCTTAGATGACCCCAAATTGTGATTACAGAATATCCTTTTCTCTTATTTTATTTAAATAAAATGTTGGAAGCCACCAATTATACAGTTAGTTAACCTATGCAAACTAGTTGGCCCATTGCTGCCATCCCCACTGTCTATTCATTGCATTCTATTATCCACCTGCCACGACCTACCCCAATATTCTAGATTGTCAAATCTGTGGAGCAGTGATTGCTTGTTACTTTATTCCCAGACAAGAAGCTATAATGGAGTGAAAGTTGAGAAAAGAAACAAAAACAAAACCACAATCCAGGGTAAAAATAATCATCATAAACCCAGAAAATGTATGAGCTAAACTAAGAAATCTAAACTTGTTAAAATATGGAAATCATGTACACCAGAGGTGGGGAAAACGTTTCCCGCCCAGGGGCCACTTTGAAAATGAGTACACTCTTCGAGGGCCACATAGAAGTTGAGGGTGAGGGTGCCTAAGGGGTGCACTCAAGAAAAGGAGGGTCTAGATCATGGATCTGTGGCATGAATTTGTCATTTAGTTGTGTGTGCATGCCATCATCTCTGCTCCCTGACCATGAGCTCTGTCTTTCAATGCTTGGCGGTAGGAACAGGAGCCAGAGGCCAGATCCACAATAAAACTTGCCGTGGGCTGCATTTGGCAACTGCGCCTGAGGTTCCAACTGTACATAGATAGAACACCCCAACCTCAATGCCACTTTAAAGTAATGAAGGAGAAAAGAGCAATAAACTTGAACTGGCTCTCTCACGGAGACCAGGCTATTTAAAGTGAACCAAGGGACAGCCATTTCCTGTTTACCTGGTCCACACCAAATGACCACATAAGCTGCTCCATTTTGTTCTGTTTGAAATTCCTACTTCTTTAATTTACAACTTTTTGAATAAAGCCTTTTAGAGTCAGCATGTGCCAAAGGTTCTGTACGGGACTTCTGTTGATTTGAGAAGTGCTCTCTGCTGGCACAGTGAAAGAGGATTCATTATAGCTAGAAGTGCTTATACTGAACTAGCACTAGCATGGTAAAATGCTGACATGAAGGTTGCAATACTGGTGTTGGAATGTGATTATAAACAACATCCTTTGTATTTTCCCTGAGAAGAGGGGGCTTTCATCTTCATGAACAACACTGAGAAGGAAAATGGTCTGCTTGTTTATCAATGGTAGAAATGTTAACAGTGGTATTATCTGGTAATGACAAAGGAAAACAGTTACATTATTTTGTGGGAAATACTACTACTACTACTACTACTAATTTCTAAAGCACTACTAATCATATGCAGCGCTTTAGAAATCTCTACCGTATTACTTAAATATGAAGTTTAACGTCATTTATCATTCCTACAGAGCTAAATAAATTAACTTTTAAAGAAGCTTAGAATAGGACGCTGAATATTACTGTAGTTACACTTGGCTAAGGCTGTCCATCTTTTTGGCTGTCATAGGCCAGATCACTTCATGGTAATTTACCAGCACAGCAGACTGCACAAAAATCTCACATCAAGCGACCAGTGTATGTTATTTCTTAGTTCAAGGCTGTTCAAACGTATTAACACAAACTGTGCAAGTTAAAACATGCAGAACTAAGACCTGTTATTGCATAACCATATTCTGGACATTTATATTTTACTTTAAAAAAAACAAAAAACACACCAACTCCTCTTGAAATTGGATTTTAAGGCCCACAGGCCAGATGGAGCTCTACTGCAAGTTGAATGTAGCCTGAGGGCTGTCACTTGAACAGCCCTGCAACAGTGTAACTATGTAGAAGCAGTTCTTGCTGAATTCAGTGCAACTTGCTCAGTGTACCAGAAGAAAAACATGGTCCATTACTTTATGAAAACACAATTTGGACCACTTGAATTTATTCTCTTTGGACACTAGCAACTCAGTTTACAAAATATAGATTTTTTTTTTTACATATGATTATTATTGTCTTAAAAGTCCAGAGGCCCTAAATCAAGACCAGGGCCCTACTGTGCTAGGTGCTGCCACACTGAGTTTATAATCCATGTAGATAGGACACAGAGAAAGAGAAATGCAGCATTATTTTAGTTTAAAAGATGAGAAACTGATGCACAAAGTTCAATGTTAATTGGAGGTATAGGCCACGCTTTGGTGCATTTGCAGGCAGGCTAGGAAACAAGTTGCTAACTGCTCTACACATCTACACAACACTGCATTGAAGCTAATTCAAACATTGGGGGTGGGGGGAGGAAAATATTTGCCATCAAATAAGCTCAATTTTAGGTAATTTACAAATGGATGGGGAACTGGCTAACTAGACAAATCTATAGTCAAACTCAAGGTAAGCTCAAACTTCTTGAATTTCAGCCTAATGCCCTAACGACACCTCAGGCCTTGTATATATTTAGGTTTGCGTGTTGGAGATAGTATCTCAGGAGAAACCCTGCAGTATCTGTTGCTTTTACATGTTAAATTAGTGGCCTGAAGGTAGTGAGGGGTGAGACACTTTGTAACATGTGAATGCTCCTGTGTGATGGTCTGTCCTCCAGCCCCAGCTCCCAGCATCCCTCATTGCTCTGTTCCTGATTCTCTGGTTCTCTTCAAAGCCATCTCACTACTCTCACACTGCACACAGAAACAGAATTTGCCTAGACAATGATGGGTGTACGAGGAACGCATGTTCTCCTCACGTCAACAGTCCAACTTAACAAGTTAGGTTAGGGGCAAGATACCTGCTGGTATCATAACCAGGGATATCTAGCCACATACTACAATGTAACACATTAAGAAAGCCCAGTTTCCTAAGATTTAAATATAAAGTAGGAAAAGTACCCTCGTATGTATCCCTGCAACTCAAAGTTAGGTGCAAGTCTGTTAAGCATAGTGTAACTTGAAGATTTAATTGGAGGGCCTCAAAGATCTTGCAGATTAAATGCATGTAGAATACATTGCATGCTAAGAGGCCCTGAGGTTAATGATATTTATAATAGGATCTTCTTTTATGACTTTGTGTATAGCATACTTGCTCTGGATAGCCTACAGAAGCAGACACTGTATGCTACATCGGGTAAGCAATATTTTAATTTTACATTTTCCTATCACCTTTAATTAAATGTATTCCTCTCAACCCATAGGAAAGTTTACATATGCAGAAGATAAGCATATTTTATATATTTGGTTACCTGTGATTAGTATGTTTGTATGTCCCAGCAATGGCTTCGGTCACGCTTAATGAACCAATTGTATTGTATTGTATATTTGGAATGACAGGGAGACATACATACGGAAATTCTGGAACAAGTCAACTACCAGCTGCAATGGTACTTACCATGGTTTATCCCTTGATACTTTTGAAGGAAAGACCGTGTGCTGTTTGCTAGTGGAGGTAAGTAGATTGTCTTTGGGCATTTTGAATGGCTTCGAGTTACTGCTGACTGGGTTATGGCCGCTGATACAAGATTTCGGTTTCATCGGTACTAATGATGTCCTGGAATTGGAGGGTGGAGAAGCTGGAGAAGGGGAAGGTCTACACATTGAACCGTGTCTTCGTTCTGCAGAAAAACACACAAAACAAGAAGTGCACAAAAGACGTTAGCACAAATAAATAAAATCAATGCCGTTGAAAGAAAGGAATTGATACCATACATGGACACCATGAAATTTAAAGCACTCCCCATTACACCAATTAATTACTGCCAAAACAAACACAAATGTCAACAGACAATTATTAAATATAAACCCAACTCTGTGCAGTTCTCAGAACACATAAATCACCAAAAGTTAGGAAAAATATTTAAAGTCGAGCAAGCAGCTTATGCGTATGTTCTTATGCCAGACAGGATCGGTGAACATGATGGGAACTGGGGGGAAACAACAGGGAATGGATCCCCCATTGTGACCTGTTGGGTGCTTCTCCCAAGCCACCATGATTGGCCACTATCGGAGACAGGATGCTGGGCTAGATGGACCATTGGTCTGACCCAGTACGGCACTTCTTATGTCCTTAAGCACATTTTAGTTAGGGAAATTAGAAAACAAGTTAGGCATTACCCTTTCAACATCTTTGTATGGTGGTACCTGTTAATTTAAATGCAGCCTGAGACTGGACAGCTCTGTAGCAAAGAGGAGGCAGAATCATGGGTTTTAAAACCAGTGGAGGGTTTTAGTTTGTTTTTTTAATACAGCACTGCATGTAAAAGTAAGCTCTTCAAATGTTCAGCATAAACTGCTGAGATAATCTCCACAGTTACTGGTATTGTCAAAATGGTCTGTCTCCTAACAAATGATATCTTTAACATTTTTTTGTGAGAACATACTTGAGTGTGATAAATTCCAATTTCAGGTGATCAAAATGAATCTTTTGGAAAGAAACACACACCAGTTAGTTCACAGACATAAATCCTGGCCAAGACCATTCTTTCAAAGTCGCTTCAAAATTCATCTGCTTTATTTTAAAGATTTTTAAAAAAATAAATAGAGAGAGCTCATTAGAAGTTAATTTTCATGTAATCAAAAGTTTTTCCAATCCATTACAACTTTCCCAATCCAGTAAAGCAGTACACTCACCCTCGAGTTTAACCTTGAATATGAAAATGCAGAAATAAAGCTCATAGCGATGACAAGCAATAAAGCTTATCCATCCATTTTTAGATGGTTGTGTATATTTGAGGAAGAAAAAAGGTAAGGTTACTGGGACAATTCTGATGCTTTCCCTAGAGCACAGCAGAATAGGTGCCTTTCTTCTGTTCAGAACTGATTGCTTTATTTGGCATTTCCTTCCATCTCCCCGAATCCCCGCAAACAAAATACAGCTATAAATAGTCTTTTACATTTTGAGACTTATCAGCAATATTACTTGGCATTTGTTGGCATTACCTTGAAGACTACCGGCAGTAAAGTGAGAAATATTTTCCCTTATACATAATCAGAAAACAAACCCCCTATTCCCTAAATGTCACTCAGCTCACTTAATGGAATGGCTGTTCTCTTGCCCTTTGTGGGCAGCTGAAAGTGAAGCTGACTTTCATTGCTAAGTCTGGTTGGTTAAACTTCCTTCATTCTTTGAATTACATTTCTGTACAATTGTCATCAAGAAAGTAAGAACTGCCATACTGGATCAGACCAATAGTCCAATTAGTCCAGCATCCTGTTTCTGACAGTGGCCTGTAATGGATACTTCTGAAGAAGCCTATGAGAAGCCACAGGATAATTACAGAATGATCATCTGTTATTTGCTCCAAAGCTCTTAGTAGTCAGAGGCTAGGGACACCTGAACACCTCAGTGGGATCTCAGTTAATAGTCTCTCATAGCCCTATCCTCCATAAATCTGTAAAACCCCTTTTTAAAATGCAGTTATAGTATTTGTCTTCATATACATACCCCACATCAAAACAAATTATATATAACAAGGAAAAGAAAAGGCCAATCACAACTGCACACACAAAAATGGACATCCTATTTTTTATTTTATTTTTAAAAAATCTATAAAATGCCTGATCACTCATTGATAAAAAAAATTGCCCAGCTGATTTCTTCAGCTGATTTCTTATGCAATTTCTGCAGACAGATACAATTTTTTTTGTCCCCTTCTCAAGCATGCAAGACAATTTAAAGGCAACCCTGCAAATTTATTTAAGTATCTGTAAACTGATATACTTCAATGCTCTATAAATAGCTGTGCACCATGCAATTATTTCTAAGAGAACTGCCAGCAAATCCACAGGCGTTTGTAATCTGTCAGATATAACACAAGCAGAGCTGCAATCCTCTTAACAGTATTAATCCTTTCGCGCCTGCCTGAGAGTTTAATCGCATCCATTGAGGCAACCAACTTCACACCAACAAAGTTTGGTTTCTGGTGCCAAGGAGTTAACATCTTAGTAGTATTAATTTTGAGAATAAAGATCAAATTCCCTCACACTGATTTAACTATACTTGCATTTTTATTTTATCTCAGACTGGAATTGGCTTGGTATTTGTTACACTTGCTATTTTATATAACCACCACCCAAAATAATAAAAATTATATTTTTTGCTAAACAACTACGTTTTCCATTCCTGAATAGCACTGCAAAATGTTCATTAAACTGTTCCAGCAGATTCTTCATATCCCATGGAAACATGGACATGATCCAAGATACTCAGCCAAAACTGAGTTTTGTACATGCCAGATGTGATTCTTATTTGTTGTCTGGGAGAGCATAGATGAATCAGTTCAGTTCTCATTCCTCCTCCCCCCCACCCCCCCCCCATCTTTGGTGTTGCTCTTCTAAACCCTTTGGCCCATTTCCCCATTCTTTTTCAATGTAACCTCTCAAAATGTAATCACCTTCCCTAACTCCTCTGTTGCTGCCCGAACATATGCTCAAAATCTGATCTTCACATCTCTCATTGCAGAGTAATAATATCAATATTACAGGAAATTCCACATCCTACCTTCCTGGTCAGAGGCAAATAGGTTTTAGTTCTCACACTGGTATAAGAGACTATTTTGATTAATAACATGTGTCCAGCCTCAGTGATTATACAGATCAACACTTAAAAATAATACAAAATACATATTCAAACCTATACAATATCAATCTGTAAGGACTCTCCAAAGTCACCAAAAACCTTTCTCCTCAACTCCGTTTCCACAGCGAAGCTTGAGGAAAAAGGAAGATCTTTGTAACATGCTGTGATGGTCAAGCTCTACCAAACCAGTATAGGGGGCAAGGGTACTGCAAGTTCTGAAGTTGAGTGTCGTCCCTTGTGAATGCTTTTCCTACAGCTGTCAGAGAAATACATGATACAGACATGTTTCAAGCATCCCAGCTGATCTCTACTTCTGGGATAAAACACAGAATCTCGGGTCTCAAGGCAGCCACAACTGGGGTTATCCCAAATGCAGGTCCAGAGGCAGTAGGGAAATCAAAGGTGGGATATTAGCAATCCAGAGAAACAGTCAAGGTTGCAGGCCCAGGGACAGGCCAGAGGGGCAAAAACAGGAGATTTAAGCTGAAGGATAACCATGCTCGATGTTGTCAAGCAGACAATACCAGGGAGATAGTCTGAAATTCAGGATTAGGGCTTTGGCTTCAGGTAACTCTGGGCTGGGCAGAACAAGGCTGTGTTCCTGCGGAGGCAAAGTGATGATGACCAGCAGGGTGGAGGCAAGGTGAGGTAACTGGGCAGGGCTCAGGAAGAGGCAAGGGACAGAAGAAAGGCTAGGTTACTAGAAGAGAAGGGTGAGGTGAGTGCTACAGAGTCAAGAACCTTCTGGTTGCACAGATAGGAGTTATGGGAAGGTGCACGACATTATATTTATTTCTTTATATTTATTGTATTTATTTATTGGCCCCCCCCCTCATGCCCACGGTATCTCGGGGCAGCTCACAACAGTTAAAACAACAATAAAATATATAAAAACAATAAGAATTAAAATTACTCCCCCTAATGTTCCCCTACCTACCATCTCCTCCACCCCACCCCCCACCCTCCCCTCCGAAGGCCTGGGCGAACAGCCAAGTCTTACAGACACGTCAAAAGGCCAACAGGCCCGGGATCAGGTGAGCTTCCTCCGGGAGGGAATTCTATAACCGCGGCCTGGCCACCAAGAACGCCCTCTCCATTGTGGCCCCCCATCTTACATGGGGAACCTCCAGGAAAGTGTCCCTGGTGGACCGAAGGGATCAGTCTGAGGCGCGGAGGGCGAGGCGGTCCCCGAGATATGAGGGGCCCAGACCATGCAGGGCTTTGTAAATCAATACTAACACCTTGAATCTGGCTCGGTACACTATAGGCAGTCAGTGCAGAGCGTGACCGGTGTTGTATGCTCATGCCGCCCTGTCCGTCAGGAGACGGGCTGCCGCATTCTGCAGTAGCTACAGCCTCCGAACCAGAAACAAGGGAAGCCCCACGTAGAGCACGGTGCAGTAGTCTAGCCTCGAGGTGATGAAGGCATCGATGAAAGTGGCCAGATCGGTCGCAGAGAGGTAAGGTCAAAGCCTCCAATCAGATACAGCTGGCGAAAGGCGGCTTTAGCCACCGCCTCCACCTGCCGATTCAGATGGAGGCCCGAATCCAAAACCACCCCCAGACTCCGAACCTGAACAGCAACAGGCAGGCGAACCACCCCCATCAGGGGGGCCAGCACTTCCCCCGCCCTTCCCACCGCCATCACATCTGTCTTATCGGGATTGAGCTTCAGTCTGCTCTGCTGCATCCAATCCGCCATGGCCTCCAAACATTGGGAAAGTAACAAGACAGCAGGACCTGGGTCAGTTGAAAATGAGAGGTACAGCTGAGTATCACCAGCATATTGGTGACATCGCACTCCGAACCCTCTCACGATCTCCCCCAGGGGCTGCATTTACACATTAAACAACAGCGGAGACAGAATGGAACCCTGCGGAACGCCGCAGGTCAAGGCCCGGGGGTTAGATGTTTCAGCCCCCAGCACCACCCGCTGGCTTCTACCCGAGAGGAATCAGCGGAACCATCCAAGGACAGTCCCGTCCAGACCCCCACAGGGCTCTCAATCATCTCAACCATGGTCCACTGTATCAAAAGTGGCTGAGAGATTTAGCAGGATCAAAAAGGTTGAACATCCTGCACCCATCTCCCAGAGAAGATCATCCACCAACGCCGTCTCAGTACCATAACCGGGGCGGAACCCAGATTGAACAGGGTCAAGGAAATTCATGCTGTTCAAATGCGCCTGGAGCTGCAGTGCCACTGCCCGTTCAATAACCTTCCCTAAAAAGGGAAGATTAGAGACAGGGTGGTAGCTGGCGAGTGCGTTCAAATCCAAAGATGGCTTCTTCAGCAGGGGGCGCACCACAGCCTCCTTGAGACTGGGCGACAACCTCCCCTGCCGAAGTGACGCGTTCACTACCCTCGCCAGCACCGTCCCCAAAGTCTCCCTGGAAACTTTCACCAACCAGGACGGGCACGGATCTAATTCACAACTTGTGGCTCTAACAGACCCCAGGACATTCACCGCATCGGCCGGCGTCACTTCCTGAAACTCATCCCAGAAAGATCGACCAGACAGGGCCTCCATAACCTCGTGCCCCTCGCTTACTGCTTCCAATCCAGTGTCAATGTTACTCCGGATCTGAGCGATTTTGTTTGCGAAGTAGGTGCCAAATTCCTCAAAGCGGGCCTGGGACAAGTCCCCGTCCAGGCGGAGGGAGGCCGGACTGACCAGTCCCCGCACCACCCAGAACAGCTCCTCTGGACGCGACTTCGCAGACGCTATGAGGGCAGCAAAGAACTCCTTCTTTGCCATCCTCACAGCCTCAACATAGGACCGCAAGTGGGTCAGGAGTCAAATGAAAAACTAGTCTGGCCAGTGCGTGGGATTGCTGAAGATACCACATACAGCCCTCCAGGTTGCAGTTCCCCTGTTCTACCACAGCTGCTCTGTGGCAGTGGGGTCAAGGCTCCAGGACAGAGAGGAGTCAGACCCAGGTTTAAGGTGCACAGAAGCCACAAATCCCAACTAATATTCACACCACCATGTGATCTTGTATTATGATCTAGTGTAGTAAGAACTCAATATTTTGGTCCAGCATTACTTGTCCTAATGGTAAGCATTTTGGATGATTAAAGAGGGTTATTTACAAATGAGTCTGTTACCTTTAACGAGTTAAAAGAACTTGGGAGTTTAACAACTCCAAGTTAGCATCTGTTTTTAGAGTACACTGAAAACTACTGTGATCAAATGTCTTTAACTTGTAAAAACATGGCCACTCAACAACTCATTAGCATTAATGGGCATGGACAGAATATATTGGGTTTTGGTTCCTTCACACTAGAGTAAATATGGTTGCCACAGTAATCTACCACTTTTTTCATGAACTACAAGAATGGTATTAAAACAGAGTCATAAAATTATGCCGTAGACTGTTAGGGAATCAAGTGGAAAGGATGGGGGGAACCCTAAAGAGAGTTTTAAATTTGAGTTACCTATAACATTATTTACAGTTCCGCAATAAGAGTTCATAAATTGAAACGTGACCTATGCTCAGGAAAACCATGCCCAAGTCATCCTGGCAACAAACAAATTTAAACATGGTTATGGCAGCTCAGGATGCTTCTGCTCACAGTAGGGCCTAAAGCAAAACCTTTAAGATGTATTGTTTTAAAAAAAAAAACAAATCCCAAACTTCTCCATTCTTGGATTATAATCTTCATTAAAAATTGCATCCGATAAAGTAACTATGATTTATGAGTAATTCAGTGTGCCCAGCATATTGGTTTATGGTTCTGCAATACATTTGAAGAATATAGAAGAACTGAATTGCTGAGGGAAATGCATTAAAAATGATTCTGTGGGTGGTAATCAGTTACAATGCACTAAAATGAAACTTAATATTCATATTTATCACTACAGAAATGCCTGGTATCAATTGTCTTTTTTGATTTGTACAAGATTTAACACCAAATTATTTACAGCAGTTCAAATGGAACAATCAGATGACCTTCAGCACAGCAAAATGCTATTTATCCATCTTGGTTTTAAATATTTAAACAGAGGCTCAGTAAGTCGTAAATGAGATACCACAATATTATTCTGGCCTACTAAACTGCGAAACCACAATTATACCATGGAATGTGCTTCTTACTCATGATACTTCTATAAAATGTATTAAAAAATTGTTGGTATGTATTCTAATGTTTTGATTATTTAGCCATTCTCTGTGCAAATCAGCAATTTATAGGTTACTATTTCAGTAAATGATAAAATGTACTCAATTCCAGGTAAAAATTCAAAGATATGCCTGCCATTATAGTTTTAATTTTAAAAGAACAAATTACTCCTACCCTAGGAGCTCAAAACTAATGTACTGGCAGAGTTTGATCTACAAGTGATTGGGAGTTTCTTCATAACAAGTGTTCAGAAACACCTTGTAAGCACTTTCATTTTGTTAGCAACACATTTAAAAAACTAAACAAAACACCACCACACTCAAAAGAACCAAGTACCTGAGTTTAGTAAAAATAAATTCAACTGTAATGCTAGCAAGCTACAGTAAAGTAGTTGCAGGATCCACAGAAAACTTTACAAAGTGAGAGTTTGACAAAAGATCTCTTCCAAGCTGAGTTGAAATGTCAGGAAACACTATCCGAAAACTGTATCCACCCGCATGCTATGCGTTGTAAAGGAAATGGCATAGTCAGTTTCATTTTGATCTTTCTTGTAAACTGACAAAGGAAACAAACTGCCAATTCAAAGAGTAATGTTGTTTCTGGTAAAAAGGAGTACTAGGAATGTACACTCCGGACTAGCTCAAATGACATTGCTGGGAAGTTAATCATCAAGTGTTAAAATATCCACTACGCTGCTGGATTCTTTATTGCAATAAACACAAGTTTCACTTTCTGCAATTAAACAGTTAAACAATTCCCCATTTCTAAAGAAAAGTCTGTAAAGCCGAATCAGCAAAATTATGCAAAACATCCTGCAAGAAGTAGTAATATAAACTAAAACCACTTACAAACAGGAAAAGGCTGCCAACTTAATGGGACTCTACGACGACTGTCAACATGCTGCACTTTTGGAACGTAAAATGATGCATATTACCACCGACATAATTTGAGAAATACAGCAACGTGATTAGGTATTCTGCAACGGCTTGACATCAGGCAGATGACTGCTGCAGCAAATACTGGATCAGTGCTTGCACACACCAACTGTTTTGGCTACAGGCACTTGTTAAACACCAAGTTTCAGGTCCTACCAGTCGGACACCAGAATTGATCCCATGCCAAAAACAACAAACTTTTTTTTAGTTTTTTTTAAAAAAGCAGTTTTCAACTGTTTGTACAAGTATCTGCCTAATAAAAAAACCCTAAAAACAAACAGTAGTAACAAAATGTATCCTTTTGTCAAGATTTATTCATTTTTTGTTAAGGTGCAAGAATTGACATGTTTTGCAGAAGGACTAGCAGAAGAGCATCTTTTATTTACAGAATAATTTAAATGTTTGCCAGGAAAAATACACAAGCAGCAGCAGGTATACCGTCTAAGATGACACCACTAACTTGATAGAAAGAGCCAAATTCCTTTAAAAAGTAAAAAGTGATGTGAAAAACACATGCTCAACATATTTTCCAAGATTACTCCATGGATCTTCAAAGTAAGGACAGTTTGAGTGCAGCCAGACAAACAGGCTAGGGAGGCTACCATGCCTTAGGTAGCCTTACCCCCTACCCTTCCTGGGCAAACGAACCACATAATGCAGCATGTGTGTCCAGGGCTGCCAAATGTTCTCCTCACCCCAGGACAGGGTGAGCAGCTGGATGCATTGCAATGTTTTCTCAGAAAAATTTCGAGGACACATTGCCGAGCAGCCTTACCCCAATTGGGGTAAGGCTTCCCAGGGCAGGGCAACTTGTGTGACAGGAAATGCTTGTACCACCACACATGGTTCAACGCTGCGGGGCCATGAGCAGCCATAGTATAGCTGGGGGCAGGCTCTCAGTCAGACCAGCAGAGGGAAGCACTTCCCTGGTTGGCCTGTCCAACCACTGTGGTGGCTCTGACAGGGGCCGGCCTGCCTGTCCAGCTTCCCCGCAACTATCTGGTCAACTCCCTACACGTGCCCCACAATGTGGCGGCAGCAATTGCCTGCCATGGGGCTGCTCGAGGATAGGGTGCCTGCAGCTCATGTGGTTGCACCCCTTTTCTATTGTGACACTTCGTCTACACAAAGCCTAATTCTGCAGACTTTTACTCATCCAAGCCCATAAAGTTTAGTAGATGTGTCCAATTCTGAAGGTGTTACTTAAGCAGATTACATAATTATTTTTGGTTGGAAAAAGTTACATTTTGAGCCTGTCACTTTTGACAGTCTATCTAAAAATAAAGCTTGAACAGCTTTCTTGCCTGGTTCCACCATCTAATCTGACTAGTACTCCAAGAAAACCTATGTGACTGAAGAACAGGACTCAATAGGTGCATATCTTAGTCAGGGATTAGATTGTGGCTTTTCTTCAATTTAACAATTGCTTACCATAGCCTGGGCACTATCAAAAGACAAAGCAGAGGGCAATCATCCTTCTGCAGGTAACTCTTATACAAAGTTGAGGTGGGCCATGACTTAGGTGGTAGAGCACATGCTTTGCATGTATAAAGGTCCCAAGTTCAATCCCCGGCATCTCCAATTCAGGATCTCTGGTAGCATGCCTGGGTGAGGCCTCTGCCAGAGACCCTGGAGAGCTGGATTTGAAATCTTGCTGCCGTGTCAGGTTGTAACAATACTGGGCTAAGATGAACCATTGGTCTGACTCAGGCAGCTCCTTATATCCTTGCAACACATTAAAAAGTGAGGTCCTGACCATAAGTGGTCAATACAAGAATATTTAGCTCTCTCTCTACAAGACAGAAATGGTATGGGACAGGTTGGATAATTACAATCTGCAGAGCTAGTAGGGCTGGGACAACCGGATCTTCCGGTATCCGATAATGCCGGTACTGGGCGTACTGGCATTATCAGATTCAACCCGGTAATCCGGCCCGTTTCCTGGAACCGGATTTTTTTTACATTGCGGCCATTCAAATGAATGGCCACAATGTAAAAAAAAACACACAAAAAACCCACGTTTCCCTCCCCCTCCCAGGCTGCGCGGGTGGAAGGGGGGACACCCCCCACCCACCCTGGATTTAAACAAAAAAATTCCCCTGAGTGTCCCTACTGCGGCTCCGGGCCGCCGCCGGCAACCCAGAGCGAGCCCACCAGCACCAGCGGCCGTCCCAGCAGCCGCCGGTAAGTATTAAGTAGTGTACTGTATGAT
>QEPC01014880.1:737545-778757 GCA_003113815.1 Sphenodon punctatus | reverse complement strand
ACTCACCCCTCACCCGGTCTCTCAGTTGAGTTCTCTCTGCCTCCCAGGAGTTCGGCGGCAGTGGCAGTGCTCCGCTCCCACTTGACTCTTCAAATATCTGCTGGCGCCGCGCTTCTGCCTGAGCCTGCCTTGTGTGCAAAGACTTCCGCTGATGGCAGAAGTTGCTAAGAGGCTTGAATTTCAACCCACCGATGGTGCTGGCCCAGCAGGGCATGCATCACCCAGCAGGCAGGGGCGGCCACCGCTCCCCCTCCCCCATCTGCCGCTGTCGGGTGATGTCGGGTGATGCCCACCCCTGGGTTACGGTGGTGTGGGCCTGGCGGTGGAAGGAAGGGGAGGGGTTGGGGAGGTGGGGAAAAAAGAAAAAAGACAGGACAGGCAGCCCAGCGGCGAGCTTAGCTCTGCAACACAAACAAAAACAAAAAACCAAGCAGGATGCAAGAGCAGGCCCGCGGACTCCGTGGGGGTGCGTTGCGGACCCCCAGGGGTCCGCGGACCACAGTTTGGGAACCAATGGCATAGAGGCAGTCACAGTTGTTAAAATAAGATGCTATCATCAAATGTTTTAAATCCTGTCTCTCTCTCATTTGGTCACAAGAGGGCGCTGAGACCTAATGAGGTAAAAGTAGACAAGGTAATGATACCATGAATATTAAGATAAATATGTTAATGAAACCATGAGGCCACTAATAGGACAGGAAGCCCATATTAAAAGATGTTCAAGGAAAAATAGATCAGGCGGGGTGGATGCATAGTACCATACCGCGCGAGATTAGTCTCTGACCCCCCCGCAGAGTGACAGGGACTCTGCATCAGAGCTAAAACTGTTGTTTGTTGTATGTATTACTATTATGTGTATTAATTTTTGTAATTTCTCTTGATATACAGTGAAGAAGGTGAGGGATGGAAAGGCAATAAGACTGGGACAAGTTAATGGGCTGAGAAGGACGGCCAATCAGGATGAGGTAGGATGTAGAGGGAGAGGACACCACAGAGACAAGGGGGCTGCTCAGGAACATCTTGATAGGGCTGAGAGTGGAAGACAGAGTTGTTATATAGAAGACAGGTACCAAAATGAACTTAAAAGTACAAATGGAGGAATTTAGTTTGGGCACATTAAATGTTAAAGGACTCAATAACCCCATAAAAAGACGCAAATTATGGCAATTTGTGGAACAAAAGAGAATTGAAATAATGGCGGTGCAAGAAACTCACTTGCTGAGTAAAGATAACTTTAGGGTCAAAAATAAAAAATATAACAAAATCTACTTTGCTGCTAATGCACAATGTAAAAAGGCTGGCGTCCTGATTGCATTCGCCAATACTATAAAATTCTCCTGCCATAAGAGAATAGCAGATAAAGAAGGCAGGTATCTCGTCCTGGTGGGGGAGATACATGGACAAATGTATACACTGGTCTGTGTATACGCACCCAATAACAATACCCTGGCATATTTTATGAAACTTGTACCGATCATAAAAGAAGAAAAGAAAGGTAAAATGATAATATGTGGGGATTTTAATACCCCCCTATCGACACTGGATAAATCCAACCTGGCAAAATTTTAAAAATACCAATCGAAAATAATGAGACTAATACAAGAGGAAGGGTGGTTGAGTGTTTGGCGCACCAAGCATCCAACACAAAGAGATTACTCCTTCTACTCTAATAAGCACTTAACATTTTCTCTAATCGACCACATAGCCATAGAAAAAAGAATGTACCAAGCAGACTTTCAGTGCCAGATCTTGCAGAACACGTTTACAGACCACAGTGCAGTCTGGCTTAAAATGAGCCAACACCCAGTTATAAAAAACACCCACACATGTTGAACTTTGAATAAATCAGTTTTAATGGATCCACAGATTAAGGAGCAAATTAAGAAAGATCTGATGGAATACTTCAGTAATAACATGCAGGGTAGTGTCTCCCCATTGGTGGTATGGGACACGATGAAGGAGGTCATCAGGGGATCATACATCTCAGTCGCTGCACATAAATGGAGGGAAAAGAATAAAGAAATTAGGGAGTTGCAATTAAAATTGTCTGCCCTACAGAAGATACAAAAGTCAAAACCAACAAAGAAAAGAGGGAAGGAAATAGGAGAATTGAGGGGAATGATAGATGCTATGAATACAGGGCATATAATTGGCAATCTGCGATACGCTAAACAATTTTATTTTGAAAGAACAAATAAGGCAGATAAAACGCTAGCCTGGATGGTTAAAAAACGAAGGGGAAAAAATCATATCTCGCACATCAGAGATAAACCAGGACATACTAACCTGACGGGGGCCAAATTAAAGGAAAGCTTTGTTCAGTTTTATGCAGACCTCTACCAATCCACCCAACCATCTGAAAAAGCTATACAGGAATTTTTAGAGAACTTAAATAACCCACAATTGAAGGATGCGCAAAGGTCTTACCTGAATGCTCCAACAACACAAGAGGAAATAGCGGGAACAATAAAGAATTTGCCGTCAAATAAGGCCCCAGGACCGGATGGGTACCCTACAGAATTCTACAAAATCTATAAGAAGGAAATAACCCCGGTCCTGGAGTCTGTGTTTAAAATGTTTATATCGCAAAGAAGCTTAGTCCCATCTTTTTACGAGGCCAATATTACACTATGCCCTAAAAGTGGAAAAAATTTAGAAGAATGTGCAGGATATCGCCCCATATCTTTGCTCAATACAGACTTGAAGATCTTTACAAAAATTCTGGTGGGCAGGCTACAGTTGTGCATTAAAGATCTGATCTCACCAGATCAAACAGGGTTCATAGGGGGCAGGATGGGAATTGATAATGTTAGGAAGGTTACTAATGTGCTCTACGAGATAACACAAGACAAAACACCAGCAGCAATAATCTCCCTAGATGCGGAGAAAGCCTTTGATCGTTTGGAATATTTATTTTTAACCAAAACAATGGAACATATGGGCTTTAGGGGTAATTTTCTGCAATAGGTCAAACTGTTGCATAAATGCCTCACTTCCAGGTTAATAGCGAATGGGGACTTAACAAATAAATTTGTGCTCCAGAGAGGCACTCGACAAGGCTGCCCACTATCTCTGCTTCTATTTGATATAGGGTTGGAACCGTTAGCACTTGCTATAAAACAAAACCCACAGATCTCAGGTGTCCAATTCGGGGAACAACAGGTTAAAATCTCTCTATACGCGGATGATACTATGCTGTTTCTGACTAATTTACAACAATCTACGCCTGCTGTTCTGGCCACGTTGGAAGAGTTTGGTAAACTGTCTGGCTATAAGGTCAATGTAGCTAAATCTCAAATGTTTCTACTTAATGAGAAGGGGATTCCTAAATCAGAGTTGGAACATATTACCCCATTCCAAATAAATAATACATCCCTAAAATACTTGGGAATAAATCTTTCAAAAAACAGAGCAAATTTATACAAATATAATTACTTACCCTTGCTAGAAGAGGCCAAGAGACTCAAAGAATCATGGGCGACAGTAAACTGTTCCTGGTAGGAAAAATAAACCTGATTAGAATGATACTATTACCGAAGTTGCTATATACCATAATCGCGCTCCCTATCCAAGTCCCAGGAGATTTCTTTAATAAGCTTAACAAAATTGTCAACAACATAATATGGAATAAGAACAAACCAAGGGTCAGACGCTCTATTATGTCAACATCAACAGAAAAAGGTGGTCTTAATGTCCCAAACTTTAAATTCTATTACTGGGCATCTGTATTGAGGGGTGTAAAAATGTGGTATGAGGATAGAGGGGAGCCTGCCTGGGTGAAGCTGGAAAAACCAATTGCGACGATTACTACATTCAGACCCTATTTAATGGAAGGATCCCCTCCTAAAATGCAAATAAAAAATAAAATATTGCACCCGTTCATCGATACCGCAACTAGAATCTGGAAAATGTGCCAATACAAAGCAGACATTACCCAGGGCAAGTCTCCATTCAAGCCAGTGCTCTGTGGGGCTCTCTCCCTGAGCGGTAGGGAAAGGGCAATCTTGGAGAGGTGGAAAAAAAAGGGCCTGTGGCAGGTCAGGCATTTCTATGTGAATGAGGATATATTAACTAGATACGTTACAGACGCAATGTGGGGAAAGAATTGATGGGTGGCTGTACGCTAAATTACATAGCTACTTAATGCATCCAAGAAATAAGCCGGAATTTATAAGGAAACCATATCCCATAGAATCGGAGATGTTTAACAATACTCCACAAAGAAAAGTCATTTCCAGGCTTTACCAGATCATTAGAAATTTATTCCACCCCCCAGCTGCAGGATACATCTCTGTATGGAGTGAGGAACTAAACCTTCTGATTACAGACAAGTGTATGACCAAAATTTGGACACACATGCAGAAATGTGCTGGCTCCCTGATGGTTCGAGAGCTGCAAATAAAATTAGTTCACAGATTCTACCTAACTCGGCAGAGGCTCCACCAGGGAAACAGGGGTTACAGTAATTTGTGCTGGCGAGACTGTGGTCAGATAGGTACCTATTTACACCAATGGTGGGACTGTCCAGTAATAAATAAGTTTTGGCAAAAAGTATGGGGGAAAATAGAGAAGCATACTGGAATAACGATACCTTGTACGCCGCAGTTAGCATTGTTGGGGCTCTGGCCCAAAGAATTGAAAACACACTCCAAAGCTCCCGCCGGAAGGGTGATGATCCTGGCAGCCATCCATTCGATTCTGCAAAAGTGGAAAACGCCAGGGGGTCCAACTATCCGAGACTGGATAAAAAGACTCTGGCACGTATTAACAATGGAAAGGATTTCAGCAGGTCTACAGGATACATTGGAGAAGTTTTATGAAATATGGACTCTGACTTGGAACTTACTTGTGGAACATATAGACATGGATAAGACAAAAGCATCTCTTAACCTTAAATCAATATGAAGACCGTATCTAATAATCCTTAAAGATAGAAGCGGTATATGCGAGAGAAACGTCTTTTTATTTCTGTATCCTTCATTATTGTTTGTATTATTGGTTAGACGAACAGGTATATGGATGGAAGAGCAGCAAAGTGAAGCTATCAAAAACACTGTGTGTATTTTGTATATATGTTTCCTTTTATACTTTTCTCTAATTTGTATTTGTATTTCAATTCAACAATTTTAAAAAAAAAAAATGTTCTCATATAGGGAGAGCATCTGTGGAAAGTGTCATGCATTTACCCAAAAGTGCAAGGTTCAGCTAAAAATTAGCAGTTATCTGCCGTACTACTGCACCTGTCTTACTATATCAGCAAAACTTGGTAATTGCATTTTTTTTAAAAAAAACAACACATTGATACACATGGCATATTTATTCACATGTACTATCTCCACTTTACAGATGGGAAAGCTGAAGAACAGACAGACAGACCATAAGGATGGATGCATTAAAAGTGAATAGGAAGATTAGGTAAAACTGCCTGCTCGAGGCTACACAGGCCACTCCAAATTAGAGATCCATTAATAACTCACATCACTATGTTCAACTCACTAGATCATAACCCACGTATTATACAGTTTGGGTTCTATAAGGCACTTCACAGAAATGCAGTCATCATACAATATTTCAGGTAGTAAATTTATCCAGTGCAATCTTATTCATCAAAAGTGTGTTTTGCATATACCATTTAGATTAAACATTTTGGCTAGCTTCCCTCAAACTTAACAAGACTGCTATAAAGAAAACTAAAACCTGTATCGATGAAACTGAGTCTGCTTGAAACTGTGAAGAAGCCACTACTAAAATACATTTGGGTTTCCACCTAGAACAAAGCACAAGACCATAATACTTAGAGAAGATGAGCGTTACAGTTTTTTGGAGATGCATGCACTTGTAAAAACTGTACTTAAGTGAGTAGCAGAAGACTTTGTGAGAGGATGTGCGTGGATACTAGATAAGGGATATGGTTGGGGGAAGTTATGTTATTTAGGGGGGATAGTGGGGTATTTGGGGGGGAAGAGTTGTTGGGAAAGAAGGGGAGGGGGAGAGTTAGTGGGAGGGCTAGGGTGGGGGAAAGAGTATTGGGGTATATTTGGATATATAGGGATGTTTGGGATTGCTGAAAGGGTTAGGGAGGAGGAGAGAGTGGGGGGTGGTGATCTCCCCTGCCGCCAGGGCAGGGCAGCTAGAGGGGACCGGGGCTGTGGGGCCCTGCTGGGGGGAGGGCCACAGCCATTGGGGTTGCGACAGGCCGGTGAAGATATGGTCCCGGGTGGAGGGGTGTAAGATCATAGAGATGGGACAGTGCTTAGTACAGGTCCCGTTTACTAGTCCCCAGGCAGTTGGGCCATGATCAGAGAGCCTCTGACCCTGTGCTGCTGCTGTTGAATGCGAGGTCAGTGGCGAATAAAGCAACAGCTGTCCAGGAGTTGATCCTCGACCTCAGCCACCGATCTCGTATGTACCACGGAAACCTGGCTGAACCTCGAGTCGGGGCCTATTCTGGCTGACCTTGTTCTGGCCAGGAATTCCGTGCAGCATCAGTCACGGTCGGAGGGATGAGGGGGCGGCGTAACTGTGATTTTTAAAGAGGGATGGTCTGTGAGGACGTATCCGGTGCAAACCATGGTTGGTATGGAGATCCTTCACCCTGTGTTTGATTTGGCAGGGGACAATTTAGGGGTGCTGCTTGTATACCGTGCACCTACCTGAACAGCAGCCTCTCTGCATGCTCTGGTGGAGGTGGTATCAGGGGTGGTGTTGCAGTCCCCGAAGACATTAGTCTTGGGAGACTTCAACATTCACGCTGATGCCACCCTTGGGGGCATGGAGCATGGGTTCATGGCCGCCATGGGCCTGTCCCAGGTGGTTAGTGGTCCAACACATCAGGAGGGGCATACTCTGGATCTCATATTTTGAACCGGCCTTGAGGCAGGTGTTCTGTTATTGGGGGAGATATCAGCAGTGCCCTTGTCATGGACAGATCATTACCTCCTGCAGACCTCTCTTCTGGCGCATGTCTGCCCCCAGATGGATGTGGGACCAATTTGTGTGGTTCGCCCCCGGAGACTGATGGAACTAGAGCGGTTCCGGAGGGCTCTGGGGGAGATACCCTCTGATTTTGATGACCGTCTCATTGATGACCTCGTGGCTTTCTGGAACACCTTGCCAACTGAGGCCATTGATCGGACGGCTCCTAAACGTCCACCTCCCAGGTGACAGCACTGCAGGCCTACTTGGTATTCGGAGGACCTGCAGGTGCTGATGCAGAATGGGTGGCAGTTGGAGTGACGGTGGTGCCACTCTCGCACTGAAGCCGATAGATTGCAGCATAGAGCTAGTTTACGAGCCTATACTGTGGCTATGAGGACAGCAAAAGAAGAGTTTTTTGCTGCCCTCATAGCATCCGCTAAGTCCCGTCCAGCGGAACTTTTCTGGGTGGCGCGGGGGTTGGTCAGTCCGGCCTCCCTCCACCTAGGAGTGGAGTCATCTACGGTTCGCTGTGACAGGTTTGTGGACTATTTTGTGGATAAAATTTCTCGTATTCACCGCGACTTTGGTGCTGCACTTATTACATTAGGAGAGCCGGAGGTTATGGAAGACCCATCTTGTCCAGTTTTGTGGGATCAATTCCAGTTGGTGGTACCCACCGATTTGATCGGGGTCCTTGGGGCGGTTAGGGCCCTTCTTGTGAGTCAGACCCATGCCCGTCCTGGCTAGTGAAATCTTGCAGGGAGACAATGGTTCCATTGCTGGCGGGGGTGGTCAATGCCTCCCTTCGGGAAGGCAGAGTGTCGAGCTGCCTCAAGGAGGCAGTGGTGCAGCCTCTGCTCAAAAAAACATCGCTTGACATTGACTCCCTTGCCAGCTATCAGCATGTCTCTAACCTTCCCTTTTTAGGGAAGGTTAATGAATGGGTAGTGGCCCAGAAGCTGCAAGGGCATCTGGATTGCATCGGTTTTCTTGATCCCTCCCAGTCGGGATTTCCTTCAGGATATGGCACCGAGACTGCGCTTGTGGCCTTGGTGGATGACCTGCACCGAGAGTTAGACCAGGGTCGGTCAACCCAGTTGGTGTTAGATCTTTCAGCTGCGTTTGATACCGTTGACCATGGATGTTGGTGATGCGCCTGCGGGACTGTGCAGGAGTGGGCGGGACTGTTCTTGAATGGTTCCGCTTATTCCTAGCAGGAAGAACTCAGCGAGTGGTACTCAGAAAATGTTTTTCATCGTACCGAGACCTCCTGTGTGGTGTCCCGCAGGGTTCTGTCTTGTCCCCTCTTCTGTTCAACGTGTATATGCAGCCGCTCAGTGAGGTGATTAGGAGGTTCAGCGTGCGGTGTCATCAATATGCGAATGACACCCAGCTGTACCTCTCTTTTACAACAGACCCAGGCCCTGCAGTCTGGGTGCTTACCCAGTGTCTGACGGCTGTGGGGGACTGGATGAGGGCCAACCAACTGAGGTTGAATCCTGACAAGACGGAGGTGATGTTGGTGGGTAAGGCAACGGGGGTAACGGACGGTGTCTGTCCCGTTTTGGTTCCCCAGGTGCAGAGTCTGTGGGTGCTCCTCGACGCCCAGCTGCACCTGGATGCCCAGGTGAAGGCTGTGGCGAGGAGTGCCTTTCGCCAACTACATCTGGTGCAGCAGCTTCAGCCGTGTGTTTCAGACTCTGACCTGGCCACCCTCATCCATGCTTATATCACCTCTAGGCTAGACTATGGTAACGCGCTTTATCTGGGGCTACCCATGACAACAGCTCGGAGGCTGCAGCTACTGCAGAATGCGGCCGTCTGTCTCTTGGTAGGATTGGGCCACCAGGAGAAGACCGGTGCTCCGTGCTCTGCACTGGCTGCCGATACCGTTCTGGGCCCACTTCAAGGTGTTGATTTTGACCTATAAAGCCCTAAACGGTCTAAGCCCTGCCTACCTGCAGGACCGCCTCACCCCCAGGGTGCTGGATTGACTCCTGCGGTCGTCCGGGGGTGCCCTGCTCGAGGTCCCCGGAGTCTTCCGGGGGGGGCCATGCAGGCGACAGCATTCTCGGTGGCCACACCATGGCTGTGGAACTCCCTTTTGGTGGGGGTGCGACTGGCCCAGGACCTCCCCTCTTTTCGGAAAAGTTGTAAGACCTGGCTGTTCTGCCAAACGTTTGGTGCGGGAGAGGGGTGAAAGGGGGGATGGAGGGATGGTGGTGTTAAATGTAGCCCTCCTTGTGGCAGTTTTTAAAATTGTTTTACATTGGATTTTATTTCTGTTTTTATATTGTAAGCCACCCCGGGCTGCCTGATGGCAGGAGGGGCGGGTTATTAAATTGAAAAATAAATAAATAAATAAATAAGCAAACCGTAGGCAAGGCCAAGCAAAATTATGAAATTAATATGGAATTTTATAGCCTCAATTCCCCATCTGTAAAAAATGAGAACGTGTGTGTGTCTGTCTCTCCCTGTGTACCCCTCACCCTTATACTCCTTAGATTGTAAGCCCCCGGACAGGGACCTGTATCTGGTTTCTGGTCTGGCCAGGAAGTCTTTTCTAGTGAACTGAGCATGGGACTGCGACACAAACCTCTGGATTCTCTTCTTGGCTCTGCCACTGACTTGCTGTGCATGCTTGGAGCATTCCCTTTCCCTACCTTGATTTTATGTAGTGCCAGCAATGTACCTGCTCCTTTCCAACTGTTGAAAATAGACAGGGTCCCTGCCCTGGGGAGCTTATAATCTAAGCAAGTCACTCCCCTGCGGCACTCTTTCAACTCACAATATACCCACTCCAATTAAATATCCAATAACTGCATAAACACAAATTTTAAAAATCCATTTTAAAAATGGTCCAGCCCAAAAGATGGAGAACGCCCCCATTTCCCTCTTCCAGGGAAAGGGGGCATCCTTCATCTTATGAGTTGGACCATTGCTGCCGCGTTGTGCGAACTAGACAACTTAGGGCATTTTTTCTTGCATTTTTTTAACCTTTCCTTACACGAATGGACATAGTCCCTGCCGCAGGGGGTTTACAGTGTAAAAGTCATTCCCCTGCTGCACTCTGTTAATGCACAATACACACACTCCAATTAATTTATTTATTTCTCACATTTATAACCTGCCCCTCTTGCCCAAAGGCGACAGCTCACAATAAAAACAAATCATCATTATATATACACACACACACATATATATATATACAAACCTTTTGAAGTATGAATGTTTTATCTATATATTTATATTGTATTCATTGTATATATGTGTGTGTATACACACACACACACACACACACACACACACACACACACATACACACACACACAATGAATACAATATAAATATATAGATAAAACATTCATACTTCAAAAGGTTTGTACAGATAAAAACCCCATCCCACCCCACCAAACACCTGCCAGAAGAACCAGGTATTACAACTATGCCGGAAGGCAGGGAGATTCGGACTGAGGTGGGCCTCCACCAGGAAGGAATTCCAAAGCAACAATGCAGCCGCCAAGAACGCTCTCCTGCATGTATGGACCCGCCTAAAAAGCGGGACCTCCAGGAAGGTGCTCCCAGACTACCACAGGAGCCACCCAGGGACCCAGACTGTTAAGGGCTTTAAAGGTTAAAACCAGCACCTTGAATCAGGACCGGAAGACAGTAGACAGGCAGCCAGTGCAGGTGCATGTAGCACTGGTGTAATGTGCTCTCTGTGCTCGTCCCAGTCAAGAGACAGGTCGCAGCATTCTACACCAGCTGCAGCTTCCGAACCATCACCAGGGGCAGCCCCACGTAGAGTGCATTGCAATAGTCCAGCCTCAAGGTGATGAATGCATGGATGAGGGTGGCGAGGTCTTAGTCCAAGACATATGGGCAGAGTCTTCTCACCAGATGCAATTGGCAAAACGGTGCCCCTGGTCACAGTTGACGCCCGAGACCCAAGAGAAGTTGCGAGTCCAGGCTCACCCCCAAGGCTCCGCAGAGATGGAACCAACGGCGGTCAAACACCTCCAACAACAGGGGTGTTCTCCCTCAGATCACCGATTCCCCTTTACCATTATCACCTCCATCTTATCAGGATTGAGTTTCAATCGGCTTGACATCATCCAGACTCCCACAGTGGCCAGACATCGGGAAAACAAGGAGACAGCAGGGTCTGGGTCGGATGAAAACGATAAACACAGCTGGGTGTCATCTGACAATTCCCCAACTGCATACAACCTCACCAAGTGGCTTCATATACATGTTAAACATGAAAGGGGACAGAATGGAACCCTGTGGGACCCCACATGCGAGAGCCCCAGGGGACGATGTACAGTCCTTAAGGATCACCCGCTGTGATCTGCCAACAAAGTAATAACAGAACCATTGTAAAATGGTTCCATCCACCCCGGCCATGTCCCGCAGGCGAGTCACCAATATCTCACGGTTCACAGTATCAAAAGCCGCTGATAGATCCAGTAGAATTAGTAGGCTCGTGCGATCCCTATCCAGTTCCACTAGAAGGTTGCTGACCAAGGCCACCAATGCCGTCTTCGTGCCATAACCTGGACAAAAGCCCAACTGCATGGAATCTAGAAAACCAGTGCAGTCCAGATGTACCTGCAGCTGCTGGGCCACTACCCATTCAATAACCTTCCCTAAAAAGGAAAGGTTAGAGACAGGCTGGAAACTCGCTGGGGTGTCCACATCGAGAGATGGTTTCTTAAAGAGGGGTCAAATCACAGTCTCCTTGAGGCAGTGATATGCAACACACACAATAACTACATAACACACACATTTTAAAAATCTTATTTCAAAAATAGTCCAGGTCACAAGATAGAGGATGCTCCCCCTTTCCCTCTTCTAGGGAAAGGGGACAACCTCCATCTTGTGAGTTGGACCATTGCTGCTGTGTTGTGCAAAGTAGCCAATTTAGGACTTTTTTCTTGCATTTTTTTGCAACTTTCCTTGCAAGAATGGACAGAGTCCCTTCCCCAGAGGGTTTACAATCTCAGAAAGTCACTCCCCTGCTGCATTATGTCAATGCACAATATATACACTCCAATTAAATATCCAACAACTACATAAACACAAATTATTTTAAAAATCTATTTCAAAAATAGTCCCGCTGACAAGATGGAGGACATCTCCTTTCCCTCTTGCAGGGAAATTGTGCCTTATATGTAGCAGGGGAGTGATTTTCAAAGATTGTAAGGAGGGCTTGAAGTTGTTTTTTTTACCCCAAACCCTAAAAATAAATTTAAAATAAAATAAAATATACATCAGTCAGGGAAAGGGAACAATTAAAAATAGAAAAGTTAAACAAAAATATTACTCACCCAAAGGAGGGTTCCAGGTTGTCCTCAGTCTGCAGCAGCCTGCAAACTGGCCCAAACCTTCTGCTCTCTCTAACTCCCACCCTCTCACACCTCCCCAGATTTCCCCAGCCCCGCCCAACGCCACCATAGGCCCCCATTTTCATCTCCCCAGTTTCCCCCATTCTCATTTATCCAGACTCCNCCCCCAATCTCATCTCTCCAGCCTCCCCCACCCCCACGGTCCCCATTGAGATCTCCCTACCCCAAGGGCCCTTGAACAGCAGCAACAGCAGTAGGGAGGGAGGCAGGCGAGCTCTCTGAGGCCAAGGAAGTACTGAGCCTCAGGCAAGCACAGCAGCCTTCCTGCTCCCTGGCTCCTCCCACTCCCCTTCTCTCCAGTGCTTAGGTTTAGGCACTGGAGTGCTTGGTACTGGCAGCCCCCAGTAAGAGGTTTTTTTGGGGGGGATGCGGCTGAGGGATGCAAGAAGGTATGGGGGCCAAGGGAGGCACTGCCCACACAGTCCCTATGGTCAGCCTCTCCTGGTCCCTCATTTTGCTCTCATGTATATACACCTGTCTTGCATTGCGCTCAGCCTTTAGTTCTGACTTGTTAGCCTGAAGATAAGCTGTGTGACCTGAAAGCTTCCATATTCTCACCGGCAGAGAATATGGTCCAATAAAATATACCATCTGAACTACTTTGTCTCCTTCAGTTACTTCTTTTTTATAGTACAAGCCCTCATGCTGCACTTTTGTTGGATAATTATGGCTATATTTCCATGAACAGCTAAATCAAATTAATAAGTCCTTAACTTGGTTGTACTTGGTATCGACCACATGTCAAGCAACGATATTCAGAAATAGGCATCGAAATATGCATTGTGGAATAATGAATTTACTTTCTAAATCAAAGTATCTTGTAATGCAAGCTTTTCCCATGCATGGTAGGCAGGGAGCAGCGCACAGTGCCTCTCCTGCTGTGAACTCTATGATTCCTCTTTGGCTTTCAGTCTGGCGCTGCAACACTCAGAAATGCTTTGAATACAAGACATGATGGGCTACGTCTTGTGTGCACTTCATGACATGACCACTGGGTGCTGATTGCAATGGTAACAACAACATAAAATTCAAAGGGTTTTTTTTGTTTTGTTTTTTTAAAGGAGCTTGTTTTTCAACTTGGGCATGAATGAGACCGAAGACAGACAGTAAAGCTGGAAAAATTAATTTGACTTTGTAAAACTGATTTTACTTTCTTAATGTGTGTCCTATGTAGCAATGGGTTAGAGTCCCCTTTCTTCTTAACTCTTCTGGCTTTTACATATCAAATACTTCTTAGGTATCTGGAAATAAAACCCAGCAAAGCCATAGTACTTGAGTCTTCCTACATTAAACCATAAAAATCACATTTAGCACCTTGCTCTCCTATTTCCACCACTCGTTAACAGCCCCGCTTCTAGCAAGCAGAAAGACATTAGCATCTTATTTCCGGATACCATGTTTTAGTCAGAACTCCAAATCAATCAAAAGTAAACAGTGATATCCAGCCCAAGGTCTCTGTACCAGCCTCATCAGAGGGGAGAAATTGATGATACTGGAACCCTATGCACAGCAGGGACATTTAAAGTTGTATTTTTAACATGTGAATAAAAAGTTATTTATCCAGAAAATTCAGCACTCTAGATTAATCACATACAAGGAATAGTTCCAGCATGGGTATATCCCCAACATCCTCTGCAGTGAAGACCAAAGTAAAGAATTAATTCAGCTTCTTTCAATGAGCTTATCCTCCCCAAATGTCCCTTTCACCCCCATGTCATCTGATGGCCTAAATGACTTTCTATCAGGCTTCCTGCTTCTGATGTACTTGAAAAAGTTTTTAGTATTAGTTTTTACATCTTTATCAAGTCGCTCTTCAGATTCCCTCTTGACCTGCCTTATTAACATTTTACTTCTAATTTGGCAATGCTTATGCTCTTTCCTATTTTCCTCATTAGGACCAGCTTTTCATTTTTAAAGGGATTGCTATCCACAGAGTTTCCAGAGTACTGTTTGCTTCCTTTTAAAATTTCAATCCTGCTTAGTGTAAATTAAATGGGTAATTTATGCCATCTTCTAGCATTTGACATCTGTACAGTGCATTTAAGTAGATAGAGAACTGAAAATCATCAAGCCAGTCCTCACTGACTCCAGAAAAGCTACTGGAGTAAGGACTTTAGGATTGCAGCCCAAGTGAGTCTGATTGGAAAGTGTGCTAGTTTACTCCACCTTAGTCTGACTTACAATCACTTTTTATACAACTTTGTTTTGCCATATATATAACATGGCTAAGCTTGGAATAAAGCCTTCTCTTCTCAGAAAGCTATTTGCTGTCACCGCTGATTTAGTCATGATTTTTAAAGGTTTAATCACATTTCAGATGAAACTGGATTCTTCTTGATTGGGACTCAGTTAATTATTTTCAAGGTGCCGTACAAGCAATAATTAAACATTTCTAAAGCTTCATGAAGTAATTCACTTTCTCTATTTTATTTCTGAGATAAAGTGAAATGCCAAGGCAAAGTATCAAGTCAGTGGCAGCAGTGTATTAGAATTTCGGGCTTCTGAACATCTTGTTTATCCTTTCATACTATGCTGAATCTGACACATGCAAGGAACACAGAACCAGACAACCCCATTACAACAAATTTCCAAGCAGTTCCAGGAGTAAAAGGAAAACATCCTCACATTATTACACTATTGAAAATGTGATTGGAAGTTTTTTATCCTGAGCACTGCATGTTCAGCGTTCCTAGTTCAGCATAAGATAATCAAACTAGTAGTTTTTATTAAAAACCAGAGCTGTGGCACTTCCTTTCATTATGGTATCATGTACAAACTTGCAAAACACTGACGGAACAATGCCCAAGTGCAGTAGTTATTTTTTCAAAATATTCAGCAGAGGAAGTCATAAGCAAGATCATCCCAGAAGCTAAGGATTTACTGTTCATATTACAACAGTATCCAAAAACAATGGTCAAAACAGCTGCTTGCGCTCCCACCACAAATTTACAAACTAAGTTATTTCAATGCAGTTACATCAAGATTTTGTTCAACGTATAGGAACTGACTTTAGAGTTAGTAAATACAAGCCAACCTACATAAAATCATTTAGTTAAATAAAAATAATAATAAAAAAAGGTTTAATTGCTACCTGCTTTAGGTTTAAGCATAGTTACAAATAACATCACTGTTATGGGTTAGTTGCAGTGGCACAATTTGCATGCCCAATCTAAGGGTGAAAACAGATGAGAAAGTAGCCCAGATCAGCCCCCTTCTGATGGGTGGCTACCTGCCCATCTGTTAGGTGGCCGCCAGATGTTCGCTCGCAGCCACCCCTCCTGCGGCCCCCACTCAGGGCATTGTCCCAGCGAACGTGGAGCCTGCTGTGCAGGGGAATTCTGGCTGATGTAGATGAATGTGCATCCACCGGACTACCTCCCCCGTTCGGGTGCGCACACAGCCTCCACACATGTGCAGATCTCCCAGGAGCAGAGTCGGGGGTGGAGTGCATCTTGGTGGTGGATGGGGGAGATGAAGCAGAGCAGGGAGTAATGCCTACCTATCTGACCAGTTAATTGCACAGATTCTGTAAGTGGTGGCTGTGTAGGGGCTCCACGGAGCAACCCAGAACTCCAACAAACTAATCTCTCATCTGTCAACACCTAAGTTATGGTGCTCGATAGTTGTGTTTTTCTAACAGCAGCAGTAGGTGAAATCAGACGCCAAAGGGAGATGTTTCTTAGGCTAAGTTATTTACACTTCCCACTAGCCAAGTTGCTAGTTTCCTGTCAAATATGCAGGTCAACACACTTGCAATCCAAAATGTTTTGATATCTGAGATCAGAACTCCATCTTTTCTATGAATAAGTAAAAATAAATAGAAACTTGAGAAATAACCCACCAAGCTAATGCAGGCAAAGGATAAAAAAAATCTGAAGACAGATAGCTCTACCAAGGCTTAATAGAGAATAATAATACCCTCTCCTACACTTACGTAATCCAATACTTCATCATAACCAGGGACCCCTGTTCACTGCATTTTCGCCATTGCCACCAATAGGGAAAATGCAGTGAACACAGGTCCCCAATCATAACAAGAATCTTTAGTTACACTATTGCTTATTATTTTACCCTACAGTACCTCTGTCTTATTGAGTGCACAACAGTTTCCAGCGAACACGTTACTAATAATTCTGCTTTATTTTCAACGTTGGGTTAAAACAGACATGCGGCCAGCAGAACTGCTCCTTGGGACGGAAAATCGTAGGTGACGCAGCTCAGGTCAGGGCACTGAATCGACGTGCCTGCGGCCGAGAAGCCTGGGCTGGGCCAGGAGCACAACGAACATGTGGGCGGCCGGCTTCACCTTTCCCCCACCCCCAAACGACAGACAGCTATAGCGGCCAATGAGACACAGCCATGGAGTATGGCACATTACAACGGAAATGCTAGCTCACTGTGACCCAGATGGGTGGCCCTTATCCCAGGCTGTGACCTCAGAAATTTGCCACGGTCATAGCCCGGGCTAGCTGCCAACACTCCCCAGGACAAACCCGGGCTAACGACTGGCAGCGTGTGTTTACACATGCTGCCAGGTCTCGCGCCAAAGTGGGCCACAATCACATCTGATTTTACCCACTGTGTATGGCCTCTTACCTTATTTGATCCACACCATCCACAAAATGAACTGAATGCAGAATTACTACTTTCTCCCGGGCCTTTCTATCGCATATAGTTGCAGCATCTGAGTGCTTCATATATTAGTGAATTTATTTTCCTAACACTTCCCTGAAGGCAGAGCTATCTTTATTCCATTTTACAGCTGGGGAGCTGAAGAGTAGTTATTAAGGCCAGGAATATCCAAAGCATGCACTAATTTGGGGTATTTAACTGGAGATGCTAAGGGCACAGCTATTTGAACAGAACTTTCTAAAGTCCTTTATACATTCAAAGCAGAGTTTTTACCCAGGACAGCTACACCTCAGTGCTGGATATTTCTACAAATCACAGAGTTTTCAACTGTGCAAAGCCTGGTTTAAGTGACTTGTCTAGCATCCACAGGAACAGAGTCTAGAAAAAACAAACAAACCAAATTTTCCAGGGTGTCATGCAACTACCTAAAATGTGCGACAATCCCTTCTTTTTCTGCAGTGCTATGCTTTATTCACTTCAGTCCTTCCAAGTTACGCAATAAATGAGGCAGGAGTCCTACAGACAACAACCTCACTAGCTACCCAAACCTGATTCATTCCCTAAGCAACATTCATTCATCCTGTGAATGCCATGTTGCAGTGGGCCTGTGGAAAAAATAATGTGACTGTGAATGCATGATAAGACAAGGGGGCTGAGTTACAGTTTGCATAGGTAACCGCTAACCTGTCATAACTCCAGCTACTTTTCTAACTTCCACTAAGCATCAGTTAAAAATAGAGTACAGATGTTCTCTTTTCCTCCAGGGTGTTTCTGTGGAAGTGCTTCATATACAGAATGTTGTCTGGCATACAGAAGATGTGTAAGACCCGTGAGTGTTGATCAAATTCTAGGACAGCACTCTAACTGATAATTTCCTTATTTATTGGAGTATGATGAATTCTATCAAATTAAGTCATTAAGTACAGTTATTCCCCCCCCCCCACTCCCCTAATTTTCTACATGTTGAAAGTCATAAGGGAATAATACTTCACATAGTAATGGAGTTGACACAAAGGAATATGTACCTAGAAATCCTGCATAGCTGCAGGGGGTTGAACTGGATGATCCTCGAGCTTCTTTCCAGCTGTATGACTAAGAAGTGTCATTTTATTGAGGGACAGTAAGGTGATCAGACAGCCCCCACCCAATCCACACAAATTTAGTCACATGCATATCATATAGCATGCCTTCACATGCGCCAAACTTGAACCCAGGACCTTCAATTCTCTGCTAAAAATACAAGTAGAAGAAATAAAGGAATTATGTAACTTTGTAATATATAGGAGGATGTAATGCTCTAATGCAACTTGCATACTGTGCAGCAACAGTGGAGAGAGTCTCTCCTGCAGATTTTCAAAAGTGAAAGAAATATGGAATTTTTCATGAGTTCTCCAATTTATTGGAACCAGAGATTCAAAGTCTGCCAATTTAAAAAAACCCATTTATATAGTGCTTTCACTGTTCAAATTGCAAACTTAGTTCACTCCCACAACAAGCTTGTGAGAAAAGGTAATAATGATTCCTATTTTACAGATGGGGAACCGAGACTGAGTGGGCTCAATCCCAAAAGAAAACATGCACAGCCGTATTAGCCCACGTGCAAGCTGCACACAACCCACATGCACCGCACACCCATATCCCACGTGTCCAGGGGTTTTACCCCCCAGTGACTTTGCTAAGGTCACCTAGCGAGTGAATGGCTAAGATCGGATTTGAACCACGGTCTCCATGTTCAACAGTAACTAAAAGGACTCTATGAAAATAAAACATCTTGGATAAAATTTTCAATAGCATCTAAGAGACTTAAAGTACTACTAAATCATTATGAAAGTGGAACTTCATCACTTGATAAACCTCTCACCTTATGTTTTTTCTTTTTGTCCATCTTTCTTTTTTAAACTTCTAGGGAATTTTATACAAGTGTATGTATTAAATAAAGCTTAAATCTGAATGGCTACAAAACCAAGACTCAGGAAAAGTTGCAAATAGTTTTATCACACCAATCATCATGGCACAGAGATGCGTTCCAAAAGAAATAGAGTCTTGCTTTTTTTGTATAAATTCAACACAAATTACATTATTATTATTATTGTTGTTTATATAACACCAGCAACGTACCTGTCACTGTAAAATCATTAGAGACGGGTCCCAAGGGGCTCACAATTCAAGAGAGACAAGGAAAAGGGGAACAATGGGAGAAACAGACACATTTACGAAGTAGAGAAGTCGCAGGTGCACATGCTTAGCTATTATTTATATAGCACCAGCTACGTACATGGCTGTGCAATCAATAGGGAGAAGGGGACCCCGAGTGAAAGGATGGAAGACGGAGTGAAAGCTTGACTGAAGTGGTAGGTTATCAGGAGGAATTTGAAGGTTGCGGGGGAAGGAGTAGACCAATGGCATTCAGGCAGCGAGTTCCAGGCACACATTACATTGCATTTCATTTACAACATACAGCATTTTCTCAGTCTGTAGTTCTGACTTTACATGCCTAAAAGCTTGAGATAGATGTTAGCGAAAAGATATCTGAACTTCTTTGTCTCCTTCTCTGACATTTTCTACTGTATGTGTTTACTTTCCTTTTCGTTTCTGTACACCAGGCAGAGTTAGTCATTTTAGGAAACATAAGTTATTTATGTGGAAAGTACCACTTGTTTTAAATATATTGCATATTTGGTACAAGAGCAATAGTGATCAAACTGAGTCATTGTGAAAGTAGCTCTTTGGAGCGATAGCATATCAATGACACCCAGGTGGGAAAAAAAACCCATAAGCACTCAGATTTGAAGTATTTTTGAACTGTATGTACATATATTTGTAGCTTTTCTCAAAACAAAAAAAGTTACATCCCAAGAAGACACTTTAAAAAAAACCCACTTTTATTTAATTAAAAGTAGATACATTCACCATCTTTTTGGTACAGATGGACTATCAAATATGGCCAAATTGATTACAGAGGGCAAGAATATCTTCCAAAGTATACCAACACAGTACAAACACTAAGAGAAAAAGCAAAAGTGAACCAGGACCAGAATCGTGTTGCCTAAATACACACTGAAATTCTTATTTAGGAATTGCCATTAAATCAATGTATCAAAAAGCAAAGACAGTTCAAAACTCTTCACTGTTTTGAGTTTTGCTGCTTTTCTTAAATATTCGTGAGACACAGTAAGGGACATTCTGTGTTATTTCATCGCAACGTTGAGATTATGTCCCAACATGGTGTCCATGTTAAACAGACGTCTTCCAGCTTGTCAGCTAGGTCCGATGCAATCCGTTCCATTAGCATTAGCCATAAATGGTTACACCAAATAGACAGTTTCAAGCCCCTTGCAGACGTCCAAGATGAAGCAATTGTGTGTACAACCGCGAACTGAAGTTGGTGGCATGTGACTTGTCGATGTTTTATCACCCCAATCTCTTGAAAGATGCCTATTAAAGTCCACTAAGGTAGAAAATGAATTTCTATTCCAGCAACTGTTCATGAGGCCAAACCTGCAGACATAAGGTCTGTACTTTAGGGGCAGTTCCACAAAGCATGCAGATACGACCCTACCTCTCCACATCCCCTCCAACAAATATTGGGGTAGGTTTTATCTATTTGATGTATACAAAGGGGAGTTTTGTAGAGACAGAGCGTTAATTTAATCTGGGGTTCTTTTACCGATAGAGACCATGAATATTTATTCATGGAATTCCATATAATGAAGTTTAGACACCTTTTAAAAAGTTTCTGAGACACAGACTTGACAGATCTCATGATGGCTGAGTTAGATGTGATTAAAATTACATTCAACTTTTGTAGGAAAATTTACAAACATAACCTAAGTTCCTCAGTACACGAGATAGATGTTTCAGAATTAGATTGCTATATAGATCTTTATTAGTACAATAGAGAAAGTAGTAAAGTGATATCTTTTATTGGACCAACTCCAGTTGGTGGAGGTAGGCAAGCTTTCAGACCTCACAGGGTCCTTCATTAGGCAGGTCTGGAGTTGCATACCTCCACCAACTGTAGTTGGCCCAATAAAAAATATCACTTTACTACTTTGGTTCTACTGCCTATATTTGGGACCAACGCAACAAACCCTACATTACTGGCACATGCATACAATTATAAAGTATTATTTTAATTGTTATACCAAATCTTTCCAGCTGCTGAAATATTCAAGTCATGTGCATGATGGAAAAGTTCTAGCCAACTTGCTCTAATGTCACTTTTCCCCAAAGAACTGGGAAACAAACAGAAAACAGAAACTCCAACACTTTAGACTGAAATTTAGCGCTTGCTTAAAAACGCTGACATTTTCCCATTCATTGGTGGACAAGACTCTCCCATTAAGGAAGTGAGAATTATGCTTATGATAAAGGAGAGTGTATGCCACTGCAATATGTTGCACAATGCCATTCAGGTTCTAGATTTTTTTTGAATGAGTCTAACTCAATCACTGATTAAGACACACATTTTAAAGCCAATAAAACAATGATGTGAGCTCCCCCTACTGGCTCTACATAAGCAGTCAGCCTAAAATACCACTCCTGACCTCAAGATATTCTGACATTGCACTTGGCTTACAAAGAGGGAAACAAAAAAAGTTTTATACGGTGAATATACCCTACTTTTTCCTCCCTCTCCCCTCCCCAGCCCCATTCCAACCCCCACTTCAACTCTCAATCTGATGGATAGAATCAGAATTCAGTTTGAAGTTTACTAAGACATAATAGTTTTTTTATTGTTCAGCTTCCATACAGTTCTTACCCAGGAAACATTCATGAGGATATATTCTGGAGTAATTGCTGAGTATCTGCACATCTCTGCATTTCCAGGGGTAGCCCTACTCCACTATTACTACAGGGTAAAAGTGGTTTGTGTGAAGATTAGATTAAATCAGAATACGTTACCCCAAGGAAATGAGAAATGTGTGACTGCTTTTTTCTTCAGCAGTGTCCATGCATCATGTGAACATGCTGTGGTAGATTGGTGGATTATATCAGGATAACTTCAGTTTCTTCAAAGTCATCCAGGGGTAGAATGGCAAATCCTAATTACTTTCAGTGGGATTTTGCCAGAGTAAGAACTGCTTCAAGGGGATGAGAACACTTCAGGATTTGACCCAACTTAAATATATATGTCAATAGATTTAAGTGCCCTAAAAATGCATAGTCTCCAAGTCTCTCTAAAGATAAATATTAGTACTAGGGTCCGATCATGCCAGGTACTGCAGAACATGTGCATCAAAAAAGTCATCTTAGAGAGGATTATGCTGGAGAGGATGTGGAGAACAAGGAACGCATAGACATTGCTGGGGGGACTGTGATCGGATTCAGCCCCTATGGAGAGGGGTATGGAAAAAGATGGAGGATATGACAAAACTCACCGTGCCATACAGACCAGAGGTGGCTCTACTGGGCCTACTTCCCGCAGTAGGGGCCCTGCAGAAACACCAAGAATCATGTTCAGTCTTCATCCAAGCCGCAAAAAAAATTATCGCGTTACACTGGAAAGACCCCTCAGAACTGTCAGAAGAAGAGAGGATGAACAGATAGTGGTACCATCTTACAATGGAAAAGATATCAGCGAATCTTTTTTTTAAAAAAAACAACTTTTATTTTAATTAACATTATAAACAAACTTATAAACATTCAACTGTGGTTACAAATCTTAGTTCTTAAGAATATTGTTTCTTTGGGTTCAGGTGAGTTCGTTAGTGATATCAGCGAATCTACTAGACAAAAGAGAGGCATACGCAGCAAAATGGTTCCCGTGTGTGCGTCATGACTAAATTGGACCTGCTAGAGGACCAACGAGCATACTTATTTGACTATTATATATGAAGAATAAAAATAAATATAGCACAAGAACACTTACCTGAACCCAAAAGTTAACAGAGTTAAGGTTTATGGTTACGACTTTGTATTTGTATGGTTATACCAATGTTTACAACGTTATTAAAATAAAGAAATTTTTTTTTTTAAAAAAAGTCATCTTGCCAAAGATCTAGGTTTTGTTTGACAGCTTTGGGTTTAACAAGTTTTCAAATGCTGCAGTACTGCCTATCACCATTAGAAATCAAAGGATGCACCTCAGTTAAACTGTTGCAGAAGAGTTCTTTCTCAGAAGTAGTAAGAAGCTAGGTCACCATCCGCTTGACTGCTACTGGAACAAGTAGCTTATCCCCTGACCAAAGATGCTTCCCCCTACTGTAAAATAAAGTTGTTTTTTCTCCATCCATTAAACCTCAATAAGTTATTTTGCAGCCTTATTCATATTAGGACCTTAACTGAACCTATGTTGATTCATCCACCCAAACAGGATATCCAATCTTCCCATCATAAACATATATTACTGCCACCAGTACTGTACAATAACCATTTTATAAAAATATACTTCCAAAATAGTATTTTAACTAACTGATACCAATCAAGATATCTTTGTTACATTCCTTTATAGTTTCTTCTTATAGTCTGAGATACTTACAAAAGTATAAAACACATGACAAATCTAGTTCTAGACTATTTCCCTGCATTTCTAGACTTTACATCCTTTCTAATAATTTTTTTACACTGCCCCATGTAATAGAGCAATAATACCTAGCTGAAGCACTTAGGCACTACCATAATACAAATAAATAATTTCTCTTAGCAAGAGATCAAAACTCTTAAAATAAACGTTTTATAGTATTCAAGTAAAACAGAGTGAGAAACTCCAGAATCTAGTGATCTGAGGTAACAAAAGACCACATTCTTAAATGAGCAGAAAATCTAAACAAAAAGAATGGCAGAACTTGGAGATATGAACTGCAGTTCTCTGCATGAAAGTTAAACCCAAGACCTGTGCTTGTCAAGTTGCTGGAAAGTTGGAAGGTTGTCTCGGTTGTCTTGGTCTCTGTTCGGGTTTGTATGGTCTCCATGTCTGAGTGCAGGGTGGATGTTGGAAAGTATTTTCTTGATCGTTGTGTGTACCCTGAGGAGTACCTAGCAGACTTGTAGTAAGGTGTGGCATTGTACCTTCTAGTTTTGTAGGCGACTCTTAGAGCAACTGCTGTTCTCTCCGTATCTTTAATCTCTGAGAATCTTGTTGGTATTGACTTCAAAGAGTCCTCCATCAAAGGAAGGTTCTCAATTCCAAGGCTGGAACATAGCTAAACCTACCTTCTTGTGGCTATGCTGTTTGCAATTGCTTGTGCTACGAACTCAAAGATGTAAGGTGGTGAGCAGAGATTGAGCTAGATAAAAACTTTCAGCCTTGCCCACATCCAGCTTGCTTCTTAAACTCGGGTGGGATATTTATTTATTTATTTATTTTATTTATTGGCCGCCCCCCATGCCTACGGCATCCCGGGGCGGCTTACAATAAATAAAATAATAATAAAACACATAAAAATATCATCAAATATATATAATTTAAAAAAAACCCACCCCCACCCCAAAAATCCCCCCCCCCCTCCCCTCCGAAGGCCTGGACGAACAGTCGGGTCTTACAGGCTCAGCGAAAAGCCATCAGACCCGGGGCCAGGCGAGCTTCCTCTGGGAGGGAGTTCCAGAGTCGCGGCCTGGCCACCGACAACGCCCTTTCCATTGTGGCCCCCCGTTTAACATGGGGGACCTCCAGGAAGGTGCCCACGGCAGACCGCAGGGATCGCCCTGAGGCACGGAAGGTGAGGCGGTCCCCAAGGTATGAGGGGCCCAGACCGTATAGGGCTTTGTAGATCAACACCAACACCTTGAATCTGGCTTGGTACGCTATAGGCAGCCAGTGCAGAGCACAGGTGTTATATGCTCCCGTCACCTCGTCCCTGTAAAGAGACGGGCCGCCGCATTCTGCACCAGCTACAGCATCCAGACCAGAACCAAGGGAAGCCCCACATAGAGCACGCCGCAATAGTCTAGCCTTGAGGTGATGAAAGCATGGATGAGAGTGGCCAGGTCGGGCCCGGAAATGTATGGACGCAGCCTCCGCACCAGATACAGCTGGCGAAAGGCGGCTTTAGCCACCGCCTCCACCTGCCAATCTGCTGGGCTACGGGAGGGCAGACCCCCCCCAACCCACCAGAGGGGCCAGCATCTCCCTTGCCCTACCTACCACCATCTGGGGACTGGGGAAGCAGGCCTATGAACTGGGGGGGGGGATGCCTCCGTACGTACAGGTCCACCAGCACTAGAGAGTCATGGGCTAAAAGCGCTGAAGGACAGGAGTTAATTTCTCCCACAAGAAATGCCAGTAGGTAGACATCACCAAAGCTTGTAGCTTGAAAGTTCTTAGTGGCCAAGGAAAAAGTGTGCCTACTAAAGACATCAATTTTCCAATCCTCCCTATCTGCTGAAGATGTTTCATTAGATCTACTCTGCTGCTTCTCTGAAGAAGCCTGAACAATCACAGAGATAGGTGCAGGCGCTTTAAAAACATTTCATGGTTCTCCAGTGGTACAGGATAGAAGGCACTATATTGAGAGTCTACTGGAAGTGTAAATGAAGGGGTCTTCCAATGAGCTCAAGTTTTTTATTAGCTTCTTAGAGAGAGGCAGTATAATCTTGGTAGGGTTTATGTAAGATTCTATAAACTAGATTCTCTTCCTCCTCAACAGGGACGGTCTTTAATGTGAGTACATATGCCATTTTACAGATTTAAAATATTTATGGTCCTCAGGAGATGCTAATCTGAGCTGTTATTTGATGGTGGGACTTCACGTTTCGTGGAACTCATTAGAAGTATTAGCTGGAGATGAACAGGTATCTTTCTAAGATGTATCCGATTTAGGATAGGGTGGTTTCTTTGTCAGGACTGCTTCCTCCTTGGGTAGGTCCTATTCTTCAATTAGTGCTCTAGTCACTGTTGGTATGATAGGTGGGAGGAGTATCAGAGCTGTGGCATCTACTCCACTTGGGTGTCATCACAAGTGTTAATATCAGCATACACTGTGCAGATGGGAGGGCGAAGGCTGTCACAACTGGAGGTGCCAAAGCTGTGGAAAGGTGAAATTGTGCCAGAGACATCACTGGTATTGGAGGCAGAGTGATGGTGGAAGTTTCTGGTATTTGCTCCTGGGGCGTTTGAGTTGTTGTGACTGACACAGCTTGGGGACCCAAAGATGTGCCAGTACAGGGTGGAGTAGGATTTGTGGATCCTAGAATGGATCTCAGCACCAAAGGTATGTGTGTGAGCGGAGTCTGCGATTCTGTAACGGAATGACACACTCCACTGTTCATATTCGAATCGGGCAACAGGGTCAGAGTTGGTGGTCTCCCCAGAGAAGTCAAAGGGGATGCCCCAACCTGGTTTTGATGTCGCATTGGGAGCGCAGCATGGTCTATACGGAAGCTGGTATGGGGACTCCCCATGCTGAAGGTTAGCATCTTGGGAATGGTCAACCCATTCATCGCGCCCAGGATGGCTGTCCTGCGATCCATTTCAGGTAGCATGACATGGAATGTTGCCCATATGAAGATGAGAATGGAGGACACGGGTTCAGTGCAGAGCCTTTAGTTTTTCACGCTTGAGGGCTGAAATGAGCTGGAGAGCTCCAAGATCAAAGGTACAAGGAATGGGGAGAGAACATGGGTGATCCCACTAAAGAACCCCTTGGGGTTGTAGGAAGAGTGACTGGGATAGAAATAGGAGCCTGTGGTGACTCGTATATTGGGACTTTCTCTCCATCTGTGCATGGTGGAGCGGCTGAGGGATGGTATGACTTTTTCTTAATGCTTTTTTGATGATGGGTTCTCATCCTCTGATGACTTCTCTCTCTCTTTCTTTTGGTGTTTATCAGACTTTTAAAATATATTTTCCCTCTTTTGGTCTTAAGGACCAGAGAAGGAATTATGATTTTCATTATCTTTGATTTAGGAAAGGAAAGTGACATCGGTACCGGGACAGAGGGAGACAGTGCCGAGTAGATCAATATGGAAGGAGACAGTGCCGGAGATGGAGCTAGTATCAGGGTGGGTGTCAAGCCGGTGAGTTGGTACTGGGAGGGTTGGTGCCAGGGAAATGGTTAGTGCTGGGAAAGAAGGCAGTGCCGAGCCTGGTTTAGATGGTGGAACTGACTAGGATTGGAGAGACATTTTTGAAAGTTCTCCCAGTGTCTCGGGTGCCTTTTTGGTGAGGAGGAACTGGAGGTGCATTTTGTGATCTGTTATTGCCCTGCCCAATAGGCTCACACAAACAAAGCATCCCATGGGCTTATAAGCCTCTTCGAGGCATATGAGGCACTGGTTGTCCGGATCTATTATTAGGATTGATGTAGGGCAGGCCTTACACTTTTTGAAACTTCCCTTCTTGCCGGCAGCTGCCGTGGCAACAGCTGAAGGGGCTGAACTCCATCCGATGTTGAGGAAGATGGGATCTTCTGTCTTCTCTGGTTTCTCTTTCCTCCTATTTTATTTTATTTATTTTTTTAAACTACCAAGAAAAAGCTGAGGATGATTCTAACGGCTATCTCCGGTTCCACAGAGTGAAGAACCAAAGAAGGCTGTTCTTAAACTGCTGAACACTGTGGCAGTTGGGAACTGAAGTACTTTGCACTCTGCCCCTCTTATTTATAGTCTTGCTATGAGCCCACCAATGGCACAAGACGAGGGGAGGGGCCATGGAACGTGATGGGTGAACTGCTCAAATAAACTTCCTGGAGCCGATCTGCACAGGCGCGTTTCTCATTGGTATGAGTGCACAGAACTACTGAACAATTCTTCTCACCATCGTTAAACCTCCACCAGGGGTGAAGAAACCTTTCATAGTCTGTGGGCTGTATTGGCAAATTGAAAATGGCTCAAGGGCCACATTTTTATAAAAAAGTAAAAGAGTTTATTATTTAAGTAAGTAATAAATAAGGGAGGTCTGCAGGGGCAGATGGGTAGATTCTGTTGACTGACTTTACATTAACAATTATTTATTAATTAATATTACCTTATTAATATAAAATCAAACAACAGTATCTATCCATATGGTCTTGCAAACCTCCCCACAAAAGGTCAGAAACAGGGGGACCCATAAACAGGGAGACACACCCCACATAAGGATCCATAAGAACATAAGAAGTGCCATACTAAATCTAAGGATGGTTCAGAACAATAGTTCCGTTTTTGTGGACTACTCTGTTTTTGCAGAAATGTTGTCCATTATTTTGGCCAGAATTCCAATTGAAACAACAATGTACCAGGGAGCAGTCCTGTGAGGCTGCTGTCCCTTTAAGAAGGGGGCTGCATGGGCCAGTCAGAGGGCTGAGCACGCATAGCGGCGTGGCAGGGCCATCCCCATAGCTTGGGACCAGCCTGTGAAGGGAACAGGCTGGGAGACCCTGCGTCAGAGTGGGCAGGACACTGGCCCTTTAAGGCTGAAGAAGAAAAAGCCACTCTGCTGGATATAAGAGGAGGCAAGGCAGAGAGGAGAGCAGTCTCTGGTAGGGAGCTGAAGGAGCAACATCTCCCTGAAAAAGCCTAGACACTCTCCAGGGTGGAACCAGGTACTGGGAGAGGCTGTGCCCAGGAGGGAGTCTCATGCCTGGGGAAGGCTTGGCCAGAGCCTGGGGCTTTGAGGCCTGGCTAGTTGGACGAGGGGGGTTGAGGTGGTGTTGCTCCTGAGCTTGTGAGAGACGGGCCTGCAGGGTGAAGGTGGACAAGCCGGCAGCCCAGGGATTGTGGACACTGGTCTAATAAAGGACTGTGGCCTTGTTACCCTCTGGACTGTGTGTTGGGTCCTATAGGAGGGTACCCCCTTCCTCAGAGGGGGATTCAGCCAAGGCTTGGGCTGAATCGGCATGGCAGTGGGGTAGAGCTAGTTCCCCTAGAGACACCCCAGCGTCTCCGTGTGGCCCTGCGAAGACCGCCTGCTACAAACAATAATAAACCCAGACATATGGCCATAATATTTTGTTCAGTCTGATCGGAAATCAGAACGAATACGACCAATAGTTTGTTCCAATTTCTGTTTAGACCAAACAAAATGCCTAGTTCCAACGGAATTGGAACTGGGTGAAGATTTATTTCAGCACTACCTAGGTCAGACCAATGGTCCATCAATCCCAGCATTCTCTTTGACAGTAGCCACCTTCAGTTGCTTCAAATTAGTACACAACAGGCCGTAACGGAATAACACATTCCGCCTACTATTTATTTCCTCCCTGTTCTCGACATCAGAGATTATGTCCGCTGACCAATTTAACAAATAAAGATTTATGGACCATCCTCAAAGAACTTGTCAATGCCTGTTTAAAACCAGCTATGCTATTTCCCTAAAACATCCTCAGGCAAGAAGTTCCACAGGCTAATTGTATGTAGAATGAAAGAGTACTTGCTTTTGTTTGTTTAAAATATGCTACCAGTTAGTTTCATAGAATGTACCCTAGTTCTAATATTGTCTAAGAGGGTAAATAACCAGTCCCTATTTATTTGTTCCACATGACTCCTGATTTTGTAAACTTCTATCTTATCCCCTTTCAGCTGTCTCTTCTCCAAGCTGAAGAGCCCCAACCTACAGAACCTTCTCTCTTCATACAGAAGCTCTTCCATACCTTTGATCATTTTTGTTGTCCTTCTCTGCACCTTTTCCAGTTCTATTATTTTATCTTTTGAGATGGGGCAACCAGAACTGCACACATTACTCCAGGTGTGATTGCACACAAGATTTACATAGCAACATTATGGTATTTTCTGTTTTATTCTTTAACCCTTTCTGGATAATTCCAAAGATGGTTTTTTGCCTGATTGACTGCTGCTGTACACTGAGCTGATGTTTTTGATGAACTATCCACAACGCCTCATTTTCTTGAGTGGTAACACCTAATTAAGAACCCAGCATTGTGTAAATATGGTTAAGATTATTTTTCCCTATGCGCATCCACACAGACAGAGGGGACCCCACAAAGATATACACAAAGGCAGAGACAGGGGAACCCACACAGATACACACGGGAACACACAGACAGAGGCAGGGGGACACACTCACTAGCGATGGAGGCTAGCAGAAGTTGTAGACAGGAATCCTTCTCCTGTGCTGCCCAACTTCCACCCCAGTGCAAAGAAAAACACTTGTTCCACCAGGCTGAAATGCTGCATGGAGCCCTCCTTCCAGCAGAGTTCCCGGGGATGGTTAGGACTAGGCTGGGGAGCTCTGCTGCAATGCCCAGGACTCTCCTGCAACATGCACCTCTCCCAGCCTGGGGAAATACGCCACTCTTCCAGCCCCACCACATACCACCTGGCACTCTTACCCACCTTTTGGCTCCTGGCATACGCGTCACTTCTGACCAGCCCACTAAGTTTCCTCCTAGCTTCCATAAAACATGGCCTACCTGAACAACTGAGGGCCATGAAATAAAGGAAGTTGGGGCGCATTGTACGGGAGCTAGGAGGAAGTGCAGCAGGCCAGACAGAAATGACCCAGAAGTGGATTGAAGGCAGGAGGTTCCCCATCCCTGACCTATGCCGTTAGTATTATTCAGTATTTATTTCATAATGGCACCTAGAAACTCCATTTGACTAAGTATTAAATTAGTACTAAACAAATACTATCATTTTTCTTGAACTTACACCCATCAGCTTTGATCCTGCAAACATTTTATGCATGTGAGAACTCTCTGGCATTTAAACAGGGTTACCAAAGGGCATAAATTGTTACTTATATGCTTACGTGTTTGAAGGATAAGGGTCTAAAGCAGTGAAGTGTTTTCAATGTTATATTCATGGTTACACGCTGTGTATTGACAAAGCAGCATTGAAACATAGGTGTTCTTTCGCCCAAGGAAGTTTGGGGACTTCTGGTCTAACATAACATGCAGTTCTTCTGTTCTACTAAAGGATGCAACTTTTCCAAGCAATTTCTTGAGGTATTAGATCAGTACTGAAGAAAACCCCTTCCAAAGGGCTAGAAGCTTGATTTTAACAGTCTATGATTTTTTATTAATTTTTTTTTAAAGGAAATAAAAAGCAAGCCATGTCAACAAAAGATAACAAATGAATGCACAAGAAATGAAAGAATTCAGTTTTCCCCCAGCAGCAACAGACCAACCCTGCCACACTGCATGTATTCTACAGTATTACCTCTTCCTAGATTTGTTCAAGTACACTACTGCTCCTTACTGCATACGTGTCAAAACATGGCAGCTATAGAAAATTTAACTCCTGCATTTCCTGACTTGTTAATTCATTCATAAATTCTTGCTCACCCCCCACACACCAAATGAGCAACAAAGCAAAAGTTAAAATTTCTGTAGGAGCCTCCTCTTGAAAGCCCAAGCTATTTTTTCCTTCATTACTCATCCTTTGTTGCTGAATAAAAGGATCTTAGCTACTCTAATTCACTAAAACAGAACTAAAATAGAAGACTCCAAGGTAGGATAAACTTGCATTGAGGTATATATTTTTGGATTTCTATACACACAGCACCTATGTTTATGGTTTGAAAGGTATTACTGTATATACATAAAACTGGTATTAATTCATATATTTAGAAAAGAATCACAAGTGTGTTTTTTGACCTGCAGGCCCGTAAATCGTTATTTTCCTAAAAAGCATACATTTAAATGTATCAAAATACACCTATCACGACCTCCAAGAGAAAGTACAAGAGCAAATCTTAAAGACATATTTGTTCATCGACTGACCATTAATTCAATAATCTTTTACTTCCCAAATCCCATAAGGCAATCTTTGTTATTTTCTCTATCAACATAAAGGACTGCACTTTGTGCTTCACAAAATATTTCTCACTACACAGGGGATAGAACTGATACAGATATTAATTCCCAGAAAGTCTCTGCACACCAAGTTCCTGTTTTAAAATCCAAAAATGTTAAGAACATATCAACCTAAAAAACTCTACTATTTTTAGCTTTCTATAAAAAGCTTATTCTGGTCTCTTGAGTTAGAAAACAGACATCTCTTACTGGAGTATGATTTATGTTCATAGTTCTAAGTTCATAGTGCTACATTATTAATAATAATAATAATTTTTAAATGGTAAATCCCATAGAAGTAGCACCACCATGCAGTAATTCACCAAATAATGGACTTATTTTGTGATATAAATATAATAAGTGTTTCTTTCTTGGCCATCGTAAAAAAGAATAACAAACAGACGTAAGACACAAAAGGAACTAAAATACATAGTCACCAGAGGAAAAAAAAGCTCCAATCATACTATTAAATTCAGTATGCCCCAAATAGAACAATGCTGCTTTCGTATAATCAGTCTATAACCAGAGCAAATATGGAAGCAAATATAAAAATGCATCAAACTTCCAGCTTCTGATTAGACAGAACTACAGTCTTATGTTTTAAAACCAATGAGAGAAATCTAGCAACTCCCTTTGTAATTTTTGGGTCCTGATCTCTTAAAACAAACACCACAACCATCTGGAGGGAACAAGAACCGGAACAGAAACTCCTATTAACAAATATGGGGTCAATATGCAATAATCACCAGTCTAAATAGGCTGGGCAATCCTATTATATGAACAACTGTCTCGGGAACTGCCTTTTTGCATTTAAGCAAACAATATTGGCATACCCTTTCGTTATGTGGAATGCCTTTCTATCTCCCTTCGGTGAATGCTGATGGGAAAACGTTAAACCTTGCAAATGCAACCCGGCTATGCCATAGGAGTTGATTTGACAGATACGAAGCCCCTTCTACAGGGGTCTAAAAAGCTCAAAGTATTTGTGAGACCATTTGGCAGGCACTGAGCTCCCTTAAGGTCTGAAACTCTTGATCTTGTAATCTATTTCTAACTTCAGTCCACGCCATAGGGAAAGGAAACGAAAGAATATAAACTGCAGAAAAACCCAAAGAATGAAGAATTTCTTCAACCTTAGTCAGTCATTGGCCAATACCAGCACGCATGGCCGCCTGTGACATTGAGTCAGTCTGAATTAGATTTAAGGGCAACCAAAATTTCAAAATAGCTAATTTAGCCAATGTTGATACAGAACTGATTCCTGACTGCTCTCAAAAGACTCAGCGGTGTACCTTTGGGTACATGCAGAATATAACGCAACGTTCTGTTCTACCTTCAACTTATTAATCATCCCTAAACCCCAGATCGGGACACCATGTAATAGTGGCCCAATAGAAGCCAATATTTCCTTGACACGTGGCTCTTGTCGTAGCCCGAGCAGATCTAAAGTGTAAATTCCATGAAGGGAAATCAGAAACAATAATTTCCAGATATTTATAGGAACGAACCTGTTCAATGCAATGAGATTCCATGAACCATCTATATTGTGGCACGGCCTTGCCTACCACCAAGACCTTAGTTTTGGAATAATTAATTTGAAGTAATTATTCTTTGCAATAGGTACAAAAAGCCACCAACCACTGCCTCAACCCTATCTGGGTGTAAGATATAAGCGCTGTGTCATCTGCATATAATAGGGTAGAAAACTGCTGAGATCCTAACTCCACTGGGTGATAAGAGGGGCTTGATAGTACAGTTTTTATATTATTAAAGTGCAAATTAAACAATAAGGGCGCCAAAACCCAGCCCTGTCTAATACCTCTAGAAACCACAATAGGCTGGGTAAGATTACCCTGTCTGTTCATTCTAACTTGCAGTGATGTGTGGGCATGAACAGCCTTAATTAACAGCAGCAGCCTACGGTCAATCTGGTATTGCCATAGTCTCTCCCTAGTCACAGAATCAAAAGCGGTCTTTAGACCAGCAAAGCAAATATAAAGTTCTGCTTTTTTCTTGATTGGGCATGTTTAGCAATCAATTGGTCCAAAACAAAAATATGATCAAGGGTAGAAATACTTTTTTTTTAAAAAAAAGACATACCTCTTGCTACCTCCCTATAAGGTTTCTAGAGTCCACCCAAATCTGCAATCTGGGCAACAGATATTTAGCATATTGTTTGCCAACTATGTTTAAAAGATTAATTGGTTGATAATTGGCAGATTCTTTGGGGTCCCCTTCTTGAAAATGGGCACCACCACACTTTGAGACCAGACACTACGAATCCTACCAGTGTCATTTATGGCTGTAAATGTCGAAGCCAAAGCTGAACTCCACCATTCAATGTTGGCTTTTAGAAGTTGAGCTGGAATAAAATCTGCCCCCGGGGCCTTCTTAGATTTAAGCTGCGAAATAAGTACACCAACTTCTGTGGGAGTAACCAGTTCCCATTGGGGGAGAAAATCCGGGGCAAATGGTGTAATTTCTCTGACATGAGTACTGGTCTCCAACAATACACTTCGGTAATAGGCTTCCCATTTAATCTGCAGAAATATTTACCTCCTCTTGCCAAGCTCCCGAGATCCAGGCAGATTTAATTAATGACCAAAATTTGGATGAATTGCCTTCATATGTAGCAGTCCCCAGTTCTGTCCAAAATGCTAGCTGATACTGGCTTTTCTTTTCCTTCAAAAGGTTTTAATATGCCTTCCTGGCTAAAAGGAATGTATCTACTGCCACCTGATTACCAGTATCTCCTTTCATAATATGCACCAAATGGTTCAGTTCATGCTTGGCTAATCTACATGATCTATCGAACCAGTCAGCTTTCTTAAAGGTTCCCTGCCTAGATGCTGGTCGGGCAACCAAGAAAGGATGTAGCTCAGTTACAATGTCTTTCTAAGCCTTCAGGATGACTTCAGGATCCTGTAGGCCACTCGTTTTAAAAACCTCAAGGTTTTGAGGTGAAAATAAATTGGCTGTAATATCTAAAATTCAAGGGGACCATTTAGCTCTACATTCCTGATCCAGTGCCTACGAGGTGATCAGAGGAGACACCTTCCCCTATTTTGTGATGTGCAAACATTTCTACAGTGTGGTAAATCTGTGGGAGAGGTTCCCTGGAAATTACCAAGGAACCACTTTGATGTATCACTCCAGATTTACCACATAGCAAAAATGTCGCTATAGCACAAATGCCCTGTGGCAATTTCCCATTGACTTCTGGCAGACTTTTTCACTTGAAATCATGATGTCTGAATGTACCAGCAGTCTTTTCAAGGTAAATTCCAATTTCAACCAGCAAGTAAGTATTCAAATTACTAGTACAGAATGAGCAGAATCTCACTCTTGCACCAAGAGTATTCACAACTCTCCATTCATTTTAGCTGTGAAAAATTCATTGCCCTCCCCAAGATAGTATTAATTCTAGCATAGCTGCAATAAAGAGGACACTAGAAAAATCAACAGTATGGTGGATGGAAAGGTAGTATTTACTTTTACAATATCTCAAGGTTAATTTAATGTCAGTATGTTAATGAAGAAAATAGTGTTTAACTCCTTCTCAACAAGCACACACCGACTATTTGATCAAAAAAACCTCGAGCACTCCTAGGTATTATAATTAAGTAGGATTACACTCTTGCTTTGGTAGCATGGATGCTGGACATGACACTGCTTATTGTAGTCCCAACCCTGAACAGCCGCCTATGACCCAGCCGTTACATCTATTATTTGAAATAGGTTTTCTATTGTTCTGACTTTGCCTGAGGAAGGGTCCTGTGAGGTCTGAAAGTTTGCATACTCACCAACGGAAGTTGGTCTAATACAAAATATCAACTTTGGACACAAGCCTCAGACATTGAAATCCATGAGAGATTCCCCCCCCATCCCCAACTTCTAAGGCTGGAGGATTGCACCGTGTCTCCACCTCTTACATTTGAACACGACAACCCCACTTTCTAGGTCGTCTTCTAGCAAACTTTCATAGTCCTGTTTAGTGGATAAAAAAAGACAGAACTGACAAGGGGAAAGGAAAAGAGGGAAATGGAGAGATTAGAAAAAGGAGAAAAACAACAGAGCAAGAGGAAAGGGATAATTCCTACTTTAAGGGAGAACGCAGCATGTGTGGTGCTTTAATTTTCTACTGAACTATGACAATATATCAAAATACCCCTGCAAGCAAGGCAGAGGCAAGGATTATTCTCAATTTAAAGGTAGAAAAAAAAGCAAAGAAATTTTAAGTGACTCGCCCCAGAGTGAGAGAATGTGCAATTGCTGTTGGTCCCAAACGTATAAGATGAAGACAAAGTAGTTCAAATGACACCTTTTATTGGACCAACCTCTTATTGATGAGAATGTGCAAGCTTTCAGGCAACACACAACTCTTCCTCTGGCAGGTAGATTCATCTCTGCCATGTGATCAAGGCACTTCTGTTGGCCCTGCGAGTATCCTCTCACTGTCATTAGGGCAGTGATAAGAAAAAACGGCAGAGAAGGTCCAGTCTCTGTTAGTGATAGCGCTACTTTTTGTATTGCACAACCATCCAGAAAAGTTGCAATCTCATTTGCAACCCACTCTCTCATTTCGTCTGGGGATACTAGTCTTCAATTCTGTTGAACTTGGAACTGCAACACGGTTACGTGGTGTCTGCACTCCATTATGCATCCAGAGAGAGTAGGTGGTTGCCATGTTGGTCTCAAGGGAGAGAGGGAAGCAAAGTGGTTTGAACGTTGTTTTTTATTGGACTAACTGCTGTTGGTGGAAATACACAAGCTTTCGGGCCACACAGAGCCTTTCCTCAGGCATGTAGTATAGCCAGTCCTACATACATACATAGTCATGCACACACAGAGCCCCACTGTGTGCTTGTGCCACCCTATGAATGCATAGGCTCCCTCAAATGATGGGTCTGACAGTTCTCTCTGTACATCATGCTTCACGTAAATGTCAAGTGAACCAGTCCCGGGAACCCATCACCCACCCAATTTCTCTGGGCCCTGTACTCCAGGCAGCCACAGCACTTACAGACAAAATTTGAAGCCATTTGGCTTTCCCAGGCAAAAACCCCACAACAATACCTTTCTATGGTGTTATGACCCCTCATGCTCATTGCAAGCAAATGGTACTTTCAAAAGATAAAAAATATGAATAGCTTTTAACCAGTGAGCAGCTCTGCTCATGCATCCATTCCCCATCCCCCCCAAACTTAAAAATGTCATGCTTCCATGGTGCTAAGATCTGTAACATTTATAGATGAGTTGGCATGTTTACTGATGTGGTTGTGACAGAAATGTCTATGCAGTTTAATACTCACCTGCATTAGCAGTGCTGGTGCAAGAACACACACACACATAGCATAAGCTTTGCAAAAACTTTTTCGACCAATATCCTAGCTAGGCAGCCACCCAGCTCTTTAAGCTGTTCAAAACATTTGGTGTGTGCTCTACAGTCAGTCAAAGTAGTTTATTTATACGGCTGACCAAAGGTCATTGCCGCAACATACAAATAAAATATATATATACAAAATAAAACATAAGTACATCAAATACAATGCATCAAAAAAAAAAGCTGGGTATACCTGTATAACCGAGACAAATGCCACAAACGAGGGACAGACTGAAACCGGCCCTACACTGTATATTATGTATTGAATACCAGTTAGTCAGATCAAACATCCTTATGTCCCAGTCGAACTTCCCTTAAGCATGCAAAGAGGAGACAGAACTTTGAAACTGCTCTTGACATATCGGTATCTGCACAATGCAGCAGCTTCCTTACCACTCGCCCAGAGTCTGCATCCCTACCAATGTATTTACCCAATAGTAGATGCCTAGGGCCATCCAGGGCCGGGCAACGCAGAAGGACGTAGCTAGCAGTATCAATCTCTAACCCTTTACACAACTGGCATAGCCTCTCAGCTCTGGGAATGCCTCTATATCGGCCCTCCACCAGGGTCGATGGATATACATTACAGCGAAAGAGTGTGAAGATCCATCGCTGTTTATGGTTCTGCCAGTTGAATAAATAACTAACTCCCATATCGGACTGGCCAGGTGTGCGCTACAGAGTTCACTAACACCAGAACCGCAGCCATGGAGACACGTATTGAGAACTTCTTGTGCTCGTCATTGCGTTCCAGGCCTTCCTATTTGCTGAGCAGAACTTGCGAGCAATCAACCAGTTCCAGGTCTTCTGCTCTCACTGGCACAATGTGATGTCACGGCACAGAAAGGCTCTTAATCAATCTCTGGCAAGGATAGAAGGGAGCACCACACCTCAGAAGCAGATCCTGCTTCAGTGTCATGCACTTGTCTACCTCCAGCAAAAATGAACCGCACTGGGGAGGATCGAAGCTATGCAAAGGCAGCTGATGCACGCAGAGAGATACCTGTCAGCAGACGTGGCTTCAATCACCAATGCCATGTGCAAGGCTGTACTCACCAAGAAGCTGGACTGGGTGAAGGAGAAAAGCACAGACTGGTGGAAGAATGTGCTGTCCTTGTGGGGAGACACTGAGTGGGTCAGTGGGTCTTCAGTAGGACAGGAGTCACTGAGTGAGCCAGGATGCCCCATCGCCTCATTCTGCAGATAGCCAAAATCCTCAGGCCAGGACTGGAAAACAGAGCATGGTGATGCGGTCACCCATTCCCATGGATAAGCATGTTGCCATCTCCCTCTGGAAGCGCACCACTCAAGACTCCTGCTGCTCTGGCACCCAGCAATTTGGCACTGGAACCTCAATGGTGGGCACCATACTGGTGGAGGTTTGCACAGTGATAATGGAAGTGCTGCTGGACCACATGGTGCAGTTGGCTGACCTTGCAGAAGTGATGAAAGGCTTTTGGTGGGAGCGGTTCCTGAACTGTATAAGGACAAGCGATGGGAGCCATATCGCCATCATCTGCCCACACCACAGCAAGGAAGACTACCTAAGCCAGAGGGGATTTTCTTCTGTGGCTCTCCAGGCCATAGGGGACCACCATGCCCAATTCATGGATAAGCTGGTCAGGTGGTCCTGAATTACAACACCTGTATCTTCTGTCAGTTCCTCTTCTTTGGTCGCATGTACACAAAGACTTTGGACCCTCTGTAGAAACATGCATTAAGGGGGCACACTCATGAGGCCAATTGTTTTCGAAGACCCAGGTTACCACCTGAAGCCCTGGCTCATGAAGGCATACAGCATTGCCCGTACCCCGGAGCAAACATACTCTAACCAGTAGCTCAACACCACCCGCTCTATTATGGAGACAGCTTTTGGGCTGTTAAAGCAGCACTGGAGATCAATCATGGCAAAAACTGATTTCCAGCTTGAGACCGCTCCTCTCCTAACTACTGCCATCTGTGTTCTCCATAACGTTTGCCAAACTGGCCAGGTTGTGTTCAAGAACCCCCCACCACTTAGCTCCAGTGAGCCAGTACCCCTTTCTGGGAACAGCTGAACCAAGTGGAGCAGCAAATGCAAAAGAGATCCAGGATGCCTTGTGCCAGCACATCAATCACAATGCTAGCCAGAACACCCACCATCAATGACAGTTTAATGAGCTTCGGTGAACTATTTCAAACAATTTATTTATTTTTTATTTATTTAAATGTTTATCCTGCCCTTCCCTAAAGGTGGCTCAGGGCAGCTTACAACTGTCTTTTTGAGATACCAATAACGCCTCTTAAATATTTCCTGTTTGTGTCACTGTTTTTCCCTCTGGTCCATCCATCTCCCCCTGAAGCACCAGGATGACATGTTTTCCTTTCTTATGCCCCCATCCCTACCCCAAGCTATTTCCCACCAGGTGGCCTTTCCCTGTGCATTCCTTATTGGCATTAGCAGGCTAGCCGGTTCTGGGAATGGCAACAGGAAGCACAGAGACACAGGTGTACAGCCAGCTAACTCTACGACTGGCCAGCACCCAAACTTTGCCTGTGGCTTTCCCATGGTAGTTGCACCCAGGCTTTTTCCCACTGAATCAGCGCACTCCCCAACCCATTTTCGGTGCACCTGTCACAAGCACCCCTCCCTCCCTTTCCAATCCTTCCCTTCCAACCCTCAATCACCAAAGCATCTTATTGTTATACCATACCGCCATTCTCCAAGGCCACTCCAAACTTCCTTCCATGGTGATGGTTCAGAGACTGCAGCTAGTGCAGAATGCGGCGGCCCATCTCCTTCTGGTGTTGGGCTGCTGTGAGCATATTACACCGGTGCTCTGGGCTCTGTACCAGCTGCTGATAGCCTTCCAGGTCCAATTCAAGGTTTTGATTTTGACCTATAAAGTCATATATGGCCTTGTCCCAACTTACCTGTGGAATCTCCTCACTCCCTGTGCCCTGGAGCGACCTCTGTGGTCCGCCGGGAGCACCTGGGAGGCCACTATGGAAATGGCATTCTTGGTGGTCACACCTAGGCTGTGGAACTCCCTCCAGGCCGAGGCTTGATTGGCCCTGGATCTCCCTTCCTTCTGTCATATGTGTAAGACCTGGCTGTTCTGCCTGGCTTTTGGCGAGGGTGGGGGTGAGGGTTTGGGGGTGGGATTTGGTTCTGTTTTCCTCCTCTTTTATTGTATTATGGATTTTATGTGTTTTTATGATGTGAGCCGTCCCAGGCTGCGTGGAGCAGGAGGGGCGGGATAGAAAATTGTTTAACTAAATAAATTTCCCAGCATAGAAAGCATGGATTATGAAAAAATCAAACTTTATTTTTTTTAAAAAAATATTTAAACTGTTTCTACTTGTGCCTGCTGCTTTTGAGGGCAGCTGGGTGTGCTTGCTTTGGTGACGGGACTAGCGAGTGGAGAGAGCTGAGGTGCTTTCCTAGGGGGGTGGATTATCGGGAGAGCCAGGGCAGGCAGTCAGGTTTCACATGGGGGCATGAATGGCCAATGGAGACTAGGAAATGGCACCTAACCCAATAATGCGCACAGTTGTGGCAGCAATATGCTCTGGAGCTGAATGGACTGGGATAGGCTGCTTTGCGTCTGTGCCCACATCTCACTCATTTTCTTGCGCACCGTCTCGATCATGCTGTCCGACTGATCAAACTACTGCCAGAAGTGGGCCCAGTGCCTGTTGTCCTGCCAGCAGTCCAGACAGGCCTCAACAGCAAAGGCCTTGCATTTTGCAGCGTTCTGTCACACTATCTGCCAATGCTTCCTTTCTGGCCATGCCCTTAATGGCACTGCAAATCTTGTCTGCTTGCCATGTGATCTCCCCAAGCAGCTCTCTTGCCAAATCCTCCCTGTGCTGCCTATTGCAGACTTGGAGGTCCTGGTTCCGCTGGGCACTTGCGGCAGGGATTCCGTCTGTGCCTGTTGCCCTGGCAGACCTGTAGCAAGGCAACAAGAAAAGCCATTACTTCAGGCCGCCCCACCCACCTTCCTGCACTGGTGTTTCAGGTCCCCATTTGCCTAATTTTCAGCCTGTTGCCCACCCAAAGTGAAGTGGGAATGAGTACCTGGATTATGCAGTTGCTGCGGTGGGATTATTATTATTTATTATTAACAAACATTTATATAGCGCCAGCAGTGTACCTGGCACTTTACAAAGTAATAAAATAGACACGGTCCCTGCCCCTAGGGCTTACAATCTGA
>QEPC01014880.1:694359-727321 GCA_003113815.1 Sphenodon punctatus | reverse complement strand
CATGGAATTCTTTTCTTATATTTCTAGAAAGGGTTGAAAGGAACTGTCATTCAGAGGGGGAGGGTTCTTTTTATACTAGAGGAGCTCGAGACCATCATGTGGTCTATTATTTGGATAGGATGAGCATGCACAACCCAGTTGTGAGAATGTTGGGAGCTCTCTCGAAGAACCTTCTTTACAAGGCAGCAACCTTCTGATCAGCACTGGGGAGGAGCTGTTTGTAAACAACCAACCTTATCTCCCAGCCTGATCTGTCCCACCGCTGCTATTAGAAGGCAGAGGCAGGTGAGGGATGGGGTCTGGAGCCAGGGAGGGGAGGAAGAATCACTTACTGGGGGAGAAGCTGGCTGCAGCCTGCTGCCCAGCCAGGCAAGTGCGGGGCCCCAGCTGGCCGCGGGGCCATGTGCAGCCGCACATCTGGCACATGCCTGGGGTTGGCCCTGGCCACAGCTGTAACAGATTCTTACTTACCCCTCCATTTTGTTTGGGAAGAGAAACTCTACTATTGCTACTAATAATAATTAGCACTACCAGTCATATGCAGCATTGTACAGATATACATATCAAGAACAGGCCCTGCTCCTAGAAGTTTACAATCTAGTTAAGACACAGACAGTTACAAACAAGGGGCAGGCATCATAAGGGGCCAAGAGACTCTCCAGTCTTTGCTACCACATTCCTGGCACCTACTCTTGGCTGAAGAACTGAAATATAGGGTAAGTCTAGCAACTCATCCCATCACAGGTATTCAAGGGTCATACGGTCATATTCTAAAAGAGTGTCGCTTTGTAATCATGACATGCCTTGATTCTCACTGAGAAAGTGCAAAAGAAACCAGCTGCAGTAACCTAAAGATTGTTATTGCAAATGGGCATCTATTATCCTTCTTTGGCTTCTAAGCAGAGGAAGTGAGAGTAACAAGTTCCTGATATGTGGGGAGGTTGCAGGCACTGCAAACAAGACAGTTGATTAGAAACAGTTTAGCAAGAGAACGTCAAAAAAAAAAACACAAATTGCTAAATGGCCAAAATGAGCTAAAACCCCATAGGGCCTTGAGACAGAAAGCTGTCAGTATGTAAACTGTCTCATTCAAAAGGCAGGAATTCAAGTGGAAGTGTGGAGGAGAAGAAGCCATGACAAAACTCCTGTGTATGATAGGGTGTTAACCTAGAAGTTAGTCATACTGAAAATATGTACAAAGGACTGAGTTTGTTTTTGAATTAGGCAAAGTTCTAACTTTTTCCTGTTTCACAATCATCCATGATGACTTAGAATGTTTATTGTTAGCAGCAAGGAAACTTCTGATTCTGTAAACATTAATTTTGTGCAAGCACTTCGGAATGCAGTACAGTAAACAAGAAGCAACAGTGGAAAGAGATGAACATCCTTCTTGGAATAGGGCACGCCAATAAAAGGTGGCACTTTTTCAATTTCAACATAGATATAAGACATACTTTTTAAACGAAAGTATCTTAAGATCTTTTGGGGGCTAGTTTTGCAATAGGACAGAAGGTTGCTTGCAATGCAGTACCATTAACCTCATTTTATTATTAGCTTGAAGATTTTGTTTCATCAGCTGGGATTACTGCTGCATAACCACATACGAAAACAAAAACCCAGCCCCACAAGTTTACAATCTAATAAGAAAACATCCTGTTAATTCTATACTTTCCCCCTGCTTCTCCTGCACCACCAATAGACAGTGCATAGCTGCACTGGCTGCCTATAACGTACCGGGCCAAATTCAAGGTGTTGGTTTTGGCCTATAAAGCCCTACACGGTCTTGGCCCCAGATATCTCAGGGACTGCCTCGCCTTTCATGCCCCAGAGCAGCCCCTTCAGTCCGCCGGGGGCACGTTCTTGGAGGTCCCCTGCGTAAAGTGGGGGGCCACAATGGAGAGGGCGTTCTCAGTGGCCAGGCCGCAACTATGGAACTCCCTCCCGCCGGAAGCCCGTCTGGCCCCAAATCTGTTGGCCTTCCGCCAGGTCTGCAAGACTTAGCTCTTCTCCCAGGCCTTAGGAAGAGGGGAGGGGGGATGGGATAATAGTGGGGGAGGGTTGGTGGGTTGTTTTTTAAGGTGATTTTTATGTGTTTTTATTTATTTTTTTGTGCTGATTGTTTTAAATTGTTGCCATTTCCATGTTGTAAGTCGCCCCGAGATGCCATGGGCATGAGGGGGTGGCTAATAAATGTAACTAATAATAAAATAAATGAATAGGTAGGTTTAATAGGACCCTGGGGCAAGTCAAATTATTGGCCCCCATAAGAATCAGGATTGGAGGGGCAGGTTACAGCACAGGGGGGAGGGGATATTGAGGCATGGAGGGCACTGGAGCTGGGAGTGGGGTAGTGAGGCACTGGAGAAGACTGGGTTTTGGAGGGGAAAGGTGAGGCACTGGTGGTGGGGTGGCAGCTGCTGATAGAAACGGCACCCACACCTGGCTCACTAGGGAAGAGACAGGAAGCTCCAGCAGAGATAAAGCAGGACATTTTAATGTTCTGTTTAGGCCTGAAGTGGCAGCGTTGTTTGTCATTTTGCTGTTTACTGTCGACATTTTGGCAGTCTTTCCGTCGCTGTAACGGCATTTGCCATCAATTTGCAGCACTATCTGACATTCTGCAACAGTTCCAGGTATTCTGCAGCACCTAAGATAATAGTAACAATTTCCGATAGTTCTGACCGTTTTATCAACACATTACGACACTTTATGGGACTTGCGACAGTTTCTGACAATTTCTCTGTTGCCGAGAAATAGTAACAGGCAATAGCGGAAAGCGGCAGCAAGTATCTGAATAAGTATGGAGATGCCGTGTCCATGCCATGCCAAGAAAATGGCAACGGATGGGAGGTTTCCAGCAGAATTCTCGGATACTGCCGCATGTCGTTTCAGGAAAAGTTCGGATGCTCCTCCCCCCCCCCCAAAATCCTGGGGCCTTCGGCAGTGACCCCACTTGCCTGAGCTGTAGCTATGTCCTTGCTGATGGAAACAACACAAAGAATGGTATTTACAAACAAAAAACTCATGGAAGGCAAAGGATATTATGTTTTGCTTGTTTCAGTGGCACAGAACAAACACTGGGCAAGATCTTATGGCTAGCTGTGAGAGTATGTTTATCTTTCCAATGTATCCTTTATTTGAACAGACACTTGATTTTTACATTATATTCAAGAATTTGTCCCGAGTACTTTAGATTATTTTTCTGTGTAGAACATGGCCAGCTAAAGAACAGCTAAAGTAGTCTAAACATCAGTTTTGAACTGATGTTCAAAACTGTTTAGGTTGGGGAAAAGTATAAGCTTCAGCCTATACTCCTCAGCTGTGTGCCCAGGATGACATCAATTTTAACATGGGATAGATTTGCAAGTGTTTCTCATTACATCTGGTAACCCGTCTGTGTCAGATTTGGCAGGGTGGGCAGGACTAAATCATGAAGGAGTTTGAAGGTGAAGACAAATAGGTTGTGTCTGATGTGGCTGGTAACTGGAAGCTAGCGTACGGATGCAAATAAAAGGTCTGGCAAGATGTAAGAAAAAAATTCCCTAGTTTCTGAATGAGTGAGGCAAGCGACCAGAGTAGATATTGCAAGAGTCAAGATGTGAAATAAGGAACCGTATTGTCTTACCGGTGTAGACAGAAAAATGGTTGGCTTTGTGAGGTTGTGAATGGCAAGATTCAGATACATAATGGACATGTGGGTCCTAACTAGAGAGCAATAACTACTTAACTTGCCTCAACTTAGCTTCTGTTAATTTGTACAGTAATCCTACTTAGTTGTCAACATACGTTTGTATACCCTTCCTCCCTATTAACCACAATTACTCAGAGAATATATTTTTACCCAAATTCAAAACGAAGCTTACATTTTTCCATCTACTCAGGAGACCATTTCACGTATAAGAAGTTTCCCATGCAAAACTACTCAGTTAAAGTAAAATCAAAATTTAAAAGGTTCAATTTAACAAAATGAAAACCTATTTCCACTTTTTGCAATAACTGACATTAGCTACCATTAGGAGGGGGGAAACAATGCAGTGATGTCTTTGAAGTGAAATTAAATAGCCACTGTAAGGACTTGGTTGTGGGCAGCCTTTCGCAGCATCAGGGCCATCACATTCTGGAGGGGTCAGAGTTTTGTCTGGTCATAAGCTGGAGGGTAAGGAGTTGAACGTCCAGTCCAACCAGAAAAACACAACAGGAGGGTGATCTAAATGCAGCATCAACGTATGGTCCAGAGGGTCGAGAGTTATTAAGGAAGCAAACTACAGGAGAGTCAGGGACTAGGAGATGCAAAGGGAAGTAGCAGCACAGGAACCAGGGAAGGATCAGGAAAAAGATGATGGGTGCTTGAAGGGAAGACTGGGGCAGACAAGGTTGTAAGTAGGCTTATGAGGCTAGAAACAAGGCTGGCAGGCACTGGGACAGAGAACAAGATTCAGAAATGAATCTGTCCCCTCCCTCGCTCTCCCTCGTTTCTCCTGCTCGCCCAACCGCCTTCGTCCCTTCTCCCTCGCTGCCCCCCATGCCTGGAACTCCCTCCCTGCCGACATCCGCCTTGCCTCCTCCCTCCGCTCCTTCAAATCCCTCCTCAAGACCCACCTTTTCCATGCTGCCTTTCCCAATGCCCTCTAGTCTTTCCCCTTGCTCTTACTGTCAGCCCTCCTCTGCTGACTGCTGCTACCGACCACCTTGTAACCAAGCCAAGTACACGCACCTGAGACTTCGCATCCGCCTGAATATTTGTTTGTCTTCTCCCATGTCTCTCCCGCTGTCCCCTCTCCTTGTCTCCCCCTCCTTGTCTTTTAGATTGTAAGCCACAGGTAGGGACCGCATCTGATTGTATGTTCTGTACAGCGCCAGGTTGCAACTGGCGCTTTATAAATGTTTAATAATAAATAATAATAATAAGACATAAAAGGCAGAGAAGGCTAGGATAAGGTGCTGGACTTGGACCTGGGAAGCCAGGGTTCGAATCCCACCCTAGACATAAAACTCGCTGGGTGGCCGTGGGCAAGTCACAATCTCTCAGCTTCAGTTCCCCATCTGTAAAATGGGAATGTGTGTGTTTGTCTGTCCCTGTGTTTCCCTGCCCCTCGTCCATATTAGATTATAAGCTCACTCGGCAAGGACCTGTCTCCAAAAATCTGAGACTGTAAAAGCGCTGCATACGCCTAGTAGCGCTATAGAAATTATTAGGAGTAGTGGTAGTAGTAGTCAGGTACAAATCTTGTTGCACAGGACAAGGAAGGAGAAGACATAGAAGTTATAGAGCCTGGAACAACCAATTTCAGCGAGGGTCAATGTTAGCCAGACAACCATTGAGCACAGAGGGTTTCTAGGTTTGGGCAAGCACTACTGCTCAGGGGTGGGTAGCTCATCAGGCAGAAGTACTGCCTCTTGGCTGAGAGATAGGGGATCAAGCCCCACAGGTCTTAACAGCCACATTTACATTAACATAAAAATAATAAATGGTTTAATTCAAGGTCTCCGTTCACAACAGCTCAACCAATTGCTTGCAGGGAGGCAATTGGATAGCCTAATTAAATAATGACTGGTAGGGGGTCTCCGTAACTAGGTGCCACCTAGAGGCTGATCATTTGTACCAAATGTTTATGGGGGCATACAGAGGGCTATTACCGAGGCCAAGCAGTTGTATTTGTCCTCAGGCAGAGAGACTGCAGGGAACAGAACAGTACATGTTCCGGGTTGCGCACAGCCTGGTGAATGCAAACTGCCTCAACCTGTCTACAGCTTCTTCAGTGGAGGGCTGTGAACAGTTTTCTATGTTCTTTGCAGAGATCGACTATGGGTGGGACTTACTGGGTCTTTTGATGTGGAGAGCAGTGGGGTCCCCAGGGACCGTATTCCCCTAGCTGACTTTGACATGGTTGATGGATGAGGAAATCCGTGCATTGTTCGGTTCCTTTAGGCCCACCTGAAGCTCTGACCCATGCCCATCTTGGTTGCTGAAGGTGAGCGCTACAGTGGTGGTACTTTTATTGACAAACATTGTTAAATGCCTCCTTTGGGGGTGGGGGGGAAGGATACCAGCCACCCTTAAATGTGCAGAGGTTCATCCTCTCCTCAAGAAGCCATCTCTCGACACTGGAGTGCTTGTCAATTATAGCCTGGTCTCCAATCTACCATTTTTAGGGAAGATGATTGAGAAGGCCATGGCAGTATGGCTTCAGAGTCATCTGTACTCCAATATCATCGTGAGGAAATTTCAGTCTGGGTTCCAGTTTTCCCATGGGATAGAGACCTGACTTGTCACGGCGATGAATGATCTGTTGATTATTTTAGATCGAGGACAACTGGTCATTTTGCTTATGTTGGTCCTTGCTGCAGCATTTGATACAGTTGACCATGGGTTTACTTCGGGGGCTGAGGGATGTTGCTGGTGTGACGGAGCTGCCAGCCGATGGTTTCAGTCATACCTAGAAGAGCAGAGTTGATCGGTGGTGACGGATGGTAACAAGTCCTTTCCAAGAGACTTAAAATGTGACATTCCTCAAGGTTCTAGTCTCTCGCCCATGTTGTTTTCCACAAGGTGTTTGGTAGGGGAGGGTGGGGTGGGTATGTTGGGGTCTTTCTTTTCTGCACTGTGGGTGTTTTACTGTTTTGTGCATGATTTGAGTTTTAATTGGACTACTGCAATGCGCTCTACGTGGGGCTGCCCTTGTTCCTGGGTCGGAGGCTGCAGCTAGTGCAGAATGCAGCGGCCTGGCTCCTGTCAGGAACGGGTCGCTGGGATCACATAACACCTGTGCACTGGACTCTGCACTGGTTGCCAATAGCGTGCTGAGCCAGGTTCAAGGTATTGGTATTGATCTATAAGGCCCTTCACGGTCTGGGTCCTCTCCACGGACCGCCTCACTCTCTGTGCCCCTGAGCAGCTCCTTTGGTCTGCCGGGGGTGCCTTCTTGGAGATCCCCCATGTTAAGCGGGGGGCCACAATGGAGAGGGCATTCTCGGTGGCCAGGCCGCACCTTTGGAATTCCCTCCCGGAGGAAGCTCACCTGGCCCCAAGCCTTTTAACATTCCGGCAAGTTTGCAAAACCTGGCTGTTTGCCCAGACCTTTGGGGGGGGTTAGGGGTTTTTAATCTCCTCCTACCCTTATTTATTGTTTTATTATGGCCTAGCCCTGTTTAATTGTTAATATTATGATGATTGTTTTAAATTTTATATTATTGTATTTTTTATGTTTTAAAATTGTTAGCCGCCCCGAGCTGTTTTCAGGAGGGGCGGAATATAAATCGATAAAATAAATAAATATAAGTATTAATATGTTTTATATTTTTATATTTATATTGTTTTAATTATGAATTTTGTGAGCCACCCCAAGTCGCTTGTAGCGAGAGGGGCGGGGTAAAATGTATATATATAAAAATAAATATACATACAACACTTTGGGGATGTTATGGTCAAGTATGAAGTAGGTAGAGTATCATCAGTATGATGATGATACACAACTGCATATCTTTTGCCCTGTGAGTAGTGTCACCTTGGCCTCTGCCTTGGAAGAATGTCTAAATTATACAGCCAACTGGATGTATCAGAGCTACTTGTACTCAATCTAGGGAAGACTGAGGTGATGCTGGTGGGGAGGGGCACCTGATATGAAGATGCCCTCACTTCCCTCAGGCCCCTGCATATTGAGTGGGGTGTGTGGAGGTAGTGGGCCAAGTAAATAATTTGGGCGTCATTTTCAACCACTCTCTGTCCATGAAACACAAGTATTTGAAACAGTTTTGAGATATTTTTTTCAGTTATGCAATTTTCTTAGCTACGCCCTTATTTATCTCAGGCTGACCTTGCCACAGTGACCCGTGCCCTGGTGACCATGAGGCTCAATTACAGCAATTCCCTCTTCTATGGGCTTCCAGTGCTTGTGCAGAATGTGACAGCACAGCTACTTTCTGGTTTGGGCAGCCGCAATCATATTACACCAAAGCTGTGTTCTCTGTATTGGTTACCTGTAGAGTGGTGGATTGAATTTAAGATTGCACTGTTGGTTTTCAAGGCCCAGCATAGGCACTGTCTAAATTCAACACCATGCCTGTCTTAGTTCCTCTCTCCTCACCTTTAAGAAGCACCTGAAGACTTACTTATTCTCCAGGTGCTTTTAGGATTCACTGCTGGTTCCCCTTAATGCATTCTTCATTCCTCGTTACTTTACCCTTTTAAATTGTTTTGGGATTGGTAGTTAAAGCAGACTTATGTTTTAAATTTTATATTATGTTTTTATATCGTAAAATGCTCCGACCACCACCCAGCAGTGGGGCACTATAAAACTAAAATTACTATTATTTCTGAACATTTAAAATGGTCCCCCAACCAGAGAAATTCTTTGAAAACTTCATTTTGGGGATGCTCCTACAGCTAAACAAACACCATCCTTACACCATTCAAACTTCCACATTCATGCATCCTAAGTTTAACACACAGTTATTCTACTTAACAATTCTACTGAACTGGTCATCACCACACTAACAAGTGGTTTCAGACACTACTTCCAGTTTCAGGCACTGCCAAGCTGCGTAACCAGCTCCATTCCTCAGAGATCATGGGCAGCCCAGGAGACAAGGCACCACAGACTGTGAAGGCAGCCAAGGTGAGTGGAAGTGTGTGGGGTGGGCTGGGGTAGGAAACCTGCATCTATACCAATTCTGAACTGGTGCTTGAAAGACTTGACAATGTCAAGCAGCAGCATTAGGGAAGCATTAAGTCACCAAGGACTCCCCATACGTATCAAAGCAGCAGAGATGGGGACAGCAAGACAGCAATAGCTCTGAGCCCTGTACGTACTGTTCTAACTAATCTGAAACTCAGTAAACCAACAATGACAATTTAAATGTCAACATCACCATATGTTGGGTCAGAGAGGCCTTAGCCTGCAGAAATTAATCCTGAAACAACAACTGGTGGCCTGGGTACCTGAAAGAGTAGAAATAATTGTATATATTAATATATTTCTTCACTGTAGGAATATCATATTGTATTTGGCCCTGCCAAAGTGTTTGTGCGCTCTCCCAGCTTCACGTTATCTGCATATTAGATTAGCATACTGCACTCTATTCTCCACAATAAGGAAGATAATTAACAGCACAGTCCCACTGGAATGAGCCATTAATTTTAAAAGTTAATTTCCTTATTACAGTAATGTATCTATCTACTGGAAGATAGAAGTTTGATCTCTTGAAATTCTATGTTTTGTTCTAGGGTGGGTGAGGGTGTGGGTGAAGAAAAAGGGATATTTATTTAGAAAATTACTAGATGTAAACAGTTAGGTACATGGACCCAAACCTCCCTATAGCTCCATCTAAAATACAGATGTTTGTTTCTTTACAACTGTAGTGTTTAGAATTGCATTAAGTTATTTCACTGGAGTGCAGTCTTTCCAAATGCAAGCCTGAGTTTTATTGCTGTCAGTTCTTGCATTAGGTGTATAATGACTGCACACAAGTGATTTAGTTAATGGAGAGCAAAAGACACTTCCTATGCACAATACATTTTTCTGCACTGCACTTTTCTCTACTTCTAGGTGTTCGTCTCTAACTATGCCTTTCCTCACCATCTAAGATTCTTGGAAGGTTCAAATTTTGTTTTAACATCTCTGCTAAATGTATTTGGCAATAGGTAGAAACATAATTGTTATGTTTAAAAAGTGATGACATAAAACTTTCTGTTGCCCTAGGCAGATTAAAAAACAAACAACGTTGCACCTCTTATAACCTTCTTGATAGTAAAACACTTGGCCGGTCCCAAATAGCATGCAATACTGCTGCCGAATCTGACATACCTTCTTGTATAGGTAAGAAGGTATTGGATAAATTAAGCAAACACTATGAGAAGTTTGTACATCCCTTTTCTGTCTTTCGCCTACTAGGTGATACCCTGGGCTTCACCCACATACTATACATCACTTCTTATATGTGCAGACTATCGTCTAATTTACCAAATAGTTTTTACATAAACCAGCCATCTTCTTCACAACAGCTTACCACAACATTTCAGAGTTCTAAAAAACCTCACAACATTTTAGATACCAGAGGCATAAAATTATTTATTTATTTAGCGCCAGCAGAGTACCTGATACTGTACAATCAATAGTTAGAGACAGGTCCCTAATCCAAAGGGTTTACAATCTCCGAGAGAGAAGGGAGGGGGAGATAAGGAAGAGGTGAATATCGAGAGAGACAAGGATACATTCATGAGGTTGAGAAGTTGTAGACTCACATGCTTAACATAGTTACAGGAACTAAATTAGTAACTAAACTTAAAATTTAGTAACTTAAAAATGGCAATGCTTTGCCAGAATTCAACTTAAAAAAAACCCCAAAAGAGGAAGCCTAACAAAATTAAACTTATGATCTACAGTACATAAAAGGGCACATATACATGAAGGCACAGAAACAAAGCATGTGTCTACACATGATAAACACATTTTTGTATACACCTTAAAGATAATCTTACATCAAATCAAAATCAAATTTATTAAATAAGAATTTAGCCTAGAGCCATATGCTGTTAAAAGGCGTTCAGCCGATATATGAAAGTGTCTATAAAACAAAGCACATCAGCAGAGATGAGTTGAATGCTTCTTACAAAAATTATGCTCAATACATTATATACTTTAAGTAAATCCTTCTGTAATAACAAAATTGTATCTAAAAAGTTTTAAAATTCTCCAAAACTAAATCATTATTTTGCCAGGTGTTGTCATATGAAATTCTTTCTAATTTTCTCTGCAGTGATGGCAATTAGCAACACTCCTAACGGAATACTTGTTAAGAGTTGCTCAGTAAACTTTCTATCTTTTGTAAGTTGGAGGGGACACGTCTCCTGTCCAAGATGGGCACAAGACACTTTGGTTGCACTGCTGTATATAGGGCATATTTGAATAATTAATGGGTGAGGTTCTCAACTATCCCAGATCCACATGGGGCATAGCCATTCCTCTCATTTAATATAAAAAAAATCTGCCTTCAACAACTTTGGAGGGAAAAGTCTAGGTTTCAAAGGTTCTCCTGTGGCACTTGGCATTTAATATGTCTTAATAGAATTCAAACTTGTGCTCGTCTTTCAGGCAGAAATACCAGGGGAACAGCTTATTGACATAGACCACCACTGGCTCATCTTGTCTATTAAGGTCTTCTGTTCAAGTCTTATTTACCTAGAGTTCTTTACTTGTTAAGGACTCATGTATAAATAATTGACAAGCCACAGGAACGGAGTAAGTCCAAAAATTTGAAGAAAACAAAACTAAAAATCCCTTGGGGATGGGCACCATTCCAAATTGTTCTTGCAAACGTAATTTGGGAAGTCTTGTTCATATTAGATCATATCACCTAATAATTCAGAATATGGCCACATTTTACACACACACACCTCGTTTCATAGTAGTACACTACTGGATACTTCATATTTACCCTAGATGGGGAACTGACATGAAGGCATAATATTTTTTTCAAAAAATGCTACAAATGTAGCCTGCCCCCTGTCCGAAATATTTGGAAATTCCCAAGTAGTTCGTAAGGAAAATAAACCAATTACACAAGCTTGAACGACCAATCAGAAATGTTTTCAAAAATTCAATTTAGATAATCTCTTTAGAGGGTTTGTGGTGGTGGTACGAAGTTAGACATTTTAAATACATACCCGTCAAGCAAAATTATTCACCCGTCATATTTTAAATAGCTGATTACACGTCATTTAGAAGTAGCCCGTTATTAAGTGAATGCAGCAATTTTAAAAAGCCATGAGGTAGCTATATTTCTAGTTTGTAATAACCAAGAACTTTAGAACAAAAAGCCTAATTAAATGTTGTTGTTTTTAAATTACTATAACAATTATTACACTAGTCTGGCTGAAACTCAGGGCTCTTTCTCCCCCTTAGATTGCCTAAGCAGGCATTAATAGAAATGAATGATTCTATGGCAGATAATAAAACCTGGTTAACAGGAGTAAAACGAGCAATGTAGGTAGTTGGGCTGGGTATGTTTTTTATGGGGGCACATCTATTACCCCTTTTCCACCGAAAGAAAAAACTTATCATGGACATCTCACTACAGGAAGACATCTAGACATCTCACTACAGGAAGATTTAGCACATATACGGGCACTAAGTTATATACCTTTTTATAAGTTTATACATCCACAAGATAGATGTCCAGCATACCTAGCCAAGATTCCACAGTTCTATCTCCGTGACACTTTAACGAAGCTTCGTTTGGGACAACTGGAATCTAAGGTCCTCGAGGGAAGGTGGGCAAAAGTTCCATACATCCAGAGGTTATGTCTCTGCTCACTGGGGGTTGTGGAAGACCTAATGCATCTCCTTTGGAAATGACCTCTCTATCAGGCGCTGAGAGAAAAATATGTGTTTCCGGTAACTGCGGAGGTGGAAGTATTTGATTTTTTTGAAAAAACAGTTTGGCTGCTTCAAAACAAATCTTTATTTGTGATAACATCTTTGGCAAAGTTTGTAAATGCAGCACGTAAGCTTAACAGGAATCTAATCAAAGAATGATCAACTTGTTGATGACAGAGTGTTTTTATTAGATACAAGGCACTAAGATTCCGGTTTTACCATTTTATGCAAATACTTAAAGGTGATACCTATATATTGTATTTTATTATTGCTAGCTTATAAGCACTTGGAAGGAATAGATCCTTCCTTTTGTGATGTATTATTAATTATTATTAAGCATTCATATAGCGCAAGCAATGTTCCTGGCACTTTACAACTGTAAGAAAGAGATACAGTCCCTGCCCTAGCAGGCTTACAATCAGAGAGACCTGGGAGGTGGGGGGAGGAGACAAAGGGGGGGAAGGGGAACAGAGGAAGAGACAAGGACACATACACGAACTCATGAGATCTCAGGTGCACGTGCTTGGCTTAATTACAAAGGTGTAAAATTACTCATTTAACGTTACACAAGATACGATACTTCAGGATAAGTCAGCAAGGGGAACGAGGAGCCCGGGAAAGCTTGATGGAAGAGGTGGGTTCTGAGGAGAGATTTGGAGGGAGGAAGCCGAGCGAATGTGATCAGGGAGGGTGTTCCGGGCATGTGGGGCTGCCAGGGAAAAGGGGCGGATGCGTTTTGAAGAGCAGGGGAGTCGTGAGCAGGTGAGGGTGGTGGCAGAGGAGGAATGGAGCTCCTGGACAGGAGTGTAGTGGGAAATGAGTGCTGAGAGATAGGGAGGAGGAAGGCCATGAAGAGCCTTTTAGATAAAAACCAGGAGTTTGTGCAGAATGCGTTCAGGAAGAGGGAGCCAGAGGAGAGGAGGGGTTGTACGTGGTCAAAGCGGCAGGCAAGGTAGATATCCTGGGCAGCAAAGTTATGAACAGAAATGAGAGGAGCAAGGTGAGAGCAGGGAAGGCCAGTGAGAAGGAGGTTGCAATAGTCAAGGCGAGAGATGACCAGGGTGTGGACAAGGGTTTTAGCAGAGAGAACAGTGAGGAAAGGACGGAAATACGGACATGTAGTATGTATATCTACATTTTTGGCCTCGGCCGTAAACAAGCAATTGATTAATTACTGTAGGCGTAGCAGTTAAGCAGAATGACATTAAACAATTAAAACAATTACATGATCTGTAGCAGGATTTCAAAACAGAGAAGGGCAAGTTGTAGGCCAGATAGTGAGAATTCTAATAGTATGTCAAGCAATCATACCTGTCTATGACAGGCAGGTATGATGTGTTATGTGGCAGGTGTTATGTAAAACACCTTAACAGGTTTTACATAACAAATATTTATTACAAATACATATCAACAGGAATCAAGAAATAAACCGATCCCAGAGTAATCAGCAGCAAAAAGAACCTTTTCAAAGGTAAAATATCAGAAACAGAGAAAAAGTTCACTAACTCAAATACAGCAGGTAAAATGTTATCCAAGAAAAAATGCAATCCAAAAGGGCAAGCAGGACAAAACCATCTCTTAACTATATTTTCATTTATTAAAGGTGTTTTAGCTGCTCTGAAATTTTTCTAATATGCATACGAGTTAATTTGCCCTTCTACATGAGGCAGGCATCAGTGGGGCCTGCCACTCAAACAACCTGTAGTACAAGGTGCTTGTGGCAATGCCACAAGTCTTCACAGAACAGGGGCCCCAGCTTGTCTTGTACAGTCCTCCGCATCTGTTCCTAATGTCCTCATTTACCACGGGGGGAGGAAAGGAGAGAAGAAAGTGACCTGGAGCTTTTTCTCTTTCTGCTTCCATGGAGTAACTCTCACTCATTGCTTCCTGCATTGGATACAGCCACATGTTTCTATCAAAGATATACAGGCCATTGTCCCCCTTCTGAAAGGATCCTGTGTATGTTTGTGTGCACGGTGCTTGGCCTACATAAGGCATTTCTCTCTTGACACTTGCTGTTCACCTTCCAGAGTGGCGCTCTAGCCTCAGCTCCCAGAACTCTAAGTATCTTGCTAAGTCTTCCAGTACTCTCTGGTCTTATTGACAGGATTCACCCAGCTTTTCCTTCTTGGGATCGCCTGCCTGAAGAAATTTCAGCCCCCAAACTTTCTCTATCTTCCTTGTAAGAATCTGGAGAATGACTTTCCTGTCCTGTCCTTAGGACCCTGTATCCAAGTCCAACTGCACCTTCCTCTGGCATCCTGGAGACCAGTCTGACCTGTGTGACTCACTACAGCACTGGAAACCCACACTCGAGGCTAGGCCTCATAGATACCAGAGAGTATCCTGTCCTTCATCCCACAGGCAGTCTCCCTAAGCATTCATTCACTCCTCCGGGGCTGCTCTGTGCTAGCTGTGTCCAGGGAGGTCTTCCCAACCCTACCGCTGTTCTAGGTGGATCTCTTTCCTCCATGCGGTCATTCTTGATAATGATTCTCCCCTTAACTAGGAATTCATCCCTTTACCCAAGCTGGCTGTTACCTGAGCCTAATGGGCTACAGGTGATCTGTGGCAGAGTACTGGCTAGCTGGAGCACAACCCTGCAAGGATTGACCCACAGTATCCTGTCCAGAACTATTTCTGGGTTTTAGTGTGTTTGCTCTGTATTGATTTTTATTAAGAAATCTTCTCTATGCACACCTGATTATCTAAGGTTTAATTACACTTATCTTTGCACAAGAACATTTAATGGAGAGGGCAACACAAAGCTGCTTTCCCCATAGTTCACCATAACTGTGAATGGTAAGGAGGTGATGGTGGCTCATATTGCCTGCAGCACTCACTTCTCATTGGAAACACATCCCTTCCCACTCACCTTTCTATTTATCATGTATGATAAAGGTCAATAATGGATAGGCACTGAGGAGCTATGTAGACCAGAATCCATACATTTTCTTTGTGGAAAAACATAGGACTGAATTATAGTGCTTACTTGCATTCCTTTTCCAGCAGCTTTCAGAATATCAACCAGTAAAACCAAAGATGTAGCAAACTGCTAAAAATAGTTCAATTACCTGGTTTGTGTACACAGAATATTGTCCTAGGAATGCAAGTGGAATTCATGTATGCAACATACAGTAGCACCTTATCAAAATAGTAATTATTTCTTTCAGAGCATGTTGAGTAGATTTTCACCAGCAAATAGTGTCTGTGAAAGAACAAAACCCAAATGAAAGGATGGCCAAGAGACGTTATGAAGCTACTTTACAGTGAGAACATCTGGCTCACACTTGTAAACAATCACCTCATTTAGTTTCAATTCAATTTAATGTTAGAAAATGTTTTGTTCCAAGTTGCCTTTTACTTGAACGTATGATTTCTGGATATCTCCCCAAAGTTAGGAACTCCCACAGTCAAATAAAAAGGTATTCAATTCCTGCTATACATTCAAAGTGTTGTTTCGAGACATCTTGATGAGTAGTGGCACAGTAACAGAGACTGAAAATTCACTGTCCTGTCTAATATTAACGCACCACTGCCTGGCTTCCCCAGTCCAGTTCAAAATAGACAAGTCCTCATCCCCAAAGCAGCTAATAGACAGTCTCCACAGTAAAACCAAGAACTGAATTTAAAGGGAGACTGATTTCTCCTCTCACCTTGGAGGCAAATCTCCTCCAGGGCAGCATCGGCAATGTAATGTCAGGAAGCTTGCAAGACTGATGGCTGTGCTGTACCTGCTACATTAAGAAATAGATGGTTTCAGTCTCCAGAACCATTAGTCCAGCACCTTTCATAAGTGCTAAATTCACAATCCAAATGTAAAAGATATATTTTTTAAAGTCAACAAACCCTCAGATTCTCTCTCTCCATCTTGGTGGCTCTTCTATTGCCATCAGTACACATATAATCAATTATCTAGGAGCTCTCAATATAAAATATGGAACAGTAGAGAGAAATTATATATTGCCAACTTCATATAAAAGTGCTAAACTGGAACGCTTACTGGAGATACGCATTTCCCACATAAATGATATCCGGAAGACTATAGTAAGCTATTTAACTATAAACTAATGAGAAGTGGGATTAGAGCTTTTGTTGGCTTATACAAAATTTAGTCTTTACCAACGAAAAGTAAAATAGTTTGTTTCACTAAGAGTAATAGCTATTTTGTCAAACTATTCACATAGCTGAAAGTACATCATTCTAAACTCAGCCCTGTAAATTATAATATACAGGAGATTAAATTTAAGCTTAATACTACCTTCAAGCTTTTACAGCTGAGTCCAATAAATGGATACCCTTGAGAGAGAAATTCTTTTTGCAGGTTACTATTTAAAACTACATCTGTACTAAAACCTTGTCTATGACACAAATTACCAGGATACCCACCCCTTTACCAGGAGCACAATGCTCATGATGTCAAGTTCAAAATGCACAAGAGCAGTCTAATACAGCTTAGATGAAGTACAGAAACGTAAATGCACTTCAATCAAATATTAATAATTGATACATTACACTGGAAGTGAGTCAGTCTGCAATTACAGGAACTATCTGCAAAATGGGGCACTGTATTATTGCATTTCTGAAAAACCCATGAAAACTACTGCTCTTATGTTCAGTTCTCTATACAGAATCATATAAGATGAGCATCAAACATCAGAGTACAGAAGAAACTGCAAAGGTCGTAAAGTTAATGGGCAAAATGATTAGGGAAGCAATGGTCAGCATCGCATCAAATTAAATGATTAATGGAGAAAGTCTTTGGAGCAGGAAGCAAATTTGCCAAGAAACAGGGTATGAGAAGAGGTGGTCACTTTCCCTAGACTTCGCTTGCATTTATGCACGTATCCATCACGATACTCACTGACAGGTTATGCTACTGCTAGAGACCTACTAGCAGAACCTTATCCCTTGGGCTACAATACTGTGGGCCCTACCTCAGTAATGGCATGGTCTTCTGGACAGAAGTGTTTTACTGAAGAGGCAAACACATATCTGGATTCCTGTATGGAAGAAAGTGTTTACATCATGGGCCAAAGAAAATGAAGGGAAGGGGGATTAGGAAGAGAGGAAGCAACTAGTTGGAAGGGGGAAAAGGATAAAGGTTTATAAAAAAAATAGCAATGAAAAGCAAAAAAGACTTGCTTTGTCACAAACTCAGAAAGGGTCTATTACTGAAAGTTTGTCACATTCCATACATTTTTCAATAAATTGTTTTCTAACAGACAGACAATTTCTGAGGCTAATTTTTCCATGTTTTAAGTGTGAATAAGCAGTAATTTCAAGCAACATGGAAATGCAATGAATGAAAGATGCACAATTACTGTGTCACCTAAAACAAATTAAGAGATTTAGGAGGGAAATTGTCACTAGAAGAAATGAGTGAAAGACAGACGGTGAGGCTACACAAGACTACCATGCCTTGGGTAGCTTTACCCCTCCCTGGACAGCTGGGCCAAACCATTGTGTGGCCGGTGGTCGCTAGATGTTCCCCCCCCCCCCACCCTGGGATGGGGGCGAACATCTGGCTGCTATGCGACACGTTCAAGGAAATATTCCAAGGAATATTTGGGCTTACCCAAACTGCGGTAAGGCTGCCCAAGGTGGAGCTGCCCACGTGGAGGGGTTGCACTTGCCCACCACACAGGGAGTACCGCTGTGGGTCCATGAGTGAGTGCTGTCACTTTTCATGCAAAGCCACATCATGGCCGGGGGCAGGATCTCCGTTTGGCCACACGAGCAGGCGCCCAGCCTTGCCCCACCTCCCTCCCCCACTCAGTGTCATGGCCCACCTCAGACATGACGGGAGCTCTGAGAGCAGTGGAGAAGAAGGGTTGCTTATGTACTCAGCTCCCTGCACTGGTCCCGCTGTATGGCAGCCGCGCTTGCTACACGGGAATCGAGCCCTCACTGCTCGTGTGGCCTCGCACAGAAAGAAATATCAAAAGAAAAACTATTTTGGTCAGCCTTTTGGAGAGAGGATTTAATTCTGTCGAATGCTCAGAGGGGTGGCATTGAAACTGACACTGTACAGGATTGCTGTAAAGCGGACGTGAACATAGAGGGTCACCAAACGACATCACAGCAAATGACTTCCGCATCCATACAGTGTGGAGGTCTGAAGTTGGGGACTAGCAAGAAATGGGATCATGAAATCTTTAATTACGCAGGTACTGTGAACCTATCACCTCTATACAAGAGGAATATGGAGGAAGGGCAGAAACCAGCACAGAAAGACAACTGATGTATCAGCATAGTAAAGATGCTCAAACCTCACATTGTATCCTTTGAGTGAAGAGGATATTTCAACCCACAGACTAAACTAGGAGGGCTAAACTGCAGTCCAGGTTTCCACTTTCATAAGGGCATCTTATGTTGAATTTGCCTATTGTGGAGTCCCACCCCTTTTCAAAAGCATCAGGCGTAGGCTGTTGGATTGGATGAACCCAATGTGCAGCAATCCCTAGACTTTGAAGATAACCCTTAACCTACCACCATGAACGATTATGCCAACTAAGGCTTTCATATTCGACACGCCACAGCAAGTCTGGTGTGCTGGTTCTTTCTTACCTTCCATTATACTCTTGAATAGCGTGATCCCCTGCCTCCTAAGTTGAAGCTCCTCCTAAGCGCCTATGCCGAAATGACCTTGTAGATAGAAAATGACAGAGAACCATAAAAGCTTTAGACATCAGCGATGCAGATGATCAGCTAGGTCATCTAGTCCTTTTCAGGACTGTTCTCTCGTCTGCAAACTTACTGAAGTTTTGTCCTAAGTAAGGAATTTGCACTCCTTTCCCTGGGAAGCTACTTCCTAGACACAGATTGCATGGTCAGAAAGTTTTTCTTGATAGCCTCCCTACATTTTCTGTCTCATTTTATCTCATCGTCTAGTTGTACCACATTTTACTAGCCTAAACAATCTCGCTCCAAGGTTGGAGCTCACTATCTTCAAATATGAATATATTTACACGTTTCTTTAGTTTTGTACCTAAAGAAACACCTTTCCAAAGTTTTAGGCAACATTAACTGCAAAAATAAATAAATATTAAAGTAGCCAGCAGAACACAAATCTTCCCCTCCTTCACAGATTTGACGCCCATTAAAATGTTTCAAATTCATCACAACAAAGGGCTATCATCATTATCTTTATCATTTAGTCAAGCTACATTTAATTCTTACAATCTTTCCTCAAATTAGCCCTACAGTCACAAATTGCTCTTCTATGAACCTCCTAAATTGTCAATACCTTTCTGAAATGAGTTTTCCAGAAGAGAAAACATCCTAAGCTCCTTAAGTAATATCAAACAAAAAAATATCTTTACAAATTCTTACCTCAAGTTCCCTGACAGCATACTAATGCCTTTTGGAATGTTACTGCTTTCCAAGTCTCTCCCTCCCATTGAATACCTATGTTCACCAACTTGTGGAGTTGAATCTAATTTTGTAATTAGATGCTCATGTTCCTAATTTCTTTAGGGATTTTATTTATTTAAATTTATATGCCACCCTTTCCCAGAGGCTCAGGGAAGCTCACAACTCATAAAAAACATTAAAATCAATTAAAAAAACCTAACCCCCCCAAACCTCCCACAAGCCCCCCCATTCCCCATACCCCTAACCCAAAACCACCCTAATACCCTATCCCTGCACGCCAAATGCCTTTTTGAACAGAAAGGAGTCGTACACCACTTCTGGAATATGCCCAGGCTCAAAACGAACCTCAGGGGCAACAACTGAGAACGCCTCCCCGCGAGCTCTTGTTGTATGAGGAAGGCTAATGGATGGTACCCACAGGGAGGTGCTCTCGGCTGATTGCAGGGACGCAATGGGACAAGGAAAGACAGGCAGTCTTTCACATTTTAGGAGAACAGTACCCTTGGGGCTAAAGTCCCTAACCTCTTTACCCTCTAGTTTCAACATCTTACTACTACACGGGGAAACAATGAGTCAATCCATAAGATGCAAGTTAACGTGTTTAAATCTCAGGCTGCGGTGAATACTCAAAAATCCTTTTACCAATAATTAGGGAATGCAAGTTAACACCACTATATTTCCCATATGAAGCATTGTTTTGTTTAGAGATTTCTCCACAAGCTTCAGTAAAGACAAGTACTCAAGAGGTCAGTTTCAAATTTTAGTTTCCTATGCACAATGAAATACATTATGAGCCACTCAACTGGGTTGCCCTGTGACTTGAAACTTCTTTATGTAGTAGTATCAGCAGCAGCTGCCATATTAGCAACAGTAGCTATTAACAGTAGAATGTCTAAAATTAGGGTTTAAAAAAATCTTAAACTGTGTAATTGAGTTCAACAAAACAGTATGCCACATTACCAAGAACAACAACGTTCACATGAAGACAAGTAGTATGAGTTTTTTAAGGTGAATTTTGATTTATAATACAACCTTTTTTTGTTTTGCACAGATCTGTATTTTATGTTATTTTATATATTTAGGATTTATATTTATGAACTTTTAATGGTTGATTTTATGGTATGGTACCATGCTTGTGAGCTGCCATGAGTCAGGCGAGGGGGGCGGGGCAGAAATTGATTAAAATAAAAAATAAATAAAACTAAAAATTTGAAAAAACTTCAGAATGCAACTGGCACCAGTTTTAGTGTCTGGAATAATGAAACTAATAGGCTACAAGTCAAGATGTATTTGAACTGTGCAGCTATGTAAACTTTGCATAGGGCTAATTCTCTGAAGTGATTTCTCTAACCCTTCCTTGAATTGCAATTTAATTCCATTCTATGCATCCTTTTAAACCAAGCACAAAGTACTCGTTCAACTTTTGTATGGACTTGGGCTTGAACCGGCACCCTTGAGGCCCTGAGCATCGTGGTTGGTGTCTCCACATCACTGAGGCATTTTGCCCAGGGCCCATGGCTAGAGCGGATGGCTTTCCATCTTGCCGGTCAAGGCACATCCCTCTTCAGCTTTGCTCCTCAGCCCCTGCTTCATGGTTGGCTGCTGGCTTATATATAAGGCTAGCCAGTAGCCACAGGAAGCTGAGCAGCTCATCTGTTGCACTTCGTGGTTCCTGTCTCAATTCCTGGTTCCTGTTACAACTTTCTGGTACTGTCTGCATTGCTCCTTGTATCTCCACAAACTCTGGACCAGCACTGCACCTCCTGGATCCCTATATGCATTGGGCTGGCTGGAGCCCAGCCCTTCCAACCCTCTGTTCTGTAACCTAGTCCTTCTGATTCTGCTGCCCAGTCCTGCCTCGTTGTGTCCATCTGTCCTGATCTGATCGGCATTCATCCAACCTAGTCCTGTCTTGTCTCATCTGTCCTCTTGGTCCGTGATCCCCACCATGACCTGTGACCCAGCACCTTGATTCTGCACCATATTGGATCTTGGACCCTGATCCTGCACTAACGCTCCAGACCCTATCTTGCAACCCATGACCTTATCCTGCACCAGTCCATGGCACCTGACAACTCTTCTCTTTGCCTCCTTTCCAGATATGGAAAAATCAAATGACACCATTTTCATCCTGTGAATCTAGCTGTACTATGTCCTTAAACCATTTATTAGAGAACAACCCAGTTACTAAGTGTTTCTCTCTAGCTTATGAGTTTTATTAAAAAAAACAAAGGTAACTCTTAAGACATTTGTTTTTCTCCCACCTCCTATTTGATCAGGTTCCAATAATCTAAAGTTACATTTGCACCGTTCTAATGTCCATACCAAGTCTACATGTTAGAAAACGGGCTGTTCGCAGGAGGGGCGCGGTACAAATTTATAAAATAAATAAATAAATAAAATCAGTGATGCTAAGTGTCAATTAAAATACACAGATGTCCACAGTTACTGTGGGTTAGGTAGATAATTTAATTGTAAGATAATTTTATTGTAAGAACGATCTTCTCCTTACTATCCATGACTATGCAATCTCTACTTTGTCTAGTGTCTAAATGAAATAGCCCTGATTTGCACATTTCTACTTCTTGTCTGTCGAAAATTTACACAAAATTTCTGTTATAACATTTGCGAGGTAGAAACAGCCAGAACTGATTACTATAAAACTGAAGAGGACAACTTTCCTTTTAAATATAACTTTAGCATTCTTTGATTTTTATTTATTTTTTTATCACTGCAAGAAAAAATTTCTTATGCTGTCTATAATGTCTTAATATTAGAACCCATCCGTTCATAGGATATATTCTAATCTTCTCCTTTCAACCCACTTGGGCAATCTCCAATGAATTTTACATCCCACTGTGTTGTTCAGTTTCCTTAAGTATTTTTAGAATTGACCATCTTTTCTAGTTGACTAACCAAAATGTGCACGTCATCTTCAAGTTTTGCCACCTTCTCTCTTCACTATGTATCACACACGGTTAGTATAAACCTGAAGTTAGTGCCTACTATTAATCATTCCCATGGGTTTAAAATTGGAAACTGTAAACAACTTCTAATTTGGAACAGAACTTTACCTTTTCTTCCTGACTACTCTAGTTTCTCAAGTCTCATGAAGGACTGTATCCATTTTTGAAAGCAGCAATTAAAAGGAAAATATAAGAGTCTAGATAGGCAGATGCTACCTGAGCTCCTCAGAAACATTAACAAACTATCCCCACAACAGATCTGTAAGGATGCCCATTTTACATGAGGAACTGAGGCTCAGTGCGATTGAGTGACTTGTCCAGGGCTACACAGGCAGCACATGACAGAGCTAAGAAGTGAACCAGTTTCCCAACATATCAAAAGCAGGAGGCCTTCCTCTTAGTCCTTTGTTTTGCTGAGTGTCCCAAAGCAATCCAAAAGAACAGAAAGGTACAATTTTTCTTTACAGAAGGTGTACTATTTTATCCCTGTCGCAGCACTTTTAAGTTGTTTTACAATTGTTATTTATTTCAATTTAACTAATACTGTTGTAGAGTTCACTGATCTGTAGTTTTAAGGGTGATACTTAAAGCTACCCAAATGATACAGTTAACTGATCAATAATTTATTAATTGCTTAGCCACCAAATTCCTAAATACAAACCATCCCAACCTCGTGGCCTGTTCATTTTTAATGACAAATTTGTCCCAGCAACTTATGATGTATTAATCTCTCACAGTAACTCACCTTTATATTATCTAGGAAAGTGGGAGTAGTCTTTCTAGAACATCTTATCACCTTCTCTAGTTGACTAAGCTAAAAAATGTCATCTGTAAGGTGAAGGCAGATGTAAAAAAAAAATCATTAGCTTGTTGGCAATGTCCTTAGCTTTACTGTCTTTCTCCTTAATGGTAACTTAGATCTATTGTCGGTCTTTTAGGCTTCGTTGTTAAAATTGAAATTCTTGTTGTGTCTTGATAAGCTTTGGCTTATTAGCCCTTTAGACTCCAGCCCACAATTTATCTGCTGTAGTCTCCATTCTCTTTATCAGCTTCACTGGATTGTATTTCCATTATACAGCTTCTTTTAAAGCCTGAATTATCTTCTATAAATCTTGCCACCAATTACACATTTTTCCTGCCTCCTGCTCCCTTGTAGTTTAGAAGCATACAAATCTGCTGTGACTGTAGTATAACCTCTTAAGTAAGCCCTGTGCTAACTCTAAGGATTTGAATGTAGTTTTGACCTTACATTAAGAGTGTGTTATCAGAGTCTTCCCTTGATTACAAAATATTCCCATATAGCACATTAAGTCCATGTCCGAAGTGTCACATATGGTATCTGTTCTCTATAGCTGCAATCCCAGTCTTGGTGGGAGACCAGAAAAGAACACTTCTACTTAGTAAAGATTATTTTTTTTTTAAATGCTCCCCTTCCTCCCCATTTCAAGCAGTGCACACTCAATCCAAATTCAAACATCTGTTTACACAGTTTCAGGCATTTTGTTTTTCATTTTTTGTTCATTTTTTTTTGTTATTTTGTTCATTTCACCAGGAACAATGGAAATTGGTGGGGTAAAAACTTCAATTTTCCCAATGAAAACGAATGGAAATAAACAAAATAAATTAAAAATGAAATGAACAAACAAAGGAAGTATCTGAAACTGCATAAAATGAGTGGTCAATCTAGCAGTGTTTGCTACTCCATTAATTCATTCATTTTGGGCCAGACTGTCCAAATTAAATGGGTTTGCTGAGTACTCATTTCACCTCTAATGATTATGTATCAACTTGTCTTTCAAGTAGGGAGTCTACGTGCTCACTCAAAGGAAATAAAGATATCTTTCATGTTTCACACCAGTCAACATATCATGAATGAAGTCCAGCATCAATAACGTATGCTACAGCATAGAGATTTTAATTTTTCAGAAGGCACAAATGTTGTGACAGATCACAATAGTTCAGTTCAACATCAGTCCTCTTTCTTAAACCAGTACATCTATTGTGTTAGTGATCAGATCTGTAATGGCCTGGCTACTTTGAGAGACTATGGTTGCGAAGCAACAGAAAGATCAGAGCGTAAGAGTGCTAGCTACAATTCTGTAGTTGGTCCTCCAAAAACAAGTATTCAACTCCTACACCCAAGATATTCACATATATCAAGATTTTGGGATGCTTATGTTTCAGATCTTGTCCTATTCACAAGGTACTCTGTGCATTGTTCAGCTCAAGAGCCAGCCATACTAATCTGTGGCATATAACCGCTTGCAACATGATAAAGATATCTTTTTGTTGGTCATCTGTCTTGATGAAATTGTCTTTGAGATTCAGCAAATTTATCTTCAAGGTGGCCTTTGTACATTTCTTGTTCTGTAAGTTTATTTGCTCCAAAATTTTTCTGACTAAACTGAAGAAATTCAGTAAACAAGACAACAGAGTTGCAGGATTTGAGAAGTTGATTTTGGGTACAAAGACAAGGAAAATCCTCATGGGTCAGCTTTATTTTTACTTTCTAATTTATTTCACCAGTTCCACTTCCAGCATTAGCTGGAGTTCTTTCCTTGAAATTAATTTGGTTAAACTGAAATATCCAAAAGGAAAATTCATGAAGCTTCCCTGAGCTCAAGCAAAATACAGCATCTTGACCAACGTCTAGCTCTCCCTAGTATTTTTATAGGTTGAAATACTGATTCAGTAATAAACCATTAGACTAGAATTTTGAGTGAAGGTGCACAGCAGGGAAGTGCACACAAACAGTATGCTAATCCACAACAAAGAAGTGCCTTTGAAACAAAATTAGATTTGTTTTCAAATAGCAAACAGGAAAAACAAATTGTCATCTTCCAGCTAACTGGTAAATCCAGGGGAGAAAAAAATTGGACATTTCAAGAGAACCTGGTATTAATGCTTTTTGTTGTGCAGACGCGACTCGCAGTGGGCCATGCGCAGCCTTCTTAAATGGGAATCCTGCAAGACTTTGCCATCAGCCCTTTCCTTCTGTGTGCTCAGCTACTTAAGTGATCCCACTGCTCATCTGACAGAGGTGAACCCAAGGTTCCATTATAATAGTTTTAGTCTAGTTAGTATCTACCTAACAAGTCATAGGTATTATCTAATTTGTTATAATAGGTTCAACTTGAGAAGTACAGCTTCTAGGATAATTATTTTAACTGCCTCCACGAAACTCAGACCTGGTTACCAGCATTTGTGATTACTGTTCTGAAAACAGATATGGAGACAAGAGGACTGTTTTTGCAATGCCTCTTATTATCATATGCACTATTTCCTAGGAGAAATGGACACTGGCACTGTAATCCAGGAATGAAAGTTTTCACTTACCGCAGTGTGACTGGAAAACCTGTGGCTTGACTACCTGATTGCAGATATTGCACACTACTAGATAGAAATCGTCATGAGCTGGATAATGGCCAAATAAGTGCATATCTGTGGGAAAGTTAAAAAATATATACAAGTATTAGAAGTTATGCTTTAAGAATATACTTTAAAAATTAAATACCGTAGGGTTACTAGTGTTATATTTGTAAAAACAAACATGCTATATAAAGAAGCACTGTTAAAAAAAAAAAAAAAAAAAAAAAAAAAAGAGGTGGATAGTGTACTTCATTATAGACCTTTTTCCAGATCTCATTTTTATGATCCTTACTGCAACTGTGACCAGAACATCTCATTCTGACAGACAGAACACAAGAAGCTATATCCCAGAGTATGTATTTATTGGATATAAGTGCAATATCACACACAACAAACTGTAGGGAACAGTCCTGCACTGACAAAGGATGAGGAAGATGAACCAATTAGTTTTAAAGCAAATCTGCTTTAAAAAAGATGAATGGGGGGGTGGGGTGGAAGATATGATGGGGTCTATACAGTCAGGATAGTGTACTGGAGAAAGTGTACTGGAATCTATCATTTATCAGATCTCACATATACTAGAGAATAAAGTAAAAATAATTATCAAGCAAACAAGTTTGAAACAAAAAGGAAATATTCCCCCCACCCCCACGCATAATTAACCTATGGAACCCATTGCCTTGGGATGCTGTGAAAGCAAATAGCATAACTGGTCTCAAAAAAGAATTAGAGTACAGGTTCATCAGTGTCAAGTTGGTCAACAGATGCAATCTCATCATGTTCAGTGTATTCCAAAACTTCTGACTGCTGGAAGTGAACAAGGGATGGATCACTCCACACATCTATACCCTGGGTAATTTTAGACATGCCGGCCAGCGGGCTTGCCACAGTGCGGGATCAAATCTTCATCCCCCTCCGGAATCAGTCAACAGACGTGCTGGCTGATTCCAGAGGGGGATTGGGAGGGGCCGCGCAGTACGACGTGCGGCCGCACAGCCCCGCCCCCCCGCGCTCCCCCAACCTCCGGGAGACGGGCAGATGCAGCAGCTAAGCCGGCCGCTGCGCCAGATACGTCCCGGGGACTGGGCCACAGCCCGGAATCGGCAGCGGTAACAGACGTTACCATCCACCGAGTCCAGACCGTGGGGCAGTAACAGACATTACAATACCATGGTCAACCACGGTGAACCCCATCATAGTGGTTGCGGTACCGTAACGTCGGTTGGGCCCAAAAGAGATTCCCGCCAGATGTTCACCCCCAGCGGGAATCCCTTTGACTACGCTCCGGCCCTCCAGGCAGCCAGAGCTGCGGCAGCGTGGTCAAAGGGATTCCCACCGGGGGTGAACACCTGGCGGGAATCTCTTTTGGGCCCAACAGACATTACAGTACAACAGCCACCACGGGAGGTTCACCGTGGTATTGTAATGTCTGAAATTACTCCGTTCTTTTAATCAAACCAGTGCTGGCTGCTGCCTCAGACCAGGGAAATGACTAGATTGGTCTAACTCATTATGGCAATTTGCATATCTTTTTTCTGCTCTAATTTCAGCAAACAAGAAGTACGAGCCCCCCTATTCAAGGGCTGGTTTTTGATACAGCCCTAGTCGAGTCTTTTTAAGAGTCAGAGACAACAGCCAGTTTCCAGTGTCAAAGATTATGTGGGTCTTGTTTTTTAAAAAAGTACCGAAGGTAGTCTTTCTTGGACATCAAGGCTAATGTCAAATAAAGCTGCTGACCAGACCTCCTTAGTAGGAAGGACAATGGTGTCTGAATCCTAGTCTTCTGTTAACTATCCTGAAACTGGGATGAAGAGCAAGAATGGACACTGACCATCCAGGAAAGTCCATGAAATCTGTCAATGCACCGATGTCAGGATATTTTCTTAAGGCAGCAAGTGGCTTATTATGCCCACTCCTTGCTATGGTAGGAATAGTATCTGTGATCCACGTTGCTCATGAAGGGCAGATCTGTGATTCATTCAGAGATGTTATACCATTCTGCTTCAGCACCAGTCAGAAAGGTCTATTGGAGAGCTTGCAAATGCTATATCTGCCAGAGAGAGTTTGGAGTTTGGCACTAATCTACTATGTAAAAGAAATAAAACCCGTTTGTTTAAATTAAGAAAAATACATTAAAGGCACATATACATCAGGAGCAGCACAGAAATCAAACTGCTCTCGAGGACGATTCTGAAACACCCTCAGTACCAGCTGAGCATGCTAAACATATAAGCATTTAAATATAATTGTTTGTGACCTACACAGAATTTGTCTCATCATCACGGATTTATTAAAATCGTCCATTGCTGTTTCACTGGGTGAGCTGACAGTTATTTTGTTACATTTCTTTCTAAAAGTAGTACTCAGTGTTTTATTTTATTTTATTTATTTATTTATTTAGCAATTTATATACCACCCCCTCCCACCTGCCAGCAGCTCGGGGCAGCTTACAATTTTTCATAAAATACAAAAAAATACAAAGAACACACTACAATAATAATGTAATATCACTAAAACCAACAATCATAAAACAATAGAAACAAGTTTATGCATCTTAAGGATACTAGAAAGAAACCATTCTTTCTGCTTTAGTCTGAGAAGTCCTAGATCAGTGAGTTTTAAAGCACCTTACACTGCAAGTGTCTGTTTGTCAACCCCTACAATCAAGGCTGTGAACTCGTAAGATAAGGGAATTGCCTGTCAGGGTGAAATGTGCTGCAAGTTCTCAAGCATGAACCATTTAAATACACTGAGCAAACTTCGCAACCTTTTTAAAAAGCAAAACAGTTTGAAATGAAGTTTTTTGCATCTGCTCCTGTTTAGTTCAAAAGGTGGCTTTGTTACAAGACGCAGAATGACAGGGACTAATCATTTTGTAAACAAAGAAAAAATAGAATATGCAAATGTTATAATTCTATAAAGATTTTTAAACTGAGACTGTGCTTATGGCCTTGGTTGATGATCTCTGCTTGGAAATTGACTGGGATAATTGTACCCTGCTGATGTTGTTACATCCTTCAGCAACTTTTGATGCAGTTGATCATAAGGTGTTGTCACAGCTGTGTGACCTGGCAGGGGTTTGTGGGACTGCTCTTCAGTGGTTCCAGTCATTCCTGTTGAAAGGGTCCCAGAGGGTGGTGGCTCATTGTCCCCACAGGAGTTCCCTTGTGGAATCACAGGGTTCCATCTCATTTCCCTTCCTGTTCAATGCATATCAGAAGTTTCTGGGCAAGACTGTATGGAGGTTTGGAGTGAGGTAACCATCAGTATGCTGATGACACCCAGCTTAACTCTTCTTTTTCCATTTGATTCAGGTCCTGCTGTCTCAGTCCTTACTCAGTGCCCGACTTCTGTTGGGGTCTGGACGTGGGCGAGCCAACTGAGGTTAAATCCAGACAAGACTGAGGTGATGACACTGGCCAACCTTGTGACTGGGGGACGTTGGGATGCCTGCCATTGATGGGGTCCGGCCTTCTTTGGTCACTCAAGTTCAAAGCATTTAGGTGCTCTTGGATCCATTGCTGCGCCTGGATTGTCAGGTTGCAGTGGTGGCCAGGAGTGCTTTTCACCAACTCCATCTGATGAGAAGGCGGAGACTTTTTTATATATAGATAGATCATATTCAGACTTGGGACACGTCATCCATTCCTTTGTAACCTTGAAGCTAGACTATTGCAATGAGCTCTATGTGGGGCTGCCCCTGCTGACTGGAAGCTGCAGCTGGTGCAGAATGTGGTGGCCCTCCTTCTGTCAAGGATGGGTTGGCAGGAGCACATTTCACCAGTGCTCTGCAGTGTTCACTGGCTGCCAATAGCTTTCTGGGCACAACTCAAGGTGCTGGTTTTGACCTATAAAGCCCAAAACAGCCTAGACCCCAAATATCTGAAGGACCGCCTCTTATTATTATAAATAGATTCATCAAAAGATTGCTGGGAGTTCCTAGGTCCACTTCCTCCGCAATGATTAGCCTGGAGACAGGCCTTGGCTCATGGGAATTGTTTTGTGATAAATTGATACTTACTTCTGGCTGAAGGCCCATTTCTTTTACCCTGAGTCTTTGGTCAGGCTATGTTTAGAGGAATGTTATGAACATCTGAGTGATGGAAAACCTTTGGGGGAAAATGACCCAGTGTGCCCATGGTGGAGGGCAGTTCATAAGAGGATTAAGGAATTGGGCTTTTCCGTAGATTTCTTTTCCTCATTCTCCCCCATGCAAGCCTTAAAATTACTATGTCAGAGAGTGAGAGATGTGGATCTTCAACAGTGTAGGAGTATGATCAGGGAGGCAAAGACTGCCCCCTGGTATAAATATTGGGCAGCAGGACTAAATCGGCCCTGCTTATCTGACAGAGCTTCAGCAATTCAAATTTAGGCTGGCCTTCACCTCATTAAGATGTCAAACTATGGAAACCGAAATCCTCAATGGGCGATATAAGGGGGTTAAATATGCAGAACGTTTATGCATCTGTGGAATGTTGGTTGTTGAAGATCTTCCCCACTACGTTCTAATTTGTCCACTGTATAGTAAGGCAACAAAAGCAATGTGGGTTTCAGTTGGGGATTTGAGTGGGAAAACCCCCATACAGAAACTGGTCTTCTTGCTACACAATACGGTGCCAGAGATGACCAGGGAAGTAGCTACTTTTGCTTTTAGGACAAAAAAAACTACGGATGCACAAGTTACAAATTAAATTTAACTAACGTAATGAAATGTTCTTCACTCGGGGATCTGAGTGAGTGAGTATTGAGAAACTCTTAGCAATATGGGAAGCGTCACTGCTAGGGCAAATTTGTGCTTTCAAAAGTATTATTATGTATGTTGATTATGTTTTATTTTTTCTGTATGTTTCTCTTTGTCAAGGCCATTGGGCCAGTACAATAAACAATTTTACTTACTATTATTATAAACATTTATATAGTGTTGGTCATGTACCTGGCGCTGTACAGAACATAGAAATAGACACGGTTCCTGCCTGTGGCTTACAATCTAAAAGACAAGGAGGGGGAGACAGGGAGAGGGGACAGTGGGAGAGACAGGGGAGAAGACAAATATACATTCAAGCGGATGCGAAGTCTCAGGTGCGCGTGCTTCGCTTGGTTACAATCAGGTTGGTTGCAGCAGTCTGCAGAGAAGGGCAGACAGTAAAGTATATGGGGAACGACTAGCAGGCATTGGGAAAGGCAGCGAGGAAAAAAATGGGACTGGAGGAGGGATTTGAAGGAGTGGAGGGAGGGGGCAAGACGGATGTGGGTAGGGAGGGAGTTCCAGGCATGAGGGGCAGCGAGGGAGAAGAGTCGAAGGCGGTTAAGGTGAGCAGAAGAAATGAGGGAGAGTGAGGGAGGGGACAGAGAAGGAGCGGAGAGCGCGTGCAGGAGTGCGTAGGGAGATTAGGTCAGAGAGGTAAAGGGGAGCTTAGTAGTGGAGTGTTTTGAACGTGAATACCAGGAGTTTAAACAGAATAAATTCAGGAAGGGGGAGCCAGTGAAGAGAGAAGAGGAGAGGCTGCACATGGTCGAAGCGACGGGCAGAGTGAATGACTTTGGCAGCGGAGTTTTGGATTGCGATAAGGGGGGGGACAGGTGAGAGCGAGGGAGGCCAGCAAGGAGGAAGTTGCAGTAATCGAGGCGAGAGATAACCATGGCATAAACAAGGGTTTTGGTCGAGGAGGTAGAGAGAAATGGGCGGATCCGAGCAATGTTACGGAGGGCGAATTGGCAGGATTTAGCAACAGAGTCAATATAAGGTTTAAAAGAGAGGTGCGTGTCAAAGATGAAGCCCAAGCTACGGGCTTGGGGAACGGGATGGACCTCCATTGATGTAGATGGGCAAGTTAGAGGGAGAGGAAGGGGAGGGAGGAAAAATTAGGAGTTCGGTCTTGGCCAGGTTGACGTCGGGACATCCAGGCGGAGATATGAGAGAGGCAGTTGACGAGGCGTGAGCGGGCAGAAGAGGAGAGAGAGGGGGCAGAAAGGTAGAGTTGGGTGTCATCAGCGTAGAGATGATATTGGAATCTATGGGAGACAATTTTGCCAAGGGACATGGTGTAAATAGAGAAGAGGAGAGGGCCAAGGACAGAGCCTTGGAGGATCCCAACCGAAAGGGGGAGGGAGGAGGAGCTCGACTCGGGGAGTGAGACTTTAAAGGAGTGGTCAGAGTGGTAGGAGGACAGCCAGTCAAGGACAGAGCCACGGAAGCCCAAAGCGTAAAGCAAGTCCAATAGAAGCAAGTGGTCAACAGTGTTGAAGGCAGCAGAGAGGTCAAGGAGGACAAGAATGAAGTAGAGGCGCTTAGATTTGATCATTGGTGATCTTGGCTAGGGCAGTTTCAGTAGAGTGGAGGGGGCGGAAGCTGGATTGGAGAGGGTCCAGGGAGGAGTTGGCAGAGAGGAGGTCCAGGCAGCTGGAGTAGACGACACGTTCCAGAAGCTTCGAGGCAAAGGGAAGGAGGGAAACTGGCCGGTAACTAGAGGGGTCAGATGGGTTCAGGGTGGGCTTTTTGAGGATCGGGGAAGACAGTGGCATACTTGAAGGCAGAGGGGAAGGAGCCTGTGGGAAGGGAGAGATTGATGGCATGTAGAAGTGTGTGGGGGAGGGGCGACAGTGGGAGCAATAGAGGTCAGGAGACGGGAGGGGATTGGGTCAAGGGGGCAGGTGGAGGGGTTGGATGAAGAGAGCAAAGCGGAGATTTCCGAGAGAGAGAGAGAGAGAGAGAGGCAGGAAGGAAGGATGTGAAGAGAGAGGGGGGAGGGGGTGGTACAGGAGTGGGAGGAGGAGGTGGGTGGGAGGCAGTGTCCTGACGGATCTTGTCAATCTTTGAGGTGAAGAACGATGCAAGATTCTGAGCAGCAAGGGAAGAGGGCGGAGGAGGGCAGGGGG
>QEPC01014880.1:534614-689740 GCA_003113815.1 Sphenodon punctatus | reverse complement strand
ATTGCAGCCATTTAAAAATGGCTGCAATATAAAAAAACCGGCACACTGAAATCCGGTACCGGGGCCGGATTACCGGGCCGAATCCGATAATGCCGGTACGCCCGATACCGGCATTATCGGATACCGGATTCTACCGGTTTCCCGCCCCTAGTAGCTGGTTGCTAACAGTAAAAGGCAAGCAAGGGCAAATCACCATGTAAACCCCAACTTTGGAGCCCAATGTGATTGTTATTTTAATTATCCAAACTATGGGGGAAAACCCATCTAACCAAACGGTTGTTTCCACATAATCTTTCTACCCAAGGCCATTTGAGGGGTGGGGGAGAAATCAGGCCCTTGTAAGTTCCTCTTTCACACACACACCCAATTGCTCCTCGTGGCCTTCATCTGTAACTGTCTCAGGTTGCCCTCTATACTGACTCATCTGCTGCTGGTCTCCCACCAGAAACAAGGAGCCATCCACACTTATGCTGAGTCCACTTTTGTAGGGAAAGGAAATAAACAATTCCTTCTCCCATGACTCCCCATCAAAAGCAGCAGCACAGATCTGCTACCTGCCACTAACCATATTTTTAATAGCTCTGATGAGACAACACAGGAAATACAACAATCCCATAAGTGTACAAAGACTTCTGCTAACCCTTCTGACAGCATGGAGATAATCTATCCAATAAGTGTACCAAAGCAGCCATCATGATTAGACACAAGTGACCAACTGTACCTAGACCAAACTAGTGCAAAACTTTAAAAATCATAATATAGTCCCCATAATCCAACTTTTAAAAAAACCATACAAATTTACATTGAAGTTTTCATGCAAGACTTTATAGTTACAGCCTAGTTTTATAGAATCCCCAAAGACCTGTTTTGACAAACAAAGCATCTTGCCGCAAATGTTTTGCCCAAATGCAATTGTCATCGGTCAATGTACTAAGAAAGCAAATCTTCACATTCTTGTATCTGTATAATCTGATATGTTATTGTTTAATTTTTTTAAATAGATGTAGATATGAGTAAACTTGCTTGATTGATTCTGGATTTCCTGACTTGTAGGTTAAAGTAACGTGTAGTGCTCAATATATTTGTATGTATTGTTCAGCGAATATGCCTAAACATGCTAGAAAATGTATGTGCTCTTATGGCATTTATATTTGCAACACTTGCAAACAATAAGATAGCTGTACTTCTAATGGGATTTGATTTTGCCAGAAGTGGGGCTTTATTTTGATAAACAAATGCATTAACACAGAAATCAGAAGACAAAGGAAAGATACAGTATGCTTTGCAGACTTCAGCACAGATGTTCAAAAGGCTGCCAGATGTCAAAGGTAATTTCTAACTATTAACCACAATACACACAGGTGAAAATTATTTGCAGTAACCACTGCCAGTCAGGTGACTTTTATGTAATTTCTACTAGAAATAGATCACAATATTCATAATCAAGTACAACATCCAACCATACAGGGGGAACAAATGAACACACGCACACGCACACAGAAAACCCTTCCACTGCAAAGCTAAGACAGCTAGTATAAAGAGGCCCTCCCAATGCTGCCTGTTTGGGAAGTTCTATTTTATCGAACATTCCCCCCTCTTAATTTAAAAAAAACATTCATTGCTTGATCAGACCATAGTTGCATCACTGATCTTCCAGTGAAATTATATTCTGAAATGTAATGCCTGAGTCATTAAGTTTATAATGAAGTCAACTTAAAAAAATCTGACAAAGAAGAAATTCTGGGATCACCATCCTTGAGTGATTCAGAAATAATTCACTTCAAATCCAATACCCAACAGTCTGGGCCCCATATACCTAAAGACCACCTATCCTTCCATGCCCCATTCAAGCCCCTGTGATCGGGCAGGAGTGCCTCCCCTGTGGGTACCATCCATTAGCCTTTTTCATACAGAGCTCGCAAGGCCCGCCCACTTCATTAGCATTCAAGGTGTACTCCTTTACTACTGAGGCGTTCTCGGTTGCTACTCATTGCGATGGAACTCCCTTCCCCCGGAGGTTCGTCTTGAGTCCAGGCATTTTCTGGAGGCAGTGTAAAGCTTTTTTGTTGGAAAAGGCTTGTGACAGGTGGGGATAGGGGGCATGGGAAATGGGGAGGTGGGGTTAGGTTTTTTTTATATTGGTTTTAATGTTTTTATAATTTGTGAGCCGTCCTGAGCCTTTGGGGAAAGGGCTGCATATAAATTTGAATAAATAAATACCCTCTGAAATTTGAAGCTTGAGAAACTCTGGGAGCTAGAAAAGCTACCATATGATAGCAGTCTTCAAATACCTGAAGGGCTGTCACACAGAAGATAGCAAAGACTTGTTCTGTTGCCCCCGAAGGCATGACTAGAAATAATGGGTTCAAAGTGATAAGAATCCAGATTTCGGTTAAACATTAGGAGGAACTTCCTAACAGTAAGAGCTGCTTGACAGTGGAACAAATTGCCTAGGGAGGTAGTGGGCTCTCCTTCGCTGGAGGCTTTCAAACAGAGGCTAGATGCCCATCTGTCGGGGATGCTGTGGATTTCCTGCACTGAGCAGGGGGTAGGATTAGATGACCTCTGAGGTCACTTCCAACTCTGTGATTCTATGTATGTTCTCTCTAATCTACTGTGTAAGGCAGAGGTGAGGAACCTTTTCCCGCCCAGGGGCCACTTTGAAAATTAGTACAGGTTTTGAGTAACACACAGAAGCTGGGCGTGGAGGTGCTTAAAGAGTGCACTCAGGAAGAGGAAAGTCAGATCATGGATCTGTCCCCTTATCCATGTGTTCATGCCTTCCCCTCTGCTCCCTTGCCATGAGCTCAGTTTTTCAGTGCTTGAAGGCAGGAAACTGGTCTGGATCCAGGAGGCAGATCCGGGAACCGAAAAGGCTCCATGTAAAAGCTAGTTTATATTTATTTAATGTTTTAAAACTTCTACCCCGCTCCCTCCAGCCTTACAGCAGCATAAATGTAGTTATGGGATACATTTCATCCTTGGGCCTAGGGTTCCCCCACCTCAGCTGTAAGGCCTAGCCAATAGGTTGTTCCTCACAGTGAAAGGGTTTTTTGTTGGTTTTTTAAAAAGCCAGTCTTTTAGTACATGCTATCTCTATATTTTAGAGGATAAAACAACAAGCAATCTAAGAGGTGGACTGAAACCTGAAATCCCAAATTGAAACATAAATACCATCTAAGCCAGGGGTGGGGAACCTCAGGCCTGGGGGCCAAATGTGACCCATTTTTGTGGCCCCCTTCCAGTTCCTGGATCTGGCCCCTGGATCTAGTTCCTACCCCAAAGCACTGGAAGACTGAGCTCAGGGTAAGGGAACAGAGATGAGGGCATGCACACAAGTACTGGGGACAGATCCATGGCACAGATTCGTGATCTGGACCCTCCTCTTCCCAGGCACACCTCTTAAGAACCCCCTGCTCTCAATTTCTATGTGGCCCTTGGGAGTTTGTACTAACTTTAAAAGTGGCCGCTGAGAGGGAAAAGGTTCCCCACCACTGATCTAAACAATGTTGAAAATGTGAAGTACTAGACGTTTCAAATAAAAGCCAACAGTATTTTCACATCTATGACAAGTGGTTAAAGCAGCAAAAAGCACAGCATAGTAATTCACCATGGATTTATTTTGTTTAATTATATTTCTTCTATATTGCCCATCCCTGCCCAATGGCAGCCTGGGGCGGATTACAACATATAGAATATAAAACCTATTAAAATATCTGAATAAAACACATTAAAACTGACAATAATAAAGGTCCAAAAGGACAATCCCAATACCCTTAAACTAAAACCAAACCCTGCCACCCACCTTCTACCCACCCCCCTCGCCAAATGTCTGATGAAATAGCCAGGTTTTACATCGCTTACGGAAGGAGGGGCGATCCAGAGAGAAGTGAATCTCCACAGGGAGGAAATTCCATAGTCGCGGCACAGTCACTGAGAACACCCACTCGAACATGGCTACCCAAGAAACCTCCAAGCGGGCATCCCCAGCCGACTGCAGGGGCTGAGCCAGGACACCAGATGTAAGCTGGTCCCGCAGGTGAGACCCAGACCATATAGGGCTTTAAAGGTAATAACCAACACCTTAAATCGAACCCAGAAGACCATAGGCAGCCAGTGCAGAGATCAGGGCACTCGTGTTATGTGCGCCTGGCGACCCATCCCCATAAGGAGGCGGGCGGCTGCATCAGCTGCAGTAGTCTAGTCTTGAGGTGATAAATGCATGGATGATGGTGGCAAGATCGGAGCCCGAGATATACGGAGGGAGATGTACAATCCCCAAGTACCACACATTGATATCTCCCAGTCAGGAATGAGCAGAACCATTCAAGAACAGTCCCATCCACCCCGGCACAGTCCTGCAGGCAAGTCACCAACATTTCATGATCAATCATGTCAAACGCCACTGAAAGATTTAACAAAATCAAGAGATTATACTGACCCCAGTCCAACTCTCGGCACAGATAGTCAACCAAGGCCACAAGTGCAGTCTCTGTGCCGTACCCGGGACAAAAGCCTGACTGCAAGGAGTCAAGGAAACCGATGAGGTCCAGATGTCCCTGGAGCTGCTGAGCCACTTCCCTAAAAAGAGAAGGTTAGAGACTGGCCGATAACTGGCATGGGAGTCAATGTCAAGAGATGGTTTCTTGAGCAAGGGCTGCATCACAGCCTCCTTCCAACACCCTGCAACCCTGCGCTCCATAAAGGAGGCGCTGACCACCCCTGCCAGCAGTGGCCCCAATGTATCCCAGCTGACGGGCAAAGTTCACAAGTTGTTGCCCTCACAGCCCCCAGCAACTCCACCGCATCAGTAGAGGACACCTGCTGAAACTGATCCCACAAAACTGGACCAGATGGGGCATTGATAGCCTCGAGCACATCCACTGCATTAAGTGCAGTGTCAAAGTTGTGGTGGAATAGTCAATAAACATGTCACAGCAAGCACTGGAAAAATCCAGTTCCAGGCGGAGAGAGGCCAGACTGACCAGCCCCTTCACCACCTGGAAAAGCTCAGCTGGACAGGACTTTGCAACAATATGATGGTAGCAAAGAAACTCCTCTTTGCTGCCCACACAGCCACGGCATAGGCTTTCATCGCAGCTCTATGCCGCAATTGGTTGGCTTCAGTATGAGTGCAGCGCCACCATCACTGTAACTGCCTCCCATCTTGCTTCAGCCGATGCAGGTCCTCTATGAACCACAAAGCCCTGCATCGCCTATGCTCCGGGAGCGGATGCCTAGAAGCCGTTCCATCCTTGGCCAGCAAGGTGTTCCAAAGGACAATGAGGTCATTGAGCAATCGGCTGTCAAGTTCTGAGGGTACATCCCCCAGAGCATTCCACAATCACTCTGGTTCCATAAGTCTTCAGGAGCAAACCATAAAAACCGATTCAACACCTTGCGGGGGGCAGACATGTGCAGGGAGACTGGCCCACAGGAGATAATATGTCCATGGCAAGGGCACAGATGACACCTCCCCCACTAACCTCCTGTCTCAACGCCAGTGCAAAATACCAAATCCAGACTATGCCTCCCCACCCCTTGTGAGTCAGGCCAGAAACTACCTGGGCAGGCCCATGGTTGCCATGGTAGCCATGAACTCTTGCTCTGCCCCCATAACACTGGCATCGGTGTGAATACTGAAATCCCCCAAGACCACAAGTTTTGGGGATTGTAATACTTCCTCCGACACCAGATTGGCTAGAGCAAGTAGGGAAGCTGCTGTACAGGAAGGTGCACCGTATACCAATAGCAACCCCAATCTGTCTCAGTGTGCCAAATCAACCATGAGATGAAGGCCCTCTATACCGGATGGAGTTTGCACTGGCTATCTCCATATGGACCAGTTATCCCTAAAAACAATGGCTCCATACCCACGTCCCTCTGACCGTGGCTGATGCTGCATGGAGTACCCGGCTGGGACCAGGTCAGCCAGAAGAGACCCTGACTCAAGAGTCCAGCCAGGTCTCGGTGATGCATGCCAGGTCAGCCATCTGGTCCAGGATCAAGTCCCGGACCATAAAGGGCTTATTAATGACGACTTGGCATTTAACAGCAGCAGCACGCTGCTGCTGTGATGCGTGAATACTTGTGCCATGGGGGATCTCTGGTGGCTACGGAAGAGATTCCCAAATACTCTCCAGGGCACTGTTGGGGCACTGGTTACTTATGAAGATGCTAGTCCTTTACAAGCTTGCACACAGTCCAAATGCTCTCCTGGCCTGCCCTGCCTTATGCTGTTGGATGTTTTGTTGTTTGCCATCACAGGCTGCTGCCTGCAGGAGCCAGCTGATGCATGGGGATAACATGGAGATGGAACTCACTGGGTTAGCACCCCTGTAATTATCTCACACGCCATCAAGCAGCAAGTGGGGGCCACACACCCAAAGCTCCATGCAATATAGCACACTGCAGACACTCTGCCCTCCCACACACCAGTGATGAAAGGGAGAAGCACATACTGTATACCACATCCTATGGTGTGCCTTACAAAGCATCCTCACCCCAGAGCTCAGGAAAAGTATTACTGACCAGCAATGCTCTAGTGAAGGTCCTGGATGGACACCTATTTGACCAAGATAAATAAGAATGGCATGCTGCATCTCTAGTGCCAGGGTTATAACAGCGCTGAAGATCCTGAAGAACGCAAGCAACTTTCCACTAATTATAGCTTAGAAGGAAAAACACACCACCAGTAAATGGTGGTGTTATAATGAACTTCATGACTGACAGCTAGTGACATTTGAGAAGTTTACCGGGTGTGCAGAACACCTTCTAGACCCTCTCCTCAGTGCCACGTGCCAGAAAAGAGAGAGAAAAAGATGGATACTGGATCAGTGGTGCAAATCCCCAATTATTTATTTTTTTTGCTGGTGACACTGGAATACCTTCTGTGAGAAACTATCTGGAGTAGATGATGAATTGAGCTGCCAACCATTCAAGTAATGTTTCACCTGAAATATCCTATATTTTCTAAATGAATAAATATGGTTCAACTTTTTTTAAAAGGAGCTTTCCTTCAAAATACCAAAAGCCCTGCTGACTGCAAAAACTGCATATATACTCCAAAATCTGAAGCTATTTGTAGAGTCATCGCAGAACTCTAACTCGCACATTGAAAGAGACTCACAGGAGCCAGTACCCAAACTGTGAATCCTGCAAGCCTCTAAAGTTAAAAAGAACTGCCTTCTTCATCCTATTCACACCTTCAAAGTCACAAAGGTGCTGAGACAATATGTATTTTACCTCAAAGAATTTTAATTCTTGCTAGTATCTCAAGAATGGACAAGGAGGAACTTGTCTACCTAGTCATTACCTTCCTTCTGTCACATCTTACAAAGTGTCCAAGAATGTTCCCCTCAGCCCCTCTGCACTTTAGCAGAGCTGTAGAGGATCTACTCCCGCCCAAGATGTTCTTACTCATTCAGTGTAATTTGTTTGAATAGACTTTTTTTATCCAACTTAATGAGCTCCATAGCCTTCATGCAGCAAAGATTTTCTAAGCTCAGTGTTTTACCAGGTTGGTAAGCATACGCTCTACCAAAACATGAAACTTGGGTCAAATCTGAGGCAGATTTCTTTCCGTTTCAGTTGAAGATCATCCCAAATGAGGAGTGAACAATCCATAGAAGCACAAAATAAATCGGGGAAGAGAAATTAGCAAAATTGTGAGAATTTGTGGCCAAGGGGTGCGCATGGCAGGATGGGGGCAGCTGTGGAATTCGCTCCCGATGGAGGCCCGCCTGACCCCGGACCTTCCCTCTTTCCGAAGATGGTGTAAGACCTGGCTGTTCCGTCAGGCTTTTGGCGAGGGGTAGGGGTGGGGTGGGGGCAGTCCCCACATATTGTATTTTTAAATTGTTTTAAAATGTTTGTATTGTTTTTATTGAATGTTCGCTGCCCCGGGCTGCCCTGAGGGCAGGATATAAGTTATAAATAAATAAATAAACAAACAAGCTGCAGAGAATACTGGTCATATGTGGCATAACATTCATGTATTTGTTTTACTATCAGAATTATTTAAGGTGGCTAGTGACAGCATTATGTACATTCCCTAGACCTTTTCCTTCTCTCTTTGTTCTGTCATATGTCATAGCTGCCTCCATCCTTGCCCACTGCACTCCCCCACGTCCTGATTGTTTTCCTTTGCTTCTCTGCTTACTGTGCAGATCTCAATCACCTCATCTGACCCAACTTGTTCTCCAAGGCAACAACAAAGGGCGCAAATCTTCTGCTATTAAAGTAAATGGCAAAACTGTCTGGCAGAGAGTTGTACCCAAAGCCTTCAGAAGTGATAAGGAAATGTTTTTGTTTTCCAATAAATATTTTATTTATTTGTTATATTTATATGCCTCCCCCTCATGCCAACGGCATCTCGGGGTGGCTTCCAATATACACTAAAAACACTTTAAAATCACCTTTTAAAATTACAATAATTCAACACATTTTTAAAAAAAACCTTTACATATTCTATATTCCTTACACATAAAAGTTAAGCTACAGGTATTAAAAATGTGTGCCGTGTACATGACTTATGTAACACACTTTCTTAAAGGGGGGGGGCTGTACTAGTGAAAACTCTGTCAAGTGGGGGTTTGTTTAAGAAAAAATAGCTTTAAAAGCATGACATACCTTATGAATAGCCCCTTGGGAGGAAAAAAGGAAAAGAAAAAGAAAAGCTTTCTACCCCAGTAGTCACAGACTATACAGTCAGTAAGACGTTATGAGCAATTTATTTTCACCTCTGAGTATAAAGCAGCACCAAAAGGTGAATATTTCAAATAGATACAACTGAAGAGAGGAAGACAATTTATGAGTGAAAATAATTACGTAACCTGTACTACAGGTGTTGCTTTTTGTAACATAGTTTATACTGGGCTCTCAAGTTGTGGGTGGAGCCTGAAATTATTGCCTTTTTGTCTGCAGTCTTCATAGTCCAAAAGTGCAAAGTGATGCATAAGGTTCTTTCAGAATTCATGTGGTTGGCTACAGCTCAAGCTACAGTATATCTTGTCCTGTACAACCTATGAGGCTATGAGGAATATGCAAGGTGCTCCCCACTTGACTTCCCCAGTCACCAGCAGTAACTGGGAGGAACATTCCTCATGGTAACCCACTGCTTCTATTGAGCTGCACTAGAAGAGGTGATGGTGGTATATCAGCAGTCAACTTTACCACTGTCACAAGTTGTGCTGGAATGGAAACATAGAAGCTAGAAAACAAGGGAGGCTCAAGGAGCATAAAACGAAGCAGAGTTGTAGTGGCTGAGACTGTTCTGTGTTCCACCCACTGCATCTACCCCACCTAGACTTCAGCTTCCAGTTCCACCACTTCCTGATGAATACACTCACTTTCATTCTACCTTTTTCCTCCCTCCCCCACCCCTCGGTCATTTTATTAATATGCCTTCAAGCAAACCTTGTATATATTTTATTTATATCGATATTCTTTTCTTGCACATGTGAAGAGAGTTCATATGAACAAAACTGAGGTTGATGGTCTGAAGCAGGGTGCACATGTATCATGTGAAGCAATTCTGGTTGGCCTGCCCGATACCCTGCTGCTACGCACTCCTCTCATTTGAATTTTGCCAAGAGGCCTCAAGCAGCATCACCCACTTTGAGAACCATAAATGCTGATCTCCCCAGCAAATTCCAGTACCAACAGCAGCAAGTAGCAAAGCTCTAGTTGAGCTCTTAGGACCAGGCTAAGAGCTGCTTCTTCCTCTAAAGACCCAGAGACTGCAGAGCCCAGGGGAGAAAGATTTGCATAGCAAACTTGTACATTAGAGTAGCTCCCAGATCAGAAGAAAGTGCCAGGGCTATAGCAGCATGAAGAAAAGCACCATGAGAAGGTAGCAGGGCAGCAGAAATAGGAGCAACTAGGCTGCCTAGGAGCTGCTGCAAAGGGCATCTGGAACGGCAAATCTGTGGCCATAGGGAGGCCAAGTACGGTTACCACCAGCTCAGAGTTTTCATGCCCCATCTCTGGGCTATGGTTTAAGCTGATAATTCTAAGGGTTAGTCAACTATAACCTTGTATTCTTTCTGCTTTTGTACGCGTCTGGAAGGGAGAGACAAAGAACACCAGTTGGAGTAAGTGAGACATGGCTGTCCAGGGGATGTTTAAGCAAGAGAGGGGATAAGAAAGGGCATGAAACTCAAATTGGCAGTGGGGGAGGTCACTGGCTCCTGTGGTAGTAATTGTACTGCCTAGCTCTGATCTTCCCTTACTCTGTTGCTGTACCAAACTCGGGTCCCCATATCCTACAGATGGAGAGAGGTGGCAAAAAGCAGCTACAAGAGGTACAGGAGCCAGCACAATTCCCTGGCAGGTGGCAGCAGGGGCTACAGGGAAGTGGAGCAGCATGGTGACATGGATCTTCCGCACCAGGAAGCTGACTGGACTCTTGCCCCGAGGAGCCCATTTATGCATGGGGCTTTGTCCTAAGGAGCCCCCTTTATCCAGCTTCTCTCTTTTATTAACCAAATCTAAACAGTCTTATATTTGCATAACTTTCAAAAACCAAATGCGTGCAAATAGCTGTCCAGTTTTCTTCTCTGGGAGAGGTGGCAAAGCTAAGAACAAGCTGTCGTGCTAGCTCCCTCTCACACCATGATCCAACAAGAGCTTCTGGTCTTAGATTTAAGCTTCGAGACTCCCTTAAACCAGCCAGTTCCAGAGTGTGTTCTGGCCTTGGCCTTCTACTGACAAGACAGGTTCTAGAAGAACATGCTTTCTGCAGCTCCCTAACCACATTCTCCTTAGTAGGCCTTGGTGCCAAGGGCAAGGCTTTCTTGAGCCTTGCTTCCCTTAATCCTGGATGGTCACTCTAAAAATCACTGTCTTCTCCTTTGATAGTCTGGGGCCCATATTGGTTTCCAACTCTCAACCACTGGGCTTCTGTTGGCTGAACAGAGTTTAGCTGGCTGACGATCTCCAAGAATTACACGCTGCAGCACTTATAGGCTTTCTGCTACACTCCCCTAGCTTGCATCTCTGCAAGTCTGACTTCTGCAGGGAGTAGAGGGTTTCACACACACCAAAGCACATCACCTCCCTCCCATGACCTCCAACTTTTTATATTGCTTAAAGTGCCTCAAATAACAGTATTTGCAACAAATCAAATGCTCCTACTCATGTCTTCTTCCTGTCCTAATTTCTGCTGAGGGCATGTTAAGCTACTCAAGGTGAGTGGTATTTGGCAATTAATACTCACTCAATGTTCAAAGAGCTTTGTAAAAACCTCAACCATTTAGTTCCCTATTAGCCATACAGCGCTCTAACTCGAAACTTCTTGTAAACAAAATATTCATCCATCTCTGGCTAAGATGCTGTTGTACAGCTGGATATGAAATCGTCAGCTGTGGAGTCTCCGTTCAACACTCTGCTACCAAACTCATCCACCTTGCCTGTCGCTTTGACCACGTTTAGCCCCTCTCCACCCTACACTGGCTCCCTCTACAGGAACACATTTGACACAAGCTCCTGGTCTTTCACCTTCAAAGCTCTTCATTGCCTTACTCCCCTATACCTCTCCGCTCTTGTATCCTGCAACTTTCCTGCCCAGGAGCTTCACTCCTCCTCTGCCCCCATCCTCGCCTGCGACTCCCCTGCTCCTCTAAATGCCTTCGCCCCTTCTCTCTTGCTGCCTCCCAGGACTAAAACTCTCTCCATGGATACATTTGTTCTGCTCCCTCTCTCCCAACTTTCAAATCCCTCCTGAAAACCTACCTCTTCCATCAGGCTTTCCCTGGCTCGTCATGAGTGAAACTGCATCCTCCTCCTCCCTTCCTCACTGTAAACTAAGTTAAGCATGTGCACTTGCATCTTCTCAAACTCCATGAATGTGTCCTTGTCTCTCCTGATTTTCACCTCTCCCTCATCTCCCCCATTCTTGTATCTTAGCTTGTAAACCCTTTGGGCTAAGGACCTGTCTGACTGTTTATACAGTGCCAGGCACATCACTGGTGCTATAATAATTAAATAATAATAATGTCTCCTCTTATTGCTCCTGCATTTCCATACCACAGCCTCCACTGCTCTTGTTTCCTCTTTTTTCTGAACAGCTCTTTAATTTCTTCTTGTTGTGGTTTAGTGTAAAGACATCTCTTGCACGACTACACTGATCTCACTGAAGAACCCCGAAATGGTCTGCCCTCCTGCTTAGCTTTCCTAGTAATACAACCCCAAGTATTTAAAACTTAGCCCCTCCCAAATTATCAGATTAGTTACATGGTAATGAGTTTTGGTTAGGAGAAAGGGCAATTGGGATTCTTACCTGTGAATTGCCCTTCTATAGCCTTGCAGGGAGATTATTCGGACTCAGGGAGCGTTCTCCCTCACGTCCACTAGGAGGCAGCACAGACTTTCAACCGGGCATGTGTAGGGAGAGCGCGCAATCACTTCCCAGGTGTATCACAAAGCCAAAGAATCCAGCATCTGGAATAAACCATAAACAGAACTCCCCCCAACTAGGGGGCTAGTTTAACGGAACCCTGGAGAGGACAACTAGGAGCCCCCACTCGGTCTGAACAACAGAACTATAATTATAACTCAAGCAGCCCAGGGAGGCCTGAATAATCTCCCTGCAAGGCTACAGAAGGGCAATTCACAGGTAAGAATCCCAATTGCCCTTTCTATAGCTTTCAGTCCGATTATTCGGACTCAGGGAGTTACCAAAGCAGTATGTATATTCGGCAGGGAGGGACAATAGGATCAAGGAGACCCCATCACCCCCTGTAGAATCCGACGGCCAAAGGTGGCCTCAGCGGATTGGAACAGGTCAATTTTGTAGTGTTTAGTGACGGTATGTAGACTTTTCCAGGTGGCCACCTTACATATCTCACTAAGCGGGGCCCAGGAGCGGAAGGCCCAGTTAGCAGCTGCTCCCCGGATGGAATGAGCCAAAATAGGGTTAGGAGGTGACAGGCCGGAAGTCTTGTACGCCTCGGTAATGCAGGCCAAGATCCAGCCGGAAATAACTGTCTTGGAGGCCTTTTTTGCATTTGTGGCGGGGGTTGTAACTTACTAAAAGGCTGGAGGAGCACCTGAAAGGTGCAGATTGTTGTAGGTAGATTTTGAGGGCCCTCCGAACATCTAATGTATGCCATACCTTTTCTAGTCGACGGCAGGGTTTAGGGCAGAAGAAAGGTAGGACCACGTCCTGAGCCATGTGGAAAAGGGAGGAGACCTTTGGAAGGAAGAAGGGATCAAGGCGAAGGCTGACTGACTCTTTTCTGAATGAGCAGAGGAAAAGATCAGCAGACAGGACCCCAATTTCGGAGATTCGCCTAGCGGAGATGATTATCATCAGAAAGGCTACCTTGATGGAGAGGAAGAATAGGGAGACCTGGTTAAGTGGTTTGAAGGGGGGGCAGTGAGGGCCTTGAGAACCACGCTGAGGTTCCAGGAAGGGAACCTGTGTACCACTGGAGGGGAGATTTTATGGGCAACCCTAATGAATTTGAGTATGTGAGGGTGGGCTGAAAAATGGGGTTTTCTGGAGGCTCCCAGAGTACTATCAAGAGCAGCCAGTTGTCTGGAAAGAGTATTGGGGCGGAGACCCTTCTCTAGCCCTTCCTGAGAGTGACTGAGGGGGCACCTGCTTGGAGTGACACCAATTTATGAACACCTCCCAGGTACACTGATAGATGCGTTGAGTTGACTTTCGCTTAGAGGCCAAAGAGTGTGTACAACTGCATCTGAGTAGCTCAGACTCTGCAGTGCTAAGGTTTCAATAGCCATGAGGTCAGTTTCAGGAACTCTGGTTGTTGGTAAAGAAGAGGTCCCTGTGATAGCAGGTCTGGGGAGACTGGCAACAGGAGGTGGTTCCTGCGAGACAAGGTGAACAGGTCTGGGAACCATGGTCTCCAGGGCCAGAATGGGGCTACAAATATGACGGTGGCCCGTTGTTGTTTGCATCTGCGAATTGCCCGACGGAGAAGTGGAAATGGCAGGAAGGCATACAGGAGGCCCTTCGGCCATTGCTGGCTGAGTACGTGGTCAAGGGCCTCAGCCTTGGGGTGAGGGCGTCTGCTGAACCACCAGGGCAACCTGGTATTGGTTGGGGAGGCAAACAAGTCTAGAGTCGGGGTGCTGAATCTCTATTATGAACTGGAATGCTAAGAGGCTGAGGGACCATTTCCCTGGGTTTATCGCCTGGCGGCTCAGCCAATCCACCTCTACGTTGTCTATGCCTCGTATGTGAAGGGCTGAGAGGGAGAGTAGGTGAGACTCTGCCCCACTGAAAGAGGAGCGAGGCTTCCTTGTGGAGCGATCGAGAGCCTCCTTAATTGTTGACATAGGCCATGGCTGTGGTGTTGTCTGTGCAGACCAGCACGTGGCTCCACTTCAGGTGTGGAAGGAAGTGTTGGAGGGTTAATCGAATGGCCTTGAGCTCTAGTCAATTGATGCTGTGGCTGTTGTCTGATGCTGTCGAGGAGCCTGGGCTGTGCTGGCACCCAGGTGGGCCCCACAGCCAGAGAGACTGGTGCCTGTTGTTACTATGAGCTTGTGTGGCTCTGTTAGGGGAACTCCCTGAAGAAACCAGTGGGGGGCTTCCCACCACCTGAAGGAGCACCGCGTCTTGGGTGGGACTGAGAGAAAGGCCGGATAGCCGCTCATTATGTGTGTCTGCCACGGGAGAAGCAATCGATGAAGAGAGCGTGCATGGAATCGGGCCCATTGAAGGTGGTGGATGCAGGAGATCATGGTGCCGAGGAGAGACGCCAGCATCTGCAGGTGTCTTGGCAGTCTCCACCATTTCCGGTCTCGCAGTTAGGAGGGTCGTACCCGGTGGGCCAAATCCCTCACTGCAGAAAAACCCCGGGCCATACCCAGGGGCCAGCACCGGGGAAGGAAATCAAAAGCAGCAGAACCGCTGGTGTTGTTGCCGAAGCTGTAGTGGCTAACTAACAAAAAGAACACGCCCCACCCCACCCCTCGGAGGGAGAGAGAGAGAGCCAGAAAGTCTGAATGGGTGCAGAGCATCCCTACTGCACGTCCTGATGGATTGGAGGCAGACTTTCAACTGGGAAGGGAAGCGAGGCCCAGTTGAAAGTCTGTGCTGCCTCGTAGTGGACGTGAGGGAGAACGCTCCCTGAGTCCGAATAATCGGACTGAAGGCTATAGAATCAGATTTTTTCCATCTACTGGTCTTGCAGCTTTTAGCGTAATTACAATCATGATTTTAAGTTTTTCTGTGGAGATTAAAGAGCAACCTTGTGTTGGTAAGTAAAAATGAGTGGCTCATCTAATCAATTAAAAATTGTACACCCCTGCTCTAAAGGGGTGCTATTTTAATGTTTTTAATGTTTTATTGTTTTTAGTGATTGTTGTTTTATGCATTTTATTGAATGTGAGCTGCCCCGAGTTGCCTGTGGCAGGAGGGGTGGGATAGCAAGACTGTTAAAATAAAATAAATAAATAAATAAATAGGTAGGTAGAAATAGGACAGGACAGCAAGCTGCGGCAGACAGTCCTGACCGGGTCAGGCTGCACAACGGCCGGGCCGCCAGGGAGACGCACAAACGTGTGGTTGGCCCCACCACCATGCTGCACCCAACACCCCACCCTAATGGGCGAGTATGGCGGCCAATGATGGCCAGTCATGGCAGACCAAATCCAGGCCATGTCTGTCAGGCCACAGCAGACATGAAAGCCCAGTGGTGTCATAAGACGTAGCCCAGGTTGTGACATGGACAGTCTGGGTTAGAGCACAGGCTAGGCGCTGACGTGGCCCAAGGTAACCCTGGGCTAACATCTGGCAGTGCAAAAACAGGTGTGCCGGTGGCCCGTCATGTCTGTTTTTACCCAAAGTCTAGGTATAACTTTCCATCTGAGAAAGAAGCAAAATTAGGGCCTTGTCCAACTGCAGCAAAAGGCAACTGAATTCTTTCCACTGACTTCAGTGAGACCTATAGCAGGCCTGAAGGTTGGTGGTGTTCTTGACAGAGTTCAGTTCTTAGTTTATGCAGTGACTACTACAACTTTTGTATGCCGACTTCCCCATCTTATTCCATCATTATGGACTATAGCAGACTCTCTAATGAACATTATTCTTCATACATTATAGCAGAACTGTACAAAAATAAGGCACCTGTTGTTGAACATGATTTGAAGACCAAAAACAGGATAGATAAGCAATTGATATAGTAATACATTCAAAAGTACATGTCAAACCTTTTTAGTGTCTATCTTCTGATGCTTTAGATTAAAGCTAAAAAGGATTTAAATCGATTTTCCTTTTATTATTCCTTTACTGCTGAAGTTAAAGTAATTGCAAAATAAAACAAGATTGGTTAAGTTTTACTTTCTGTTCTCATGTACACAAGTCTATATTGTTAAATTAAAGGCCTTTCCCCATCTTTTTTTTCCCCTGGATACTCAGGAGTGCAGTAGATGATGCAGACAGCACCTAGACTACCATAGCAATCTCCAATAAAGCCCTGGGGTTTGGGGCTACGTATATCCATCTCTGCTAGCATTTAACTTTTCACCAACTTTTTTTTATTTTGCTCATTAGGATTTAACTGCTATAAGAATATTAAAGTTTTATATTTTTTTGCATCCTGCTTTTCAGGGTGTAGATGTTAAGGCAGGAAGGATGCATATGACCACCTAGGCAGAGCAAAAAATACATTTTGCTGTTCTCAGGCTTGTATAGCAATGTTTTAGAGAATAAAGAGGCTGAGCTAGTCATAAGAACATAAGTAATGACACACTGGGTCGGACCAGCAGCCCACCTAGCCCAGTTTCCTGGGTGCTGCCACACGAGCTGCAAGGGCCCAATTCCCGGCTCTCAATTGCAAGGTGTGCAACTGTGTCTGCCACACTGTGGGGGCCAGCACAGAGAGCCGGTTTCAGGGAAGCTGGGTGGCCAGCCACCGTGGAGCTGCCACCCCCTGGCCGTGACATAGCCACGCATGACCGCTGACAGCACCCGCTGCTCAAGACCCCGCAGCGGTGTTCTCCCTCCCTCCATGGCCCAGCAAGTGCAGCCGGGCAGCTGAGTTGCCCTGCCCTAGGCAGCCTGACCATATGTGCGGTAAGGCTGCTCCATGAAACAGCCTCAGAATTTTTCCAAGAATAAGTCGCCCGGGGGGGGGAGACACGGACACATCTGGCAGATGCTGGGTGCAAGGGCCACTACATTACATGGCCCAGCTGCCCTGGAAGGGGTGAGGCTACCCAAGCAGTCTCTGACAGTGGCTAGTTCTGGTAGTTCATGAGAAGCGTATGGGTCACATCTCCATAATGTGTACATCTCCTGCTAATTAACCCCCTGGCTACTGGTAGTTGGGAGTAAGTGCCAACTCATGGGGCTCCATCCTCTTAAAATTTATCCAATTTCCATTTGAAGCTAGTTATGCTGCTGATTTTCACCGTCTCCTCTGGCAATAAGTTCCATGGCTGTATTGTCCACTGTGTGAAAAAGTACTGCTGTTTGTTTTTCAATCTACTGCCATTTAACTTCAGAGTGAAGTGTCCCCTTGTTCTCTTATTATGTGAAAAGGTAAACAACAGTTCCCTATTTACTTTCTCCATGCCACACATGGTTGTACAAGCTTCTATCATATGCCCCTTAATTGCCTCTTCTCCAAGCTAAACAGCCCTAACTCTCCTCATATGGAAGTTGATCCACCCTTTCTATCATCGTTGTTCCCCTTCTCTGAACGTTTTCCAATTCTATTATCTTTCCTGAGATGGGGCAACCAGAACTGCACACAGTATTCAAGGTGGAGTCATACCAAAGATTTGTGCAGTGGCTATTATGACATTTCCCTTTTGTTTTCTATTCCTTTTGCAATAATGCCTAGCATTTGGTTTGCCTTTTTGACTGCTGCCGCAGCGAGCCAATGTTTTCAGGGAACTAACCACAACGACATCAAGATCCTTCTCCTGAGTGGTTACGCCTAGATTAGAAACTAGCAATGTGTATGCATAGCAAGGGGCTTTTTTCCTCTATGGTCATCACCTTGCAGTTAACACTGAATTTAATTTGCCATTTTAATGCCCATTCACCTAGCCATGCAAGATCGCTCTGTAGTTCCTCACAGTCTACCTGGGTCATAACTACCTTGAATAATTTGGTGTCATTTGCAAATTTAGCCACCTCAACTCTTTACCCCTTTTTCCATATCATTAATTAAATGTTAAATAGTGGTCCCAGTACTTACCCTTGAGGCACCCCACTATCTACCTCTCTCCAACCATAAAAGTGACCATTTATTCCTACCCTTTGTTTCCTATCTTTTAACCAGCTACCAATCCATGACAGGACTCTTCCTCTTATCCCATAACTACTTAGTTTGTTCAAGAGTCTCTGACTCGATGGTTAATATAATATATTTGGATTTTCAAAAAGCATTTGACAAGGGGTCTCATCAGTCACAAGGCTAGAAGGGATCTCAAGAGTTATCTAGTCCAGCCCTCTGCACCACTGCAGGACCTGCCACACCCCCAACCATCCACACAGAGAAATCCCACCAACTACTGGGACCAACCAGAACATACTAATGCCTGAAACAGGAAATAATTGTAGAAAAAGAAGGTCCAGATGTCCCAAACAAGTGAGCCACACCCATGCTGCAGGGGAAGATGAAAAACCTGTGTCAACTTCCCTCTGGGCAGACTGGCAAATTCCTTCCCAACCCCAAATATGGCAATCATTTAAACCCTGAGCATGCGCACAGGTCCCACGTGCAAGGCACCCAATATACAATATAGGACCCAGGCTTCACAATGCCAGAACAGCCCCACCTCCAGCCGCAGACAACTTTGATGCTACAATGAAGAAAGGGAGGGGCCCCCAACATGAACTGCTTGGGGGGGGAGGGGAGGAGACACACTCCATCCTATAGTATCAAATAATAAAAACTCCTCACAAGATATATGCCATAAATTTATCCAAATCCATTTTGCAGCTATTCAGATTCTTTGCTTCCACAACTGCCCTTGGAAGCTTATTCCAGCAGTTTACTGCTCTGTTTAAAACCTTCTTCTAATTTCCAGCCTAAACTTATTAACCAGCTTGTATCCGTTAGTTCTTGTACCCATGTTCCCTTTTAGGTTAAACAAATCTTCCCTTTCTATTGTATTAAACCCCCTGATATATTTATACAATGTAATATCATCTCCCCATAGCCTTCTTTTTGATAGGCTAAATAAGCCAAACTCCTTTAGACTCATCTTATAGAGTAAGTCCTCTATCCCTCTGATTATCCTGGTAGCTCTATGTTGCACTTGTTCCAGTTTGAGTTCATCCTTCTAACCAGATAACCACTATCGACATGCTTGTTGACATTCTCATAAAATTGTAATAGGTTATTTTTATTTATTTATTCAAATTTCTACCCCACCCCTTCCCCTAAGGCTCAGGGTGGCTTACGTAATAAAAACATACATCAGAAGACAACAAAACTTCCTTTTAAAAAGATCATTAAAACACTTAAAGGACAAACCCTTAAAAAACCTGGACTGTCCTGTATAAAACAGGACCAATGGCCACGCAATTGTGACCCAACAGGTCTTATTACAAAGGGTTTCAAAGAGGACCGACCACTTTCAAAATGGCTGCTTTCATCTACTGCTTACAAAGGCAGTAAAGTCAAGGTGCCATTGCTCCCTACGGCCACCATCTTTGCCAAGGACAGTACGGAAGAGTTTGGTTGCTATGCTGGTCCCAAAAGGAAGAAACGGAGATAAAGTAGTTCAGATAGTACCTTTTACTAGACCAATTTCTGCTGGTGACAGCATGCAAGCTTTCAGGCCACACAGGTATGTAGAAAGTCTGCCATTTATTAATATGAAGGGAAGAGCTCCTCAACTCATGAGGGCAGGGTAGGGAAAGAGTTGGTCTATTTTAATCATGATGCTAACCTTTTAGGAGGATTGAAAATGAATGTCATTCAAAGATCAGCTTCTTGACACACGCTGGTCCTTCAGTGTTGTCCTACATGAACAATAGTTAGTGGTAGAAGTTTTGTTTTGTGGTTATGCTTTTGGACAGTTACTAGCCATAGTTTCGCCAGTTGTTAAAATGAGAAAATGCTCACCCGAAAGATTAGAGAAAAAAATATTTTATGAATTGGCCAATGGTCAGGTAGGTATGCAGCTCTTAATTATGCAAGCACATGTTCTTCCTCCCCCCTCCCCACCCCAGTAAGCCGCCTTCCACTCCCTACTCCATTGGTCCTTTGTCTCCTCTTACAGCATCATTACATCTTAAGACTTCAAGCTCTCTCGGGCAGGGACTTTTAAAAATTGCTTGTTAGAGTGTAAAGCACAATGGCTTCCTCATTCATGAATGGAGTGTCTGAATCTACTCCACATAAAACGGCAATAATGTTTTACGCTTAAATAAAGTGCAGAACGTCATGCTGAGACTGCCAGAAAAGACTTGCTTGTATTTTAAGTGAAGGTTTCAGGCTTTCTGACATCAAATCAAAGTTACGCAAGTCACCTTTGGATCATTTCCAAATGCTCTTATTCAGCTGTTTCCTTGTTGAGACAGTCTGAAAAGGAGTAAATAGGGTTAAAGAATTCATGGAAATAGTCTGAAGCTAAGGCACACAAAATTGAATGTATCCATTGAAAATGCACATTAAGTTCTTAGCTCACAATAAGTCATTTTCCAGTGTGATTCGCTAAAAGGGTAAGGAAGTAGTAGAAAGTACTGCTAACCAGTGCTCATTATTGTGCTAAAGAAGCCTTGGGTTCAATTTAAGAAATAAGTACAGAAATGCAGTTGTAGTATTCTTGAGCTTTATCCAGAATCAGGGATTTTCTACATGGAATTTCTTGGAACAGGAGAAATGTTAAAAAATTCCAATATCAAAAGGCCACTCATGCATTCTACAAGACAAAGGCCCACTCTTTTCTCTTGTGACTACACACACATACACACCTGGAGCATAACCTGCTGTACATTCCAGGTGTTATTAGCCTCCTTCATACACTTCTTACATACATCTGAAAGGCTACTTTTTCAGTCTTTATTGTTTTTTCCTAGCCTCCCCCCCTCCCCCCCAATTATCCCTGTTCAGTATAATAATGGCTGGGACTGAGAGTTCCAATTGTTTGCACATTGTTAAGACTCATGGAACCAATTTTCCTTTTTGGTAAATCCAATGCTGACAGTGAAACAACAACTGTAGTTTTGCAATAAAAGCTCGGCAGGCACGTCTGTCACGTTTTCTGCTTCCATTTTCTCGTTACCGCAAATAGATGCAGGTCTGAGGGTGGCCAGCCCTGGGTCCATCTGAAGACATCTATTGCCCCTTTAAAGAAGAATTACAGTGTTGTGGTTAAGTCACTGAAGTAGGTCCAATTTCCGGCTACCACAGAATTCTTGTCCAACTTCTAGCAAGTCACTTACTCTTTCCTGTGCCCTAGCTTGGCACATTTTTGTAGCCTGTGTTACACAGGTGATCAGATTAGATGAGCCATTATGACAATTTCATCTGTAAAATGGGAATACTTCCTCTGACTGCTTTGGCTATTTAAGTTGTAACTTGGCCAGGCTGTGTCTGTACAGTGCCTAGAATAATGGGAACCTGGTCTTAGCAGGGATGCCCATGAGTTACTGCATCACAAAGTAAGTCAAAATTTAATTTTACAGCAATCTGCATGTTTTAAGTACAAACAGAGAAGTCTTCAGGTGCTTTTTCAAGTAAAGGATGGAGAAACCTAGACAAATATCTTAGGGGAGCGAGTGCCACACTGAGGGGCTCACCACAGCAACTGTCCAATTGCCTGCCGACTAAAGGCATAATGGCAGGATCCATGAACAGTGGAAGAGTCAGTAAGGCTAGTTTCAATTTATTTATTTTACAGATTTCATATCCCTCTCCCTCCTGCTGTCAGCAGCTTGGGGCAGCTCACAAATAATGTTAATTAAAACCATAATATAAATATAATATAAAGTACAACAATATAAGAGTCAACATTTGTGGAGCTTAAAACCCTTCCTCCAACCCCCCCCATCACCCACCTCCCCCACCAAAAGCCTGGCATAAGAGTCAGGTCTTACACAGTCGTTGAAAGGAGGGGAGGTCCAGGGCCAAACAGACCTCTGACAGCAGGGAGTTCCACAGCCTTGGTGCGGCCACCAAAAACACCATCTCTATAGTTGCCTGCCCCGAAAGAGACTCGGGCACTTCAAGAACAACGCTCCCAGTTATTATTATTATTATTATTAACAAACATTTATATAGCGCCAGCAGTGTACCTGGCACTTTACAAAGTAATAAAATAGACACGGTCCCTGCCCCTAGGGCTTACAATCTGAGAGACAGGAGCTGGGGGAGAGACTTAGGAAGGGGAACAGAGGGAGAGACAAGGGGTCTAACATTCATGAAGATGCGAGGTCTCAAGTGCACGTACTTGGCTTGGTTACGATGAGAATGACAGCAGGCAGGTCCATGTTGCAAGGATAAGGGTAAACCGATCGTAGGTATAGGAATAGTGGCTCAGCAGGATAAAGAGTCAGACAGAGCAGAGCGAAAGAGGTGAGTTTTAAGGAGAGATTTGAAGGTATGAAGGGAGGGGGCAAGGCGGATGTGGACAGGGAGGGAGTTCCAGGCATGGGGGGCAGCAAGTGAGAAGGGACGAAGGCGCTTAGGGGAGCAGGGAAGGCGTGGAAGGGTGAGAGAAGGGACAGAGGAGGAGCGAAGTGCACGGGCTGGAGTATGGAGGGCGATAAGTGCAGAGAGGTAGGGGGGAGCAAGGTTGTGAAGAGCTTTATAGGTGAAGACTAGGAGCTTGTGCAGGATTCGTTCAGGAAGGGGAAGCCAGTGAAGCGAAGAGAGGAGGGGCTGCACATGGTCGAAGCGACTGGCGAGGTAGATGACCCTGGCAGCAGAGTTTTGGACAGAGATGAGGGGAGAAAGGTGAGACCGGGGAAGGCCAGTGAGAAGGAGGTTACAGTAATCGAGGCGAGAGATGACCAGAGCATGAACAAGAGTTTTGGCAGACGAGACAGAGAGAAAAGGGCGAATCTTAGCAATGTTATGGAGGGAGAAGCGACAGGATTTAGCAACAGAGTCAATGTAGGGTTTAAAAGAAAGGGCTGAGTCAAAGATGAAGCCTAGGCTACGGGCTTGGGGGACAGGCAGGATGGTGACTCCATCAATAGTTATTGACAGTGAGGAAGGAGAGGAAGGATGAGGGGGGAAGATAAGGAGTTCAGTTTTAGCCATGTTGAGTTTGAGTTGACGTTGAGACATCCAGGTAGAGATGTCAGAGAGACAGTTGATGAGACGAGCTTGAACAGAGGGAGAGAGAGAGGGAGTAGAGAGATAGAGTTGAGTGTCATCAGCATAGAGGTGGTATTGGAAGCCATGGGAGGCAATGAGTTTGCCTAAGGATGAGGTATAGATCGAGAAGAGGAGAGGGCCAAGAACAGAGCCTTGAGGAACACCAACTGAGAGGGGGAAGGAGGAGGAGGTGGAGTTGGAGAGAGACACATTAAAGGAGCGGTCAGAGAGGTAGGAGGAGAACCAGTTATGGACAGAGCCACAAAAGCCAAGGGAGTGAAGGGAATCCAGCAAGAGTGAGTGGTCAACAGTATCGAAGGCAGCAGAGAGATCAAGGAGGACAAGAATGGAATAGAGACGTTTAGATTTAGCCACCAGAAGATCGTTGGTGATCTTAGCGAGAGCAGTTTCAGTAGAATGAAGGGGGCGGAAGCCAGATTGGAGGGGGTCAAGGGAGGAGTTGGAGGATAGGAAGTCAAGGCAGCGGGAGTAGACAACACGTTCAAGCAGCTTGGAAGCAAAAGGAAGGAGTGAGACAGGACGATAGCTAGAAGGGTCAGAGGGGTCAAGAGTGGACTTTTTGAGAATAGGAGAGACTGTGGCATGTTTGAAGGCAGAAGGGAAAGAGCCAGTAGAGAGGGAGAGGTTGATGATGTGCAGGAAGGAAGGGGCGACAGTGGGAGTAATGGAGGTGAGGAGGCGGGAAGGAATGGGATCAAGGGGGCAAGTGGAAGGGTTGGAGGAGGAGAGCAGAGAGGAGATTTCCTTAAGGGAGGCAGGGGAGAAGGAGGACATGAGAGAAGGAGGGGGAGGAGGGAGAGGGGTGGGAGTGGGAAGAGAGGAGTGGGAAGCGATGTCGAGGCGGATCTTGTCTATCTTGGAGGTGAAGAAGGAGGCAAGATCCTGAGCAGAAAGGGAAGAAGGAGGGGGAGGACAGGGAGGCTTGAGGAGGGAGTCAAAGGTAGAGAACAGGCGGCGAGGGTCCCGAGAACAGGACTCAATGCGGGAGGCATAGTAGTGTTGTCTAGCAAGGGAGATAGCAGAAGTAAGGGTGGAGAGACAGAATTTGAAGTGAAGGAAGTCAGCGTGAGAATGGGATTTGCGCCAGAGTCGTTCAGCAGCACGAGTGCAAGAACGGAGGTGGCGGATACTAGGGGTGAGCCAAGGACGGGGGTTGTGGGAGAAGGCAGGGCGGGAAGAGAGAGGGGCATGGGAGTCAAGTGTGGAGGAGAGAGAGGCGTTGAGAGCAGAGACAGCGGAGTCAGGGGAGGAGGAAGAGAAGACTGTAGGAAGAAGGGGAGAGAGAGAGGAGGCAAAGTCCAGGGGATCAATAGCTTGAAGGTCACGGAAGGGGCGTAGAGAAGGGGAAGAGGAGGGGGGACAGTGGGAAATGTTGAAAGAGGCAAGGAAGTGGTCAGATATAGGATGAGGATCGAAGGAGAGATCAGCGACAGAGCAGTTTCTAGAGAACCACAGGGGTCGATCCAGGAGATAGGTAGGGTTCAGACCTAGGGCTTCATAGGTAAGTACTAACACCTTGAATCAAGCCCGGAATACTATAGGCAGCTAGTGCAAAGAACAGAACACCGGTGTAATGTGCTCATGGAGACCCATCCCCATGAGGAGGAGATGGGCCACTGCGTTCTGCACAAGCTGCAGCCTCTGAACTGTCACCAAGGTTAGCCCACGTAGATTGCGTTACAGTAGTCCAGTCTTGAGGTGAAGGAGGCATGGACAATAGTGGCAAGGTTGGAGTCCGAGACATACGGGCAAAGCCAGCGCACCAGATGTAATTGGCAAAACGCACTCCTCGCCACAGTCCTTACCTGGGCATCCAGACAGAGCTGGGAATCAAGGAGCACCCCCAGAATGCAAACCTGAGGGACCAGTGGGGGATGAACCCCATCAGTGATGGGGGTCGCCAACCTCTCGTCCCCCCTCCCCCAACACCACCTCTGTCTTGTCAGGATTCAGTTTCAGACGGCTCACCCTCATCCAGTCCCCCACAGCCACTAGACACTGAGTAAGCACAGAGACTGCCGGGTCTGGGTCAGATGAAAAGGAGAAGGTAGAGTTGGGTGTCATCAGCATATTGATGACACCAAACATCTAACCCCCTCACAACCCTGCCCAAAGGCTGCATGTACACACTGAACAGGAGAAGGGAATCGAACAGACTCTTGTGGAACTCCACACGTGAGGTCCTGGGGGGACGAAGAACAGTCCCCCAGCACCACCCACTGAGTCCTTCTGGCCAGGAAGGAACAGAACCAATCAAGAACAGTTCTGCTCACCCCAGCTTGGTCCTGCAAGCGGGTCACCATCACCAAACATCTCATAATCATGAGGTAGTCGGTATTGAATATAGTAAGGGTCTATGCCACTCAGGGCCCTATAAACCAGCAGTACAATCTTAAATTCAAACTGCTGCTCTACCAGCAACCAGTGCAAAGAATACAGGCGGGCAGAACGTGATCACAGCTGCCCAAACCAGTAAGTAGCTGCGCTGCCTCTTTCTAAACAAGCTTCAAATGACAAACAGTGTTAGACGCCCATATAAGAGGAAGTTACCACCCCCACCCCCCCAAAAAAAAAATCAAGCCTCAAGGTCACCAGAGCATTGGTTGCTGTGCATAGGCAGCCTGAAATAAGTACAGGCATAGCTTATTCAAATTACTCAACTTGAAAAACCATCTTTGAAACACATCATACTCGAGTTCTCATGGAGAGAGCACTGTTGAAAATGATGCACAAGTTCTTTACCCAGCCCTATCTCCACCCAAAAATCTGCAACATGCAGAGGCCCTGAGGGAGGAGAGGTATCCTCATATTGGCTGCCGCTCCCCACAAGCATCACCTCAGTCTTCCTTGGATAAAGTACGAGGTAGCTCCAACTCATTCAGCTGGCTATATTGTTCAGGCATTCCTTTATGGCAGAGGCCTAATCAACAGGTTTCACAGGGCAAGAAATATATAATTGCCTTGTGTATGATTGGTATATTTGTGATACTCGGCCCTGTGCTTAGCCATGACATCCCAGAGCGGTTGCATGTATACACTGAAGAACATGCTCTGTAAGAAGGAAAAACCTCTTCACTTCCAAACCAGCATAAGACATCAATGTCCTGCATCTTTCCCAAGTTTGGTCTCACTGCAAAATTTTAACTGCCAATACAAGAAGAAATTGAGAAAGCTCTTTGTCACTTTCTATAATCACTGGGCTGGAATTCTGAAAAATAAAGGACTCTTACTTCAAGAAGTCGAGGATTTGTAAGTTGTTTTGGTGTGCTAAAGATCAGTTTTAGATAAAAATGCTGCAGAAAAAAAGCAAATCGTTTTGATCTCTATACTTGCAACATTTTACCATGATATTCTTATCAAGAGCTAATTTGCTGCTCAAGATCTAATTCTACCCCTCCTGGAGAACACCACACATTTTTATCATGTCAGGTTTCTGAAAGAGTTTGTGGTTATAACACAAAATGTGAGACAAAATATTTAGCTTGGTGATGAAAGTTTGTTTTGCAAGTCTAGGTCTCCACTTCAAATCTAGCCAAAGTGGTGAAAGGAACTTCTGGCCACTACCACAACCTAATGTTCCAGATGCAACTCAGGATCCAGGAGCACCCCAGGACTGCAAACTAACTGGAGAGGCTATACCCCATCAATGACAGGCATCCTAATCCCCGCCCTCCCCCCCCCCAACCAACATTACTTCAAGTCTTGTCTGGATTCAGTTTTAGTTGGCTCACCTGCATCCAGTCTCCAATGACAATCAGGCACTGAGCAAGCACCAAAACTGTAGGACCTGGGTCAGATGAAAAAGATAGATTTGGGTGTCATCTGTATATCGATGGTAGCGCACCCCAAATCTACACACTATTTCACCTAGCGGCCTTAAGATACACAGTGAACAGGAGGGGAGACCAGATGCAACCCTGCGGAACCCCACAGGAGAAGGGGCGGGAGGACGAACAGTCACCCATCACCATCTGCTGGAACCTCCTGGACAGGAATGAGCAGAATCACGCAAGAGCCATCCCGGGGATCTCTGCCAGGTCCTGTAGTCGTGTCAACACCACCTCATGATCAATTTATTAAAGGCCACCAAAAGGTCTAACAGGATTAGCAGGGTACAGTTTCCTCTGTAGATCTCTCAGCATAGACTGCTAACCAAGGCCACAAGTGCAGTCTCAGTACTATCTATACCCAGGAGGAGAGCCAGACTCACACAGGTCCAGGAATCCAATAGCATCAAGATGCCCCTGAAGCTGCCAGACAACAATCCATTCAATAACCTTCCCTAAAAAGGGGGAGGTTAGAGATAGGGTGATAGCTGCCCAGGGAGTCAGCGTCAAGTAATGTTTTTTTGAGCAGGGGCTGAACAACTGCCATTTTAAGGGCACCTGGCACCCTACCCTCCTGTAGGGAGGTGCTGACAACCCCAGAAAACAGAGGCCCTAGTCTTTCCTAGGGACGAGCATAGATGCAATTTACAATTGGTTGCCTGCACTGCCCCACAAACATCCCCTGCATCGGTGGACGACACCAACTGAAACCAACACAAACAAGCAGAGCAAAGCTAAGCATCTACAACTTCAAATTCTCAATCTGCAATCCAAATTGTGGCCCCCAAGTCATGGTGAATATGAGCAATTTTGTCTGCAAAGTGAGTGATAAATTCTTCACAGTAAGCAGCAGAGGACTCAACATCCAGGCAGAGGGAGTCTGGACTTACACCACCCAGAACAGCTCAGATGACAAGCCTTTGCATATGCTATGGTAAGAGAGAGGAGAGCTTCCCATGCCACCACTCAAGCCATGCCATAGCCCTTCAAAGTCAACTAATGGTGCAGTCAGCTTCAGCACGAGTCAAGCGCTACCTGCACTCTAACCACCTCACCCCTGCTTCATCTGCCTCAATCTCCCATATACCAGGAGGATCTGTGCCAACACCGCAGTGGAAGTGGATGCCTGGGTGCAACTGCGTCAATGGCCTTGGTCAATATGACATTCCACAGTTTCACTAGGCCTTCAATAGAACGGCTGTCAAAATCAGTGGGTATTTTCCCCCAAAGATTTCTGAAATCCAATTGGCTCCATTAGTCTTATTTGGCCTATGGTCATAAATAAACTCGTGCCCATACTATTAGTCTCCAGGGGCAGACCAATCTTACTGGTCCACCTCCCTGAATGGGGTACAGGACGCCAGGGATCCAGGCCTGCAGAAGGTAATGATACAGCCATGAAAATGGTGTTTTTGTGACACCCAATAATCCGGAGTCCCATTTTCCAGGTCAAACCCCATTTTCTTCTTGCAAAGATTCTAAAACTAATACGAATGTAGAACTGTACACAATGATTTCAGGAAAACATACCACCATAAACGTTAAGAAGCTTGCTCTCCCTAGAATAAGTTTGTTGGCAAAGCACATATATTCGATACCTCAGAAACTTAAGCAGGACATACTAAGCCTACTTTCTAAATTGTGACTGGGAATAGGCCAAAATTATATGATCTTGTTCTCAAGAACCTAAGTAATTCATAAACTAGAGTGCCTCTGACCAAAGCTTGTCCTTACATTTTGGAATAGCCATTTACACATTCTTCTACTCTTCTCACTTGTGCTATAGGTTCAACTTCATGGTTTGGGAACCTCAGGTCTTGAGGCCAAATGTGGCTCATGGCTAGTTTTTATTTGCCCCCTTTCCAGTTCCTGCGTTTGTCCCAGATCCATTTCCTACCCCAAAACATTGAAAAACTGAGCTCATAAAGGGAGTAGAGATGAGTGCATGAATGCAAGGACAGGGGACAGATCTATGGCACGCATCAATAATACGGACTCTCCTCTTCCTAAGTACGCCCATATCATTTCTATGAAGCCCTCCAAAAGCGGCCCCATGGAGGAAAAAGGATTCCAATTATAAGTACAGAAATAAACCACCACATAAAGGGAGGTAACCAATTCTTCCTCTACAATTCTGCTTATCCTAAATCCCACATTTTGTCTCAGACTTTTTAGATTCCTTTTAAGACACAGAAGATATTGCTTGTCAGTTCCTAGGATTATCTCATTTAATTCTAGCCTGCCATAAACACGTAGTACGTTTTTATGGCTGGAAAGAGAGAGTCTTTGATAGTCAGTTTACTGGTCAATTGTAGGATTATCTTATTTTGAATGCCGACGTGCCATATTTTGGCATAAAAACAAATGACCCCATAGAACTCCATTTTATTCACTGCAGCACAGTACTGTTTAATTTTCATATTCTCAAATCAATACCACAGAGCTTTCTGGAAACTTGAGAGTACCTTTTTTGTTATTAAGTATTACAGAAGTGAACGTTAAAATGTTTTCCCTCAATTTCATCTAAGATATGAGCATCTTGAGCAAGCTTCCAGCTACAAGGTTTTACACAATGTTGCTTTGCCTTCTAATGTTTAATTAAGTGATATTGCAGTCACTTCAGGGTGGGCTGAATGTATTACAAACTCATTTACCAACTTCAGAACTATTCCTGTTTTTCTGGAGATTTTTGTAGTTCTGGTAGGTGAAATTGTGAACCATATTTCGTTTTTCAAATTTTACTGATTAAATGTGTCTGAACAAGGAATCACTGTACACCTATATATTTAGGTTTCCCAAGATGTTTGGCTCAAAAAATACAGTGCTATAAGATTAAACCAGCTTTTAGGAACCACAAAGGTGCGGTAGAAAGGAAGAAGAGGCCTAAACCCAGCTTTCAGGTTAAGTCTAACAATAAACCCCTATACCAATAAACTTAATTTGGGTGTTCAGTTTGGTGCCTAAATGCACAATTTAGAAATCAAGTTCATAGCTTTTGATTTACAAAAATCCTCACTTCTTAAAGTTTGCACTAGTGACCACGTTTTTTATCCAGTTCAAATGTTATATTTTCCTTGTGGGAGAAGAAAACATTGCATGTAAAAAGCTATTTTACTCAGATATATGACCACAAACGCTAACACAATCACAATAGAGCAGATGTTGTTTAAGTGTCTTAGCCATGCATTTCCACACCTTCACATAAAGTTTAGGGCTTCAAATTCTTGTTTTGGGTATAATTATAAAATCCCTATAATGTTTCCAGGTTTAAGATACTGGTAGGTACTCTCAGCCTTAGCTCCTTTTGAACACTTTCTGTGCCTGCAAACAAATAAAAAGTGAAACTGGACTACTTTTGGGTCAAGTTACCAGTAGTGTAGACCTTTATTAAAAAAGAACAAAAGCCTGAAATTCCAATTATATTTACATGTTCTAAAGTGAAAGCAATTTTCTATTTGCAAATCTGACTATGGGATTTAGACCATTTCTACAGTATGAAAAATGGCTCATTTTACCTTGATAGCTAAAAATCCTAGTGTAGAAGAGATACTTTGAATTAAATGAAATTTGAGCCAACTGTGAACAGAGTTCAAAATAAGGACCCCAAATCTCCTATCTAGTTCAGTTTAACTCCAGCTAATCTCATCTATACTAGGATGTGGCCTGAAGCTACCTCAGTCTACAAAGTTATGCCAATCAGGTTTTTATTCTACTGTAGATGTGGCTCCAGCCATATATTTCCTATTTAAATTAGTGGGAGCTGTGGGAGCCAAAAATCCCCTATTCACCTCATATTTTAAGGTGATATTTTCAAGCGCTGAGAAGTGTCTGGCTACAGGTATATTGCACCTATCGAATTCTATGAGTTTAACATGATAGGTACTATGCTATTCGGTGTCAAAGTGAAATACCAGACGGACAAAATTCAATTCTTCCCCACATTCAGAACTAGTACATATAGGCTGGCAAGAGGAGGAAAGTCAAAAGCAAGAATCTAACTTAAAGATATATTTTTAGAAGCTACATAACATCCCTCCCTCCCATCCCTCTGACAGGGGGAAATACACACAATAAAAGAGAAAGGGCTTTATTGTTTGTGTACAGAAAAGAGTGCACAGTATCAATGCCGAAATCAAAATACATCTGAATTCTAATTAACATGATGTGCGCTCTCTCAGCCGGCTTAGAAAGGGCAATCGGGATTCTTACCTGTAAATTGCCCTTCTGTAGCCTTGCAGGGAGTTTATTCGGACTCAGGGAGCGATCTCCCTCATGTCCACTAGGAGGCAGCATAGACTTTCCACTGGGCATGCGTAGGGAGAGCGCGCCCTCGCTTCCCCAGGAGAATCACAGCCGAAGTATCCATAGTCTGAAAGAAACATAAACAGAACCTTCCCTGAAATTTCGAGGAATAACATAAACAGAACCCCTATGAGAAGGGGAATAAGGTTCCCCAGAGCTAACAGGGGAAACTCAACGATTCAGTCCGGGCAAGCCAAATAAACTCCCTGCAAGGCTACAGAAGGGCAATTCACAGGTAAGAATCCCAATTGCCCTTTCTATAGCCTTCAGTCCATTTATTTGGACTCAGAGAGATAACAGAGTAGTACTTTTTTATTCGGCAGGGAGGGACAACCAGGCTCAACAAGACCCTAGTACCCCCTGTAGAATCCACCTGCCGAAGGAGGCCTCGGCGGATTGGTGCAGATCAAAATTATAGTGCTTAGTGAAGGTATGCAGGCTTTTCAAGGTGGCTGCCTTGCATATTTCACTTAGCGGGGCCCGGGAGTGGAACGCCGAATTGGTGGCCGCTGGGTGTGCCAGAATAGGATTGGGAGGCTGCAGGCCTGAAGCTTTATACGCTTTGGCGATGCAGGTCGAGATCCAGCCGGCAATGACTGATCTGGAGGCCTTTTTGCCCCGGTGATGGGGATGATAGCTTGCTAAGAGGCCAGAGGAACGCCTGAAGGGTGCAGAACGACGCAGGTATATCTTTAGAGCCCTGCGCACGTCTAGAGAATGCCACAGTTTCTCTAGAGGGTGGCGGGGCCAAGGGCAGAACCACATCTTGGGAGAGATAGAAGAGGGAGGAAACCTTTGGGAGGAAGGAGGGGTCCAGGCGTAGACAGACCGATTCCTTCCTGAAGGAGCAGAGGGAAGGGTCAGTCGACAGAGCCCCAATTTCAGAGATACGTCTGGCCAAGGTGATGGCTATTAGGAAGGCCACCTTAACTGAGAGGTAGAAAGGGGGCTACAAATATCACAGTGGCTCGTTGGTGGCTGGTGCCAGTCTAGGCTTGTGCTTGCATCTGCAGTTCGCTCGGCTGAGTAAGGGGAACGGAGGGAATACAGCAGGCCCAGAGACCACTGGTGGCTGAGAGCATCGGGGGCTTCAGATTTGGGATGCGGGTTCCTGTTGAAGAATCGGGGCAACTTGTTGTTGGTCGGAGAGGCAAACAGGTCAAGGATCGGGGTGCCGAACGTCTCGATGATGAGTTGGAACGCGGCAGGACCGAGGGCCCATTCTCCTGGATCCAGGCCCTGGCGGTTCAACCAATCCGCTTTGACATTGTCTATGCCCTTTATATGAAGGGCTGAGAGAGAGAAAGTAGATGAGACTCTGCCCAACGCAGCAGGCGGGAGGCTTCCTTGTGCAGTGCCTTGGACTGGGAGCCCCCCTGATGATTGATGTAAGCCATGGCTGTGGTGTTGTCCGTGAAGACCAGCACATGGCAACCCTCCAGTAGGGTGATGAATCGTTGGAGGGCTAGTCGAATGGCCTTGAGCTCCAGCCAATTGATGCTGTGGGTGACATCTGTGGCCGACCAGGTCCCCTGTGTTATGTTGTTTCCGATGTGGGCTACCCATCCGGAGAGACTGCCATCCGTTGTTAGTATGATCTTGTGCAGCTCTGTTAGGGGAACGCCCTGCAGAAAACGGTGTGGGTCTTCCCACCAGCTGAAGGAGTGTAGGGTCTCGGCCGGGACCAAGAGAGATACCGGGCAGTGGCTGATTATTTGCATCTGCCAGGGGCGAAGCAGTTGTTGGGAGGCTGCGCCCGTGGAACTGGGCCCACTGTAAGTGGCGTGTGCAGGGTATCATGGATCCGAACAGGGACGCTATAGTTGGCAGGGAAGGGCGCAGTTGCGTTCGTATGGAAGCTATGAGGTTCCTGACCTTGTGTTGTCGAGGTGGTGAGATTAATACCCTGTCTAGGCGGGTGTAGAATATTACCCCCAGGTGTTCTAGGTGCTGACTGGGGGTCAGGTGGCTTTTGGCTCGGTTGATTTGAAATCTGTGGTACTCCAGGTAAGAGATGGAAGTGGGCCTGAGCAAGATCTCGGGATGCCGCCCGAATCAGAATGTCGTCTAAGTAAGGGAAGACGGCTATGCCCTCGAGTCGGAGATTTGCGATGAGGGGGAATCAAGATTTTGGTAAACGTTCTGGGTGTTGTGGCCAAGTGCCCGGTACTGCCAATGCTGGCTGTTGTAGGCGAAGTGGAGCCATTGACGGTGAGCCGAGAGGATGGGAATGTAGAGGTACGCGTCTTTTAGGTCCAAGGAGGAGAGCCAATCATCTTTCGAGATGGCTAGGGAGATGGAGGCCAACGTTTCCATCTTGAATCTCCGGAGCCCATTCTCCACTTTTCTTTTGTACGAGGAAGAGGATCGAGTAGAGTCCCCTTCCCTTCTCGTGCCATGGTACTCTTTCTATGGCACTCATCCTCTGCAGCTTTTTGATTTTGAACCGCATTGCCTCACGCTTGCTGGTGATGCGTGAGAGGAGAAATGCAGAAGAATTCCCTTGGCCTGCTTCTGAATTTGATGGAGTATTCTCTTGTTACTGTCTGTTGGACCCAGCTGTCTGAAGTGGCCTGGCTCCACCGCCGAGCGAAGTGAAGGACCCTTCCTCCGAGCCGGTCGGAGCCGGGGGAGGAGGGCACAAAGGAGTCAGGAGTCCTGCTTGCGTGAAGGAGACCCGGGGTGTCTGGTGTAAGTGGAGTGTGCGGCTGACCTGCTAGGTTTTGGCATTGTATGCTGGAAGCTCCAGGCATTGTATGAGGAAAAGGAACGATTGGGTCCCTGGTTGAATCTCTGGAAGGGATAAAAGAAACTCTTGAAAGCCTGCACCCGGTTAAGTGAGTGCTTCTTTTCTTTATTAGACCCATCAGAGAGTGCCTTGTCCAATGCTGGGCCAAATAGTTTGCTCCCCCCCACCCCCCCGAACATGCTGTTTACCAGTAGGTTTTCGGCGTGTGTGTCCGCGCGCCATGATCAGAGCCATAGTAGGCAACAGGCTGCTACATTTGCTGCCATCCCCCTGACTGCCCAGGTTACAATGTCCATAGAGGCATCCATGAGGAACGTGTGGGCAAGGGTGACATTAGCAGCAAGTTGGGAAGATAGTGGGGGAGGATGTGTGGGTCTTTTGCCAGCTTGAGCCATTTCACGATGGCTCCGGAGGCATATGAAGCAGTGGTAGCCATCTGCAGGGTATATGATAACGCCTCGTAACTTTTGCAGAGCCCTATTTCTATTCCCTTGTCAGTGGGGTCCTTAGGCAGAAGGTCCTCTGCTGAGGGGAATACAGACTGGCGGGCGAGGGAGACGGCTGCTGTGTCCACCCTGGGAGGCTTGAATATGGGGTCGCTCTGCTTGGTGAACGTGTATAGGGCCTGCTGGACTCTAGATAGCTTGGTCACCTTAGTGGACTGTTTCCATTGGGCCTTAATGATCCTTTCAAAGGCCCGATCCAGGCTGACCCCCTTGCCGCCACTGTGGAGCCTAGGGATATAGTCCCTGCCTGAATCCTCACCTTCAGAGGAGGAATCAGAGTCTCTCTTTTTGGGGGTGGTCGGGGTGATACTGAGTACCCTCTCTTGCCCTCCTTAGGAGCTTGGGGCCCTGGTCAGTAGGGAGTTCTCTGCCCACATCCTTGGGGCCCTTTGCCAGGACCTCCTCCCATTTAGGGGTATCATGGACTCCTTCCCCCGAGGAGTAGCCATCATTATCTGAATCTTCCGAGGGGGAGGCGGCCACGGGCAGGGTTTTTTTGGCTTGAGCGCGGCCCTTGCGCTTTTTGCGCGGGGGTTGAGGGGTGGGTTTTGAGTCTGAAGAAGAGGCCAATAGCTTGCCTTCCTCTGAGGGGGAGTCGCCTCGTCAGTCCTCCGAGGAGGTCCTTGAGGGAATGCTTGTGAGCCCGCTTGTGAGGGCTCTTGTGCTTGCCTTTACCGGCTCCCTTTGAATCCCCTTTAAAGGAAGGTTGCGGGGGGACTGGGGTTTTTGCTTGCGTTTTTGCGCCCTTTTTTGGTTGGCCTCGTTGCGCGCTAGAACCCCCATCATGGACCTGAGCACGTCCATCTGGAGCCTCTGAAGAGACTCCATCGTGTGCTCCCCCCCTTACTTGTGAGGAGGCAGAAGTGGCTGCTTCCTCCTCCTCAATTTCCAGCTCCTCGTGCCTGTCATCCATGGTGCCGCGCAGCTCCTCCGTGTGCACAGCGGAGGCGGCAGTCTGGGTGGGAAGATCTAGCGTGGTTTCACTTTTGCGCTGGGGCCTTCTCAGTGCGCTGTAGCTTGGAGGGCAGCTGCCCTGCAAGTTTTGGCGGTTTCTGCCATTTCAGGTATGAGTCCCCGAGGGTCGTACCCAGAGGCTGAGCCCTCAGTACCTGAAAACGTCCGGGTCGAACCTGGGGGCCGGCACCGAGAGAGAGATAAAGTGGGAGGCTGCTCGATCTGAAAAACTCTGAAGAACCTAACACACACTGACCCCCTCTCTCAGAAGGAGAAAGAAGGCTAGAAAGTCTGGGGGCTGTGCGTCCGGTTGGAACAGAGGCAGACTTTCGAGAAGCGAGGCCACGCTCTCCCTACACATGCCCAGTGGAAAGTCTATGCTACCTCCTAGTGGACACAAGGGAGATCGCTCCCCGAGTCCAAATAAACGGACTGAAAGCTATAGAATTGGTATTTACATTCCAAGATCATTTACAAGCACTTTATAGCTGGATGTTTCAATAACCTTACAAGGACCTTTATGGAAAACAGAACATTAAAGTCTCAAACTTATTGCAAAATTGCTGATTAAGTTATAACTAAATTCATGTCTCCTACAATTATACCAAGCAGAGATAGCTGTAGAGAAAAGATTAAGCACATGTCAATACTTTATTATACTTTTAGTTTGAAAATATTTTTTTCAGAAGTACTCTCAGTTCTAATCCACAGCATGCTCAAAATCAGTCAAGTCTGATCAGTCAATAATAGATTAGTTACAGAAAAACATGGAAAGCTTACATAAAAATGTAACAGCTAAAACAGTATGACCCTATTATTACCCTTTTGTTTAAGGTCAAGATGTTCTAAGTGAACTACATCAATTTAACTGTGCAATTCCCTCTGACATTAACAGGAACCTCAGGGTGGAAACAAATGTGACATTAGTGGGACATTAACAACACAACTTCCCTAGAGCTATTTCACTGGTGCAGTCGGCTACCTGCCGGATGCTTTTTGCACTCCCATTGAGAAAGGCATCAGAAGTTAGTTCTGCTGCTGCCGCCACTGAAGTAGTTGGGTGGGTGAAATGGACCTCGAGCTGTTCTCTCTCCTTGTTACCCCAGCAGCAGCTTCTGCTCCTGCCACCAGGGTAGCAGATATCAGGCCAGAGCCTTCTCCTGAACTCAAGAGAAGGCTGCGGGCCCATTCCCTCTCCGTTACCCTGGTGGCAGCAACAAAGCAGGGAAAGGACCCAGATTGGGTTCTCCCCCTACCACGGCTTCTAATCCCCATCTCGCCCCCTTACACATAGCAGTACGTGCAAGGAGCAATCAAGGAACTGCACTCACAGCAGGCTCCACATTGTTGGATCTTATACTGTGGGTGGCCAGTGTGACATCACCACATAACAGTTGTGCACTGGCAAAAGCCTGCCTTGCAACAAACATTACTCTACCCACTCACTGTGTTTCCACCCTCGCAAAATTCCCACACTCGAGTTTGAAAGTTTATTCTCATTTTCAAATAGCAAAGCCTAAGTTAATAAGGACCATTAGCAGAGTGGGCTAAGCAAATTTGGGCGTTAAACAGGACACTATCCACTCAGACGTGAGTGGGCAGTGTCATGTTTGTTCAGGGACAGGTTTTTGCAAGTGCCGAGATGCTCCATGGCAACTCTGTACCAGCTGCTCACGATGGGCTCCACAGAGTTGGAGCTGCTGCCATGGGTGCTGCTATGTGGAAAGGGGGGGGGGGGGAAGGAAGCACACACTAAGGGATTGGAAAACATGGCAGAGAAGAACCCACAGACTGGGCTTCTCCCTGATGCAGCTTCTGCCACTTTACACAGAGTTAAACAGGAGGGAGAATAAACCCAGAGCCTTCCCCAGCTCAGAGGAAAGCTCTGGGTCTCTTCTTCCTTCCTACCACTCCAGGAAGCAGCCTACTGTTTGGGTAGGGGCAGAGAGGAACAGTCCCTTACCCCAGCAGCAGCAGCTGCAGCATTAGAAGATCTCTGCCTACGCTCTGCACTCCAGAGATGCAAATGGGGAGGCAGCCCTTCCTACTGTAAGGCATCCTCCCCCACTATCTTTCCAGTGCATAGCAGCAGGATGGGGTGTCACTCCACTGAGCTCCTGCCCCAGGGAATCTGCATCACTGCTTCCAACCCACCCTCCCTCATCTGGAGAGACAGCAGTGGAGAATACCTTGCAGTGGGGTGGCAGTTCTCTTCCACTGTCTCTCTGGAGCACAGAGAGCAGGTGGAGAAACATCTATTGCCCACTAACCAAGCTGGTACGTCTGAACGTTACCCACCCAAAGGGATTTTGCATGTGAGCACACACACAAACAAATCCTCAGAGTGGGTAATGCTTCATGTGTTTCCACATTTTGGGGGGCTATGAACCTGCACCCCCTGAAGTCAACATGAGCTTTGTCATTGGATTTCAATGGATAGATGACCACAAAGAAGTTCCAGGCTATAACTTGTAATACTGTTTTACAAGCTGTGAACATTTTTGAGCTGGGGGAGGGACAAAATTTGAATATTCAAATAGAAATTCAAATCAGACGAGCCGGTTTTATGCAGGCCAGAGTCAACAATGGCAGCCCAGGAAGTTTAGTTGCAGACCTGATAGTGGAAGACACACCTCAAAAGCACACAGCAAAAGAAATATAGCAAGTCTTTAAACAGACTAATGATCAATGATAAAAATTCACTGAGAATCATATTAACACATTTTAATCACTTTCAAATAAACAGACCAAATTAGACAAGAGGGCAAGCTATACCAATCAGGGTAAGAATCTAGAAAATCAAAGATGAAAGAACTACCAACACAAAACACACCTTCACACCTGCAATAAAGCCATACAAACTAATAAAATCCTGTTAGAAAAAAAGATAAATATACCAAGTAGCTCAAGAACCAGGTCAGAGAACGTACCAGTAATAGTAGAAATGTTGAGGCTGTGAAAGCTCCTTGACCAGAACAAAATGTCAGAACGTCAAGTCAGTCTGCTCAACTGCACGAAGATGACTATTTATTTGACTATTTTTCTACCCCACCCCCTCCTGCTCACAGAGCAGCTCGGGGCGGCTTACAAAATACTACGCATTGTCAGACTCTCCTGTATGATGCCAAACATCAATGGTGACATGTGAATATTCTGATTTCTAGGGTCACAGCACAGCAAAACTGAATTTTTGGAAAGGCCACAACTAAAGTGAATCAGAAGATGAATAATCTTTCAACTTCTCACACTAGAGACTTGGGTCTGGCATCAGGAAACTACTTCACTTTAGCTGTTCATCTGAATGCTACCAAAGTGAAGTAGTTACTGCTATGTAATTGCATTAGAGTAACTACTTTGATTTACTGTTGTTCATCAGAACATGGCCGTAAAGTCTAACCTAGGACAGCATTTCTTTACAGCTTTTCTGCCTTACACACGGTAGTGAGTCACAACATTTTACATTCAACTTAAACTCTTCACCCAAGTATGACTAGATAAAACAAGACAATGCAGAATCAGTCCCATTAGCTGTGCATTAGCTTTTACATTGCAGTATTATAACAACTTGGGAAACGCGTCACAACTTTGTGCAGTCCTTGCCATATACAACACATCCATTTCATTAGTGCAATCTATGGTGAAAACATGGTGTACTCATTAAGAGCACAGGAATTGGCAGTCAGGAGGCCAGAGATATTTTCTTGGCTTTAACTACAGTCTTGCTATGTAACCATAAGCAAGTCATTTTTATCTTTCCGTACCGCTGCTTGTTCACCTGTAAAATGGAGATTGTATACAACTACTTCACAGACTCACTACTGATTTCAGGAGTGGTTCAAGTTCCTTTGACAGAAGGGGCCATCAAATGATTAAACTAGTATACGTTACCCTGATCTGACAAAGTGGGTTACAGTGTTGGTTAGGTCTTGGAGACAAAGGATGTACAATACAAAAGTATCATGTTTCTCCTGCTTAACGCTCCATATCTTGAGGATCCAGTCCCACATCTTCCCCAGACTCTTCCCTTGCATTTATAATTATTTTACAAGATAAACCTGAGGGGCAAAGGCAGGAAATCTGCAGGAGTAGTGAGTGACATGAAGGTAGTCAGTTTCACTGTCCATGGGGAAGCTCATCAAGCAGAGGGGCTGTCAAATATCCATAATTGAAAACAGATGCCGAACAGGTCCCCACTCTTCCCAGGATTCAAAATAATTTGGCTGCTAGCGCAGACTGGGCCAAACCATTTACAAAGCCTCTTAAAAAGGACAATCTATCAGATTTTGATGCTGAACACTAAAGTACTGCATTTCAGAGTCAACTGTTGATACTCTTTATCAAATTATTTAACATGTTTATTTTACTAGGATAACAGTGACAGAGTGCTAAAAGAGCTGTCAAGTAAGAGAACCAGTCAATTTATAATGGAAATGCAAGATTTCACACATACGCACACCCCTCTCTTTATCTGGTACTTACAGACATCATTCCAGACCTATCCTGCAGCAAGCAGAGAGATCACAAGACCTCCATAAAGTGCACGACTACAGATTCATAAAGAGTTTAAGAAAACCTACAGCTTGAAAGAAACTGAGAGATTGATACATTCAAATGTCCTGATTTCTTTATGATCTTTTAAGCACAAATAGCTACGTATTTTAGCGTAAAAGAGCTTAACAGCAGCTTTCACTATAGAAAAAGTTAGAACTTTACAGCTATCAGGTCAGATTGGAAGCTTTCCAACACCCAAAAGCACAAAGTAGTTCATATCGTATGCAGTGTTCAAAAATATTTTTAATAAATCTGCTGTAAAGGTGTTTATATGAAGATATCAGAGATGTAATACCACTCTTCAGCTTGGTTTAGAGTATTCCAGATGCATCTCAGCCTTAGCTAGTTTGGTGGCTTCTGGGGTCGAGGCAGGTTAAGGGTAGGAAGGGGAACTCGTGTAAAGTTCATAGCATTCCCCATATCTGTCCACAGAGCGCAAGAGTCACTGCAAACCTGCAGTTGACATACTATGTGCAGCTTCTGAGTGGGAGAACAAACTATTTGGACAACAGTTAATACACTATGCAGCCCAATACCAGTAAGAAGGCAAACAAAGAGCAGCAGAATAGGGTCACTGCTCTCGAACTGCCACAGGAGCACCTCCTCACATTGACACTGTTAAGATATAGAAACATTTTCCTGAATTGGGTGTTAATTTTGTCCCAGATCAAAGCAGAGATTTCTCTCGCCCTCAGTTACCAAAGGGAAAATCGAGACTAACTGTTCTTTCTTCCTCCTAGAGCTCCATGAGCTCCTGCTCTTGAGGTAAAGTTCCTCAATCTTATCCCAGATTGTTCTTATACAAGAGGCCGACTGGAAAAAAAAATAATCAAACTAATAAACCCTGCCATGCTTCCTGGCTGAATTCTGGAATGGAGCTCTCAGTCAGGAAAATATTCTCAAGTCAAGAGGCCTTCCTAAAAATCATATCATAACCTTTACAACATAGTCATTCAGAACCACCCCATCTCCACACACAACATTAGGGAGCCCCACTGAGAAAACAAAATGCAAAGCAATTACTAGACAAGAGGAAAAAACTATTCCATAAAACCCAATATTAATCTGCCTGCTGCCCTATGATGTGTCCACATGACAAGATAGGGGCTGGAGACAACACGGGGCTAGGGGGACAGGGAGCACACATCTCCTGCCCCTCCAGCTACAGTTGGAGGAGAAACTGGAGGCCACTGTAGACACTGGACTGGGTGGGGTCTACTTCCCCCATTCATTCTCCCTACTGTCCGTAGTCCCCGATGCATGGTGTTCACATGCAGCTGCCTCTCCTTGGGTGCAGATGTTTCTACAGCAATGCCTTTTCCTGCAACATATTTGCAGAACTGTGTTTAAATTAAACTGCTCTGAGGTAAGAGTAGCTACATTTTCACAAATAATTTGGCTGACAAAGGGGAATGATACCCAGGAATCACTGTTGGCAATGACACATGGTAGGATCCATTTCACCCACTCCTAAACTGCCTCTCCCTGGCGTCCCTGCTCCCCCTGTCCGGTGCTCAAATGCAACTGCCTCTGGGGAGGGAGAAAGTGTTTAAACAGTAATGGCTTCTCCACAACATATTCATAGGGCGACGGAACTGCAATCCAGCTGGCTCAGGATTAAGGCAGTGGAAGCTTCTCTTTTCCTCCCATACTGTAAATGGTGGCAAGATGTAGCTGCCTCTACTAGGGCATCGGTTTATACAGGAACGCTGCCCCAATGCTGGTCAATCCAAACCCATTGTTGCCATATCATGACAGGAGGAGGGAAGAACATAACAAGCTGGCTCCCTAGCATTCCCATCCCCAGTGAGCTCCCCAGCCCAAGGATCTTTATTATGACAGAGACAAACAGGGGGCAGCACTCTGCCCACACTCTGTGTAGCCCCCAAAATGAAAAGAATTGGGGTTGAAAGACCAAGGTAAATTGTGAACTGGGTCAGACCAATGATCCATTGAGCTCAGCATCCTGTCACTGACAGTGGCCAATTTTGGTCACTTGGAAGAATTACCTAACAGGTCACAGTGGGGCAGTCTATTCCAGGGGCAGACCCTCCATTGTCCCTCTCCTCCCCGCAACACCCGTCAGGCTGTTGATGTGTCCCCAGTCTGTCCCCACTGCCTGCCTCCCCCAGCGCAGAACCTGTGAGATACAGCTGCAGGCTCTTTAAATCAGCGCTGTCTGTATCAACTCTTGGCTAAGAGCCAGCGATCAGCTGTTCTGGCTCTCAGTCTAATGTCGACAGTCAGCGGATAAGAAAAGCCTCCAGCCACCACACACTTAATCTGTGCTCTGGGGAGGTAGGAGGCTGTATTACTCCTGCTCCACCCTTTCTGCCTCCAATCTCTCCTGGGGGTGGGGGAGGGGCCAGGCAGTACTGAGTGCTGTGTGGGGAGGCGGGACTAGCTATATTGTGTGTAGGCTGAGTGCAGCAGGGGAATGCCTTTCTTAGATTGTAAGCCCCCTGGGGCAGGGACCCTGTCTATTTTCAACGGCTGTTGAATATTTAGAGTGGTTATATCGCGTGTAGACTGAGTGCCGCACAGTAATGTCTTAGATTGTAGGGACCCTGCCTATTTTCAACAATTTTACATCACCAAGTACATTGCTGACACAATATAAAAGCAAGGTAGGGAAAGGGAATGGTCCAAGAACATGCAGCAAGTCAGTGGCAGAGCCAATAAGAGAATCCAGAATCTAGCAAGGGGAAGCAGCAGCAGCATTATCCCCTTGCTGGGAAACCAGGTAGGGCCCATTCACACACAGAAAGTCAGTGGCAGAGCCAGGAAGTCCATCATACTGCTGGCGGCTGCTCTCAGTCTGGAAGTTGTGGAGATGGAACCAAACTCTCTGTGTCGTTGTTTGAAGGCAGAGGAACAGGGTACAAGCAGGGAGAACAGGCAAGAGGGAAAAAATCCTATCTAACATGTAGCCTGGCTGAAGCATTAGACCTGATAGGTCGTGTGATTTCGTTAGTGGGGCAAGTGAGTATTGGTGTTGATTTTCACAGGCATCAGACTTAAAAAAATTAGAATTGCCTTAAAACGTTTGGTAGTTTCCCATTAACTGGACTTCATTATGGAGCTGCTAGTAAGCTTAATAAGGCTTGATTTTGTGGGAATAAAAGTTATATTGTGGAGTTTAGACACTAGGGAAGAGGGTTTGTTTTTTATGTCTATTTGCAATGTATTTGCATTTGAAAAGTGTTAACTACTGGATCCCGTATTAATTCTGAGTTTTGTGAAGAGAGTATGCTAAAATGTGGATATCTGACAATGGAGGAACACAGTGAACACACAGGTCTCTGCCAGTGCACCAAGCTGTAAAAATAGAACTGGAAATGCAAAATGAATGGAAATGCTGAAAATGCAGCAGTGTGAACACTTCAAATATACTTGTTTTTCACGTGACCTTATATTCCCTTATAGTGTTACATTTTCTTGTGATAGCCCCTTTGAATTTTGTCCCTCTTGCTGTGGGATTTGATGCTTGAGAAAGTTGAACTTTGAATGTTTAAACTGGTTGGGATATTTTGGTGGGTTCATAGCGGAAGAAGTCACAGACAAAATATAGAAACTTCTCCAAAACATTTATTTAGTGACTAAGGACACTTAAAAATACTAGCTGATTTTGCATGCAGTCAGCCTTGTGTGGTTTTAGTGTTTCTGAGGGAGAAAACAGCCACATTAGTCACTTTGAATTTTGCCCCCAACTCTACTTTTGAAGTTTGAACTAGGGATCTTAAGGATTTTCCCATGTATTTTTTTTTCACTTGGTCACTGGTCTGGGAGCTATAAACCTGTAATAAGGACTGAAAGTGCTATATCAGGGGTGGGGTCCCTTCCAGGGACGAATTGCACCATTTATGGCAGGTGTGCATTTTAGGATTCCACATAGTGCTGTTGGGTTTTCCTGCACTTTCCATGCATTTGGGGGTCTTTCTTTGAATGCCATATGGTGAGTGTTGCCTGCCCTCTCCTGAACTATGCATGCCTCCTCACCTCTGTAAAACTTTATGCAGCATTTATGGTGTGCCATTTAGGAATTCACATAATCCTGTTGGGTTTTATAGCATTTTACGTGCATTTTAGTTGTAGGCTATGCTGCTTCTGCATTTCAGATATTGTAATGTTGCTTGAATTGCATCTTAAAGTAAGGTATTGGGAGATTTTTGTAATCTCGGCTAGCTGTTATGGTACTTCTGTTTTCTCTGCTATTGTACTCCTGCCATTGAACACAGTGTCTGGCTGGTGGCTATTGGTGACTGGTCCCTGCCCAGTGGGCTTACAATCTAAGAAGGACAAGCCCAGTTTGCAGCCATGCACACTGGTCTCAGTTGGCTCTGTTGTTTTCTAAAACCACTATCCTAGTATGCGTTTTCACTTCCATTTATCATGATCATGTAAGTGTGCAATTTTGGGGTTGGCGTCTCCCACCATGGGCCCTGCCCCACCCATTGTTGGGTTGGAGCTGCCTACTGTTGGCCTGCCCATCTCTGGGCTGGCCCCATCCACTGCTGACCCTGACCACTGCCCCACAAGCCGCCATTAATCTATTCCGTTGTTCACTCCCAGCTCCCAACAGTGTCCCCCATGCTTACTTGACTAATAATTGTTAATGGACCTACCCTCCAAGAACGTATCCAGTTCTTCTTTAAACTCAGCTATATTGCTGGTCTTGACCACATCTTCTGGAAAAAATTTCACAAGTTAACGGTGCGTTGGGTGAAAAAAATAATAATACTTTTATTCGTTTTAAATCTGCTGCCAGTTAGTCTCACGGAGCATCCCCTACTTCTAGTATTACTTGAGAGGGTAAATAACCACTCCCTATTAACTTGTTGGACATCCCTTATGATTTTATGAGCTATCATATCCCCCCACCCTTTCGTCTCTTCTCCTAGCTCTTTATATGGAAGCCGTTCAATACGCTTTATCATTTATATAGCATTTATATAGCACCAGCAATGTGCCCTTCTCCGTACCTTTTCTAGTTCTACTATATCTTTTTTGTGATGGGGCGACCAGAACTGCACACAATATTCAAGGTGCAGTCACACCAGAGATACATTATAACATTTTCAGCTTTATTTTCTATCCCTTTCAAAATAATTCCTAACATTGTTTGCTTTTTTGCCACTGCTGCACGCTGAGCTGAGGATTTCAGTGTATTGTTCACAATGACTCCTGGATCCTTTTGCTGGGTGGTAACCCCTAATTTAGAACCCAGGATTGTGTACATATAGTTCGGATTATTTTCCCGTGCGCATCACTTTGCGCTTGTCAACATTAAATTTCCTCTGTCCTTTAGATGCCCAGTCACCCAGTCTTGCAACATCCTCCTGCCAGTCCATTTGAGTTTCAACTACCTTGAATAACTTTGTGTCATCTGCAAATTTGATCATCTCACTCTTTACCCCCTTTTCCAAATCATTAATTAATATATTAAACACCACCGATCCCAGTCAGATCCCTGGGGCACTCCAAGTGTAATATGTGAAACTGTACCATTGTACAGTCACAGCTTTCATGGCACATGAGTTAAGACAGTAACTTGGAACTTCCATGCTTTGCAGAGTGTAAATTCGTTAATCTGTGCCTTAATTACTACCTTGAACTGGAGAGGGTTTTTTAATATTACAATTTCCTTGTAAAATGGGAACACTGATTCTTCATCCCCCTATTGTTTCACAGCTTTTTTAAAAATAATAATAATAATGGAACAAACAGGAATTAGATCAACAAAAACTAATCAGTAGCACTCTACCCCCACCCCCATCCTTTGCATACTGTCCCCAACTACCTCCATCCCTAGTGTTCCAATGTAATTGCCTCCATGGAGAGAACAGCTATATATACTGAAATCACTTTTATCTGAACTGCAGGCAGGAACCCGTGTTTACTATGTTTTCCCCATTAGTGGTAATGAAGAAAATGCAGTAAACGCAGGTCCCCGACTATAGAAGCTGCTTATACTAGAACACCATTCAATCAAATTCTATTTAATCTAGACCATTCCAGCAATGTAGCTGTACCCTATTACAGATTGTTTCTGTAGGTGCCCTTTCCCTACTCCTTTGCCTACTGTGCCCACCAATCCCCATCCCTAGTACCCAGTACTCCCATGCAGCTGATTCTGGAGCAACAGCAGCTAATTATTATTATTTTATTTATGTAAAATTTATATTCCACCCCTCCTGGCCACAGGGTAGCCCGGGGTGGCAAACAACAATCAATAAAACAATACAAATTTTAAAAACAATTAAAAAATACAATATGGGGGGAAAAGAAAAACCCTCCCTCCACCCCCCCACCCTCGCCAAAAGCCTGACGGAACAGCCAGGTCTTACATACACGCCAAAATGGCAGGAGAGTGGGAGCCAACTGAGCCTCCTCCGGGAGCGAATTCCACAGAACAGGAGCAGCCACCGGAAAAGATCTAACATCGGTGGCCACCCGTCTCGCCTAGGGAACCTCCAAAAAGGCTCCCATGGACAATTTCAAGGGTCGATCTCAGTTATCAAGCATTTATATAGCACCAGCAATGTACCTGGTGCTTTACAAAGTAATGGAATAAACACGGTCCCTGCCCTAGGGCTAGAGATGTAAAATTTCCAGAAATTTTGAAGCAATGGGGGGAAAACAGGTTTTGGGGGGAAAAAACAGAGATTTTGGGAAAAATTGAAATATATGAGAAACTTATTTTCTTAGCACCCTTTACAGATCTAAATTCACATTGCTACTTTAAGAACATAAAATGTATTGTGTATAACTGTTTGCTCATGAAATCATCATGTTTGGTATAATTATTAAATTTAAAAGTATAGTTTATTCAGACAATAATGACAGATTTACTAATTTTTACTTTAAAATGTTTTAAATTTTTGTTACAAATGGAGCTACAAGCTGCTGAACTCTAGCATCTCTTAGGTTTTGCCAGTATATGAGAAGACTTGCTTAGTAAGACTGACTTACTTAGAAGACATTGGGGGTGCGGGTGGGGTAAAGGTTAGCAGTACAGGAAAACCTTGTCTTAAACATTTTATTCATCATTCAAAAAACATATTTAATGAGGGTTTTTTATTTTTTCCAAATTATACCAGGTCATTTATTGAAATCATATAAATTGCTTATTCCAGAATGCTATTAATCCAGATCACATTTGATACAGATCACCTGTAAGCAGAAACATCCATTGGTCTCACAACTTTTAATACCTAGGTTAATTTAAAAAAACAAAAAACAAAAAACAAACAAACTGTACTAAAAGTCCTCAAGCAGACTCGCTCCAAATTTCTCCCCTTAATCTCATTCCCTGCACTATTTATACTTGAACAAAAAGGGGAGTGAGCTACTCTACAAAACTGATTGTCTACAATTCAGACACACTTTAACCAAATATGGACAGATTGCACAAATCCCTCCTTCCACCACAAATACAAAATTTAAGCCATTCACTTATCTAGTTCCAATTCTAACACCATTAGAACGCTCGTGATTATAATGGGACATTAGCCTCACCTTGGAGTGTTAACTGCTGCTCTACAGTGACCCGCCCATTTCAAAACGATCTGGTATTCTTCATTTCCTGTCCTAAACTGATATGTAGTGTGTGCAAGCCCACTATTAACACCTGATCCTGCTCCCAATCAAGTTGATCAGTGGTAATCCTTCCACAGACTTCACTGCAGGCTGAATCAAGCCCTTACATAACTGCCTAATTTTACTATCATTTTTCGTCAGAGCCAACAGTGGCTGATGCAATTCTTGTCCATCGTTAAAGCACTTCTGAACTCTTAACATTAAAAAGGAACTATGTTAGCAGGAATTAGTTTTGTAGTCTGCTTTTCAGAAATTGCTGCTTCTCTCCATTCATTCAACCCCACTCACTAAACTGTTCATAAAACATTTATGGCCATACAAGCTATAGACATGGACTATTATACTTCAACTCTATTGATTTGGAAGCCTATTGAAACTTGCCTTTATGTGAAAGTTTCTTTTTTAAAAAGTCTACACCACCATATGAAGGATTCTTTAGATCAGCGGTTCCTATATTTTTTTTTTGTCCTGACACAAATACAGTTCTGCCACCCCAGATAGCAAAGACATCAGATTATTCAACTCAGGAAAGGGATGAATAGTTAAAGGTAGGTGACACATACGTGTTAAGAGATCGAAATTTTGAAATTCCCCTACAAATAAATGGTTTTAAGTAGCAGTCTCAGAACTGTACTGTGTGTTGTGTTAAGGGGTGTATGTAAAATTTGAAGCAGATACAGCAAGCCAATCTAAAGTTATGAAGGATTTTAAGTTAATTGCTTCATGTCATTTTGCCAGTCAGACGATTTTTCGTGGGTTGATATATTTTTCATTGTATCGAGTTATGCCTGGGAAATTGACATGTAAATAGCCAGAGCAGTCTAGCAGTCACTTCTAATGGAGGAGCAGTGATCAGTGAAGTGGAAAATGAGTGACTGAAGTCAGAAAATTTTATTCTTAATTGTTCAGAGCATGCACAGTTAATGCCGGAAGTGAGCAGGGTTCCTTTTTTCCTGCTAGAGTCGGCAGCGGTGTGGCTCTTTCCCATCCAGAGAACCGGCAGGGCAGCTTGAAACAGACATGGCTGTACAGAGACAGCCATGGTGAAATTGATATGCCTGTAAAGAGCCAGACAGAGGTACAGGGAAACGCAGCTTAATGTTCCTGCTCTGGCTGCTGGGTCAGAGCAGGGAGGATCTCCCCCACTCTCCCATCGCTGTCCACCAGCACCAGTGGCTGGCCGGTTTCTGTCAGTCAGTTTAGGGGTCAGGAAGGGGAGGGGTGAGAGGTAGGAGCGGAGGGGCCACACAGCTGAGCGCAGCCCATCAATTACTTCAAGGAGGTGGTGAGCTGTTTCAGGAGTCACCTCAGCTGTGTCGCGTTAAAAGTGACAGCGGCAGCGGAGAGAGCGCCACCTGGACTTGGGTGGCTGCCCCAGGCTCCATTCCCATGAGTGTTCACAGCTGCACTGCCTCAGACAGCAGCTGAACTCCAGCCTTAATAAATCAGTAGCCTGCCTGCCCCAAATCCCCGCTCTCAGAAGCAGCTGAGGGAACAGGGGGGGGGGGGGATGGACGGATGGGAAGGAACTACTGCCACCCTCACCTCCCTGGGTGCCCCTACTCCCCACCACAGCACTGCTCCCCGTACAACCTAACCGTGATTCTACTGCCGCCGCCGCTGCTGCCGCCACCAACTACAGCTTGACATTTCCTGCTGTGTGCACATGCTGGGACCAGTCATTTTCTGAATCTGGCATGCTGGGAAATATAGTCCCAGCAAGCATGCCAGATTCAAGAAATGGCTGCTCACAGATTTCCAAACAGGAGGCCATGGCAAGCAGCAGGGCCTGGCCGAAATGTGTGCGAGAGAGAGAGAGAGAAAATGGGTTTGTGTGTGAGCTTGAATGGGGGTGAGAGAATGGGTGTGCGCGAGTATGAATGGGGGGTGAGAGAGGGGAGAGCATGTTTGAGTTTGAATGGGTGTGTGTGTGTGTGGAAGAGAGTATGTGTCTGAATTTGTGCGCGAGAATGAATGAATCGTTGTTATTGAATGTATGTGAGGGAATGATTTATTTATTTATTTTATAAATTTGTACCCCGCCCCTCCTGCAAACAGCTCGGGGTGGCTTCCAACAATAAAAATGCAATACATAAAAACAATTTAAAACCATCAATAATAATAACAATCATATATAAAATTGTTAAAACAGGGCTTGGGACCTCCATTTGAACAATAAATAATGTAGGGGAGCTAAAAACCTTACTCCACCCTCCCCAAAGGCCTGGGCGAACAGCCAGGTGTAACAACTTCACCGGAATGTCAACAGGCTTGGGGCCAGGCGGGCTTCCTCCGGAAGGGAGTTCCAAAGACGCGGCCCGGCCACTGAGAATGCCCTCTCCATTGTGGCCCCCCGCTTAACACGGGGGACCTCCAAGAAGGCACCCCCAGCAGACCGAAGGAGCCATTCTGGGGTGCAGAGGGTGAGGTGGTCCCTGAGGTATGAGGGGCCCAGACTGTGAAGGGCTTTATAGATCAACACCAAAACCTTGAGCCTGGCTCGGCACGCTATTAGCAACCAGTGCAGAGCCCGGAGCACAGGTATAATATGCTCCCGACGACCCGTCCCCGTAAGGAGACGAGCCGCTGCATTCTGCACTAGCTGCAGCCTCCGAACCAGGAACAAGGGAAGCCCCACGTAGAGCGCGTTGCAGTAGTCCAGCCTCGAGGTGACGAAAACATAGATGAGGGAGGCCAGGTCCGGGCCGGAGATGAACAGACACAGCCTACGTACCAGACACAACTGGCAGAAGGCAGCCTCAGCGACTGCCTCCACCTACCGCTCCAGGTGGAGGTCTGCGTCCAATATCACCCCGACTCCATACCTGCTGAGCTATAGGAGGGCGAACTCCCCAACCAGGGGGGCCATTACCTCCCTCACTCTCCCTACCATCATCACCTCCGTCTTATTGGGGTTGAGCTTCAGTCTGCTCAGCCGCATCCATTCTGCCACAGCCTCCAAACATTGGGATAGCGAGACGGCAGGGTCTAAAGGGGAGGTGAGTGAGAGTGCGTGTGTGTGTGTGAATGTGTAAAAGTTAAGTGTATGTGTATGTGTGTGCGAGAGAACGAATAAGTGGTGCGGTGTTATTGAATGTGTGAGAGAATGAATGTGAGTGAGTGTCAGACTGAATCGGTGTGCGATTGACTAAATGTGTGTGTGGGTAAGAGAGAGAAGGGTGTGTACGAGCGTGTTTACATGACAGCAAGTTGCTCCCTCTCCCCTCCTCCCATGGCTATCCCCTCTCGTCCTCCATAGCTTCCCCCACTCCCCCTGCCCCGCAGGGCTCCTGGAGGGGAAAGAGAACCACCAACCTGCCCAGGAAGACGCCCAGCAAAATGTTCCTGCTGTCTCCTCCTCCCTAGCAACTTAAGTCTGCCTGTGTCTGACTGACCTCCAGCCCTCCCAGAACACCCAGGCCCAGCAGCATCTGAGATAAAGGGCAACCCAGTCAATACCTTTTCCTCGCTTCCCCTGATTGGAGCTCGTTTGTGCTTCTGCACTCCTCTGGGGGACTTTGGGAGTGGAATGCGGTCATCTGGGGGAGGGTTTGGGAAGGGACTGGAGGTGCTGTGATCGTGGTGGAGGGGTGGTTTCTTGTTCGATATGTTTGATCAGATTTTTAGTGTTTTGGTGCTTGAGATCCCCAAATCCGGTCACTGGAAAGGGATCACAGTGAAAAAAATCTTACTGAGGGCTATGTTTGGCTGCTCTCCGCCTGAGCTTCTGTTTCTCACCAATTCTTTCATTGTGGGTGCAGTGACTATGTGGGGGTTGCCCGATCAGCTGTGTCTTTGTTTGAACTTCTGTGCTGGGAGTGTAATAGGGATATATTCCAGAGAAGGAGGATTCAGGCCATGGATCTCCAACATGGATGATGTGTCCCTCTCCTTGTATACATGTCCTCATGCGTTTTAAATGGAAATCTTTGCCTTTTAACCATATTTGTGTCTGTGCTTCCTTTCATCTAAACCAGATTTAAATGTTCTTTGGACACTTACAGCCTGTGGGCCTGTAAGCCCCGAGACAGGCAGGGTAGGAGGAACCATTAAGGCCTGTATGCCTATTCCTTAACCCAAGTATGGAACAGTTAGGAGCAGCATTGCAAATAGCGTAAGTGAACTGCTAGGTGTTATGTCTTTGAGTTCCTGGGGAATACGCGTACCCCAACCCACTGCGTGGCCCCTGCATGGCCCCATGATAGACACCCGAAGGAGTGCAGCTTGCTACAAATTGTTGCTGGAAATGCAAGGTCTGAATGGCTCTGAAAGCTAGACCTATCCTTTCAGAGGGGTCAGAAAGAGGGATGGCAAGAAGCTCTGCTGTTGTAACACTTCACATATCCCAGTCCTTCTTCCTCGTGGGTAATCCAGCTTCACAGGCAAGTTTTCTCCTCAGCCAGGTGGACAACAGCATCATTGTCTCTAAGTGGCAGACATTCTCTGTAGTCTCAGGACCACCTCCTTATTATGTAGGCTACTGTCTGTGGAGGAGGGGGAATGCTACTATACGTTAAGAATTCACATTCTATTTCTCGCATCTCAAAAAGCTGGAAAAATTCTAAAACGTTAAAAGGGTAGGCTCATTTGTAAACAAAACTTACCTTAAAAACAAAAAAAAACCAAACATCCACTATAATAAAACTTACATTCCAGAAAGCATGAAAATTAATTATACTTCATTTCAATGACTATATTACGGTTCTAATTATTACTTCTCTACATTGATCCAACAAACACTTAGTCTTCTAATTATTACTTATTCTTTCTATTATTGCTTACATTTACACTTACAATTAGTTGTTTCTACAAATTTTTTCTAAAATTACTTTTCCATCATTAGTTATTCATCATTAATTGTATAATTAATAATTCAAACTCACCACCTCAGCATCAACATTACAACACTGCCTTAAACTCTGTCTTTTCAAGTACATATTACACTATTATACATTTACGGAATTAATACATTTATCTTGGTTGAAAAGACAGTTTAAGGCAGTGTTGTAATGCTGATGCTGAAGTGGTGAGTTTTGATTATTAATTATAGAATGAATTATGAACAACTAATGAGGGAAATAAGTAATTTCAGGAAGAATTTATAGAAACAACTGTAATTGTAAGTGTAAATGTAAGCAATAATAGAAAGAATAATAATTGGAAGACTAATTTATTGGATCAATGTAGAGAAGCAATGTTAATTAGAACTGTAAAGCAAACTAATGAATGGGAAAGTAAATAGTCATTGGAATGAAGTAGGGAATGAAGTATAATTAATTTCCATGCTTTTTGGAGTCTAAGTTTTATTGTAGTGGATGTTAAATAATGGTCTTCAGGGGGTTTTGTTGTTGTTTTTTAAGGTAAATATGAACCTACCTTTAATGTGTTGGGTTTTTTTAAACTAAGTTGTTGTTTTTTTAATAAAAGAAATATCAGTTGGGACCATGATCCTATTTAAGGTCACAAGCTGCAGTTTGGGCAGCTCTGCTCCAGAGTTTTTGCCCACAATGCTTCAGTCATGTCAGTTAAAACTAGGGCTGTGAAGTACATATAAACAATTCACTAGCCAGACATAAAAGATTATGCCAGTCTGGGAAAGAGGCTCAGAGCTGGGAAAATCCACTTGCCAGCTTAAGTAGTATAATACTCCAACACATACAGGCAAATGATTTTATTTTATTTATTTATTTAAAAAAGCAAAAAACTCCCACTAATTTCAAAAGCAGCATTCTACGGTCCTACAACCGTAGCTGATGTGCTAGGAAACTTTCAGGGAGTATCAATCAGTGCCTTGCAAGACCTTAAACATAACGACGCAAGGTCGCAATAGAGAAAATAAATAAGATGCTTACTTTGGTATACCCATCTTGATCGTTTCTCTTTGCTTTTAAGATTAAAATTAGGATGCGAGTCAAAAAAGGCAGGATGGAGGCCACAGAAAGGAGACAGATGAAAGTAGTAAGAAGGGATCTGGATAGAGAGAGGGGGGATATGAGAAAACAGGCTCAAGGAGGACAAAAATGTTTACATGTTTTTACTTCTTCCATTTCACTTTCAGGATCTCTTGCAACAAAATGCTACAAACATTACCAGGAAGGAAGCTTATACAATAGTTTCTAGTGGAATATGTAGCGTTTACATCCTTTCCCTGTTCAGTTATAAGTCTTCTTTCATGCAGCTTGGAATAAACGAATGGTACAAACTCTTCCTCAAACTTTTTTGTTCTGTTAAGCCAAACAGTTATTACTTCTAACTCATAACTACTCACCATATAACACTTGAATGCAAGTTCCTGTATCTGCTTGAACTAAACTGTAAATTTATGCTCCTTGCCCCCAATCTGGTCATATTTGTTCAGAACGACCCAAGTACACAGTATTTCTATACAGATGTAAAACACGTAGAAGTGTATTTACTTCCATTTTAAAAAAACAAACTAAAAAGCCTACCTACATTTGGGAATGAACTTGGACTATATTAATTCCAGAATCTGCATGAGCACTATTTTTCAGAAGTGTCCGAGAAGAGTCGGCAACAAAGATATGAAGTGTGCATTTGGAAAGGAAAGAAAAAAATACTCAGAGCTGAAAAACACAATTGGTGGCACTGAATCCCCTGTTCCTGGGTGCAAAGAGGAAACTTTTCTTTATGTTGAGTGTTTTATGTTTATTATTTTATGTTTATGTTTATTATTAAACCGCTCTAGCATTTCTTATGGCCCAACACATGGTGAGTGTGTAACATCCGTGCAAGTTTGGGAAGCTGCACTACTACTGTCAGGAGCTGAAGTGCTTACAAAACTTGGTAGCAAGTGTACACGGGATGTTTCAGTAGCAAAATTCATTCATTCCCCCCTAAATCCTTAATGCACGCATGGGAATTTGTTCCAAGAGTTTCTTCCCTGACCAAAATTTCAAAAAGCCGTGGTATTTTCCTCTATAGTGTTCCCTACATTTCTCATTAATGGTACAGTTTTAATCTTAGCACATGTGGCCAAGTGCTTTAAACAAACCAAGAATTCCAAGCTACAAACAAATTATACCCCAAATAATTGCCTGTGTGTGAAGAGCATTACTTTGAAATTCCTGGGTGAAAGGTTTGCTGAATGTACAAAATTCTTTACAATCATTAATTAGCTCTTGCAGTATCTGCGAGATAGATGCTTGTTCCTCTTCAATCATGCTACACATTTATGAAGTACAGCAACAGGCAGCAAGGTCTGTTCAGTGAACTCACTCCTTATAAACACAAAGCAAAATAAGGGGACCACATAAAAGGAGTAAAACAAAGACTTCTCTCTAACCGGGCAATTGATTGAATTCTCAAAATCCTGGAAGGCAGCACTGATCCTCCCCCCGCCCCCAGGCAGCCCTCCCCTCTTTGTCTACTCCAGTTCTTCTTATACCGCTTCACCATAACAAAGGGAAACATGGTGAACCCCTTGTGTACTGTAGATCTTACTGCAGCCTATCATACATTATTCCCTAGAAGTGCAGTCTACACGTGTTGTAAGCCATGCCTTCTGTTCATCATATGGGTGAGGGAGGGGGCAGGGATACACGGAAATCAGCATTCCAATGCTGCACCAAAAGCAGAGGGCTGTAGATCCAGAAGCCAAGAGGTAAGCCTTGAATGGCATCTTTCAGTGCGAGATATGCACGGAGCATGATCAACCTTCTCGATAAAGGAACTAGAATTTCATGACTTAAACACTCCTTTTCTATCAGAATAGTTTGTTCTCTTAAGGAAGAGCCTTTATATACAACTTGATCACAAGGGACACAGTGTCAACATCCTGATAAAACAAATGTCTCAAATTCCACTATAGAGGCACATGTTGGCCAGACAAAGTATATGGCGAGGTTAAAGACTGAAGTCCACAGAACCAATGGCAATGAGATGCAGATGCTTACATGAGCACCTAAGACAGAAGCCAGGATAGCGTTGTTCTAGGAAGAGATCCTTGTTCTCTAAAGTAGCATGTGAAAAGAATGGTGTCCTAGACATTTTCTGCTTATTTTAGTTAGCATTTCAGGCTGAAGTATCTGGCAGATATTTTTAAGACTGAAGTGACTTATGAATGCTTCTACTCATTTTTGCTACAAGAACAATTAAGCTACAGCATTCATGTAAATTTCATTACCACTAACATACTAATAATCCTCAATTCTGTTCTTACTACCTCCCACTTTTTTCAGGATCCCAACTCATCCATTCTGTAAAAAAGAAAGGAACTGCCTCCAGATCCAGCTGGGTAGAAATACCTAGTGAGAAGCGTCTTACCATGCAAGGCATACATGCAACCAAAGTGACAGACTTCAAAACGATTCAATTCCTGGCCTGTTCCCTTTTGTATATCCACTGAAGCAGCTTTTCCTTAGCAGCACAGGAATATTAGTCTCAATCCTGGTACCCAGGAAATACTAACCCAAGTACCTGTTGATCAGGTTGGCAATGTCACTTCCTTGACCCAGAAGAGTTTAACCATGTAAACTTACTGAAAAGCTTAGGCTCTTTCCACTCTGCATTTACCTTGCAACAGCAACATACAAAGGCAGTAAATGTGATCTAGTAATTCTTCAATTTAAGTAACATCTGGATTTGGTATACAGTTTCTTATGAAAACCTGCAGCTTAACACTGTTTCCAGAAATAGCACTATAATAAATTTTAGAAAATCAAGGTTCTGACTATATTAAGTTTGAGATGAAGCCCAGAGCAGATCACCTGCCAAATGGCACTAGCCTTTCAAAATAGCTTCCTAAGTGTGGGAGATGGAATAAAGCGGAGTCAGGGAAATATGTGTACATAAATAAGTAGCTTCCCAACCTCACAGGATGGTCTCCCAAACAATAATTCACAAAAGGATAGAAACCAAAAAAGGTTGTGGGATTTCTCCCAGCTACATATGCATGAACGTAACCCAAAGTACTGCACATACATACCTGTTCTATGCTTTTCACAATCTAGGAAAATGTATCCATCCCCTAAACACAGGTATTTCACTTATATACAGATTACTCTTATACAAAATTCTGACTGGGGGGGGGGTGGGGACCTAATAAATCCCTCCATGCTTCCTGGCTGAATTCTAGAATGGAGCTCTCAGTCAGGAAAATATTCTCACATCAAGAGGCCTTTGTAAAAATCATATAATAATCTTTCTATAATGGTAATTCAGAACCCCCCATCTCCACACACAACGTTAGGGATCCCCGCTGAGAAAACAAAATGCAAAGTCATTACTAGACAATAGGAAAAAAACCTACCCCATAGAACCCAATATTAATCTGCCAGCTGCCCTGTGATGTGTCCATTTCCTACTCCACAACCGTACAGCTAGAAAATCAAACTTTCAGAGCAAGCGGTTCCAAACCATGGTGATCTTAGTTGCTTGCCAAATGGTTCACAGAAATAAGAGAGTGAGCTTACAGTGCATATTATTTAAGGCTTGAAATACAGGTAATAAATTAATAATATTCAGCATTTTATTAAGGATAATTCAAAGTGCAGATGTCTCAGATTTTGGCAAACAAGAGATCCTGAAGAATCATTTAGCCCGCTACTAGGAATATGAACAAATAGAATTGCACTTTATAAAAAGGGCAAAAAAATCATCTATCCTTCAAGATCCTGCATGAATTTTGCTCATATGTTACTGTGGTCTTATCCTGCAGCACTGTCCTACAAGTGAATTTTTAAAGTCTAGAGGTGATGTGATAAAATGTTTAATACCTGCAATCTTACAACCACTTGTCTCCCCACTGTAAAATTTCAATACCTAGTCCCAAAATGTAACATCAAACCAGAGACTAAAGACTGGCTACATCCACCACAGATCCAGATAAAGGTAACTGTAGAAATCCACTCTCCCGTTTGCCTTTGGCGAGTACACTTTCAGAGCTGGTGAGACGATTTTCACATGCGCTGGGTCCCTTTTCTCACTGCAAGTCCCAATAAAGCAGGTAGTCATTTATGCCTGACTAGCAAGTTTATGTATTTTACAGCCCTACAGATAAGTCCACATTTCAGCTTCATAGAATATAGTTTTGCTTCCTATAATGTGCTTTACATTCAGTATCCTGAAGTGTTGTACAATGAGCTAGAAATTGGTAGGAAAGCAGCAATGCAGGAAAATACAGCCATCATCAGTTTCAGCCTTTAATATCAGAACCCATTTTACTGAGACAGTGCAAGTTGAGCATGATATCAAGGCTAACCTGTGGCCTGTACATTTTTAGGACATCAATAAACAAATTCCTTCCAGAAAGCTACCACATCTTAAACACTGATGGACAAATGAATCTCTGGTGTAACCCCAGATAAGCCATCAGAAGAGTTAACCTAGGAATATTTAGTCCCTGAAAGTTAATTCTTGACCATATCAGTATGTACATAATAAAAAAAATATATAATTTTAAATGTTACTAAGAATTATGTCTTATTTTACTAAATGAAATTAAACAAAACTTGCAGATATGAGTGTTTGCTTTATGTTTGTGAAACTAGTTACAGGTTGTAAAAGATAAGAATCTTTTAGCAGCAATTTCAAAATCCTACATAATTATAGCTTAATGAATATTGCACAATTATATCCAAACAAATTTAGCTTCACTGAAGACAGATTATCCACAAGCAGACCTACATTTCCTTAAATGCTATTCAACTTTTTTGCTTTAAATAATAATTGCAAACAGCGCTTAGACACTTCAATGGGTGCTATTTAAGCTAGGTTTGTATAGTTGTGATTTGTCAGGTAAGTGACAAGGTATTGGGTGAAAACAGACATGACGCTAACCACCCTTTAACCACCCTTGGTGGTCATTTATGCATGTTTCAGGGCTGCATAGGGCACCAATACAGCCCTGCAGCATGCATAAATAACCACCAAGGGTGGTTAAAGGGTGGTTAGCGTCATGTCTGTTTTCACCCATGGTCAAATGAATTGCATGGCAAAAAAAGAGTCACGTTTTGGACAACCTTTTATGTTCATAACCCCTAGTCATTAGACAACACTGTCACTTTACACATTTTTTGAGTACCAAAGATGAGACTACAGCCACATGAATTACTACACACAGCACAATGTGAGTTGGTACTTGATTTCAACCATGTTAGTGTATTCTGTGTGTCTGAATCTAGCTATTAGAAGTTTCTCACCCTTGCCAACAAGCGAAGGCTCATTCGGATGTAGTGGTTAAAACAAGAGCACACATAAGAACATAAGAAGTGCCATACTGGGTCAGACCAATGGTCTATCTAGCCTAGCATCCTGTCTCCGACTGGCCAATCACAGTGGCTTGGGAAAAGCACCCAACAGGTCACAATGGAGGATCCATTCCCTGTTGTTTTTCCCCAGCTCCCATCATGTTCCCTGATCCTGTCTGGCTAATAGCTGCTAATGGACCTATCTTCCAGAAACTTGTCCTCTTTTAAACTCAGCTATAGTACTGGTCCTTACTACAGCTTCTGGCAGTAGATTACACATCACAATTACACGCGGAGTGAAAAAATACTCTTTAATTTGTTTTAAACTTGCCACCCATGAGTTTCATGGAGTGTCCCCTAGTTCTAGCACTAGCTAAGAGAGCAAATAACTGCTCCTTGTTTATTAGTTCCACACCACTCATGATTTTATAGACCTCTATCATATCTCCTCTTCGTCGTCTCTTCTCCAAACTGAAGAGCCCCAACCTACCAAGTCTCTCCTCATAGGGGAGCCCTTCCATGCCCCTGATCATTTTTGTTGCCCTTCTCTGTACCTTTTCTAGTTCAGCTATGTCTTTTTTGAGATGGGGTGACCAGAACTGCACACAATATTTGAGGTGCGGTCGCATCATTGATTTATATAGAGGCATTATGATATCCTCACTTTTATTCTCTATCCCCTTCCGAATAATTCCTAATGCTCTGTTTGCTTTTTTGACTGCTGCTGCTGATTGCACTGTGAATTTCATTATATTGTCCACAACCACCCCCAGATCCTTTTCTTGAGTGGTAACTCCTAGCTTGGTACCCAGCATTGTGTACGCATGGTTTGGATTATTTTTCCTTACAAACATCACTTTGCACTTGTCCACATTAAATCTCATTTGACATTTAGATGCCCAGGCACCAAGTGTCGTAAGATCCTGTTGCAGTTCATCACAGTCTGCTTGTGTTTTAACTACCTTGAATAACTTGGTGTCATCTGCAAATTTGCTCACCTCACTCTTAACACCCTTTTCCAAATCATTTATGAATACATTAAAACAGCACCAGTGCCAATACAGATCCCTGAGGCACACCACTTTTTACAGGATAACTATTTGTACCTTATTCAATTTAAGGAAAACCAATTTATACAAGTGGACTGAAATGCCTTTCAAAAGCATCCAAGCAAGTTACTACTAGTAACAATTAAGATGTTTAAAGTTTTGTATTTAAACCATTTTAACATGGTATGATTAATGCCAGTGTCCTCAAACCATTTGCCCACAGTTGTCCCATCAAAGTCTGCGGGACTACTACCAAGTGATTTTATGATTGTGGCATTAACCTTTAATCATACCTTCTTAAACAAAAAATTTGATATACAAAACCTTAAACATCTCATTTGTTACTAGTAGTAACTTGCTTGGACAACTTTTGAAAGGCATTTCCGTCCACTGGAATAAACTGGTTTGCCTTAAATATTTGTACCATATTCAGTTTATCATCTTGTATACGCTCGTTTAGAGTTAAACTGTAAACACTACGAGCAGCAAAACTTTACTTTTTATGTTTGCAAGTTTATTTCTGAAAACACATATTCAACCCCAAAAGATTCTGCCATCACAGAAATAGTTAAGGATTTTAGTAAACCAAGTTACATTTTCTATTGAACAAAGATTGCTTATACTGAAATTTTTGGTTACGCTTAAGAGTCTAAACTCTTGCATGTTTAGAGCTTGAGTAACACCTTGGAAGAATTTATCAAAATAGGGCATTGAGAACAGAATACCCAATCTCAACAAAATATAAATCTTATCAGACAAATAGGGCCTCGAAAGCATGAGCCTTTTTCTTTAAAGAAATACATTTGATATCATATATATGTTTGACATCATACATAGGTAGACACTTTCAGCTCTGGCTCCCTTGAATATTTCATTTAGGTCTAGATTTTGCAGAATGCCAATTAGCTGAAAGTCCTTTCTAAAAAAATTTCAAGATACCTTCCTCTCCAAGTCCCATATTAGCCATAAATACTTAGTGTCATTCACACTGTTTAAGTAATAGGGTGTCTATATTCGTTTTAGAAGTGTATGGTGTATAGTTTAAATATTGCTTTTATACTATAGCCTTATATTTGGTTATCCAGTTCAAAAAAAAAAAGGCTTGTTCAGTTTTCACATAAGTCGCCAACATCCACTGAGGTTAACATGAAAACCATTGCCACAGTTGCAAAACCTGTTACAGGCAGTCCTACTGAAGTATATGGCTTTAGAACTGCGCGCAAAGGCACTAACAATATGATACAGATAGTGATGATGTAATTTCCTAGATATAATCGTACTAGGAAATGAGTATTCATGATTGAAAAGGGACTCTTCCAACACCACCACAATATGGAAAGTTTCACCATTAGTTCATAAAACGAATTCCATGTCTCACCATCCTTTTGGTGGTGGCAGTGGTTGCCTTTATTTACTGCTGTTTATACCATAACAAACCAAAACAACTTTAATAGATCTTCATGTTCAAGTGTGCCAAAAGCAGGCTCACTGATCATCAAGTCATGTTACAAGTATTTTCAATGCCAAGTTGCTTGCAGCCATAAAGTTCATATCAACTTACAGACACATCCATAAATACCAGTCAAGTGGGATTTGCGGGTGTGCATGTTCAGAGCACCAAGAAGCTGTGAAACTTCTTGGTAGTTAAGAGGAAACCAAAAGGAAAAGTCAACAGGGTCAAAGGCCTGCAGAGGCATGGAGACTATTGAAAACCACTGTCTTAGACACCCAGTTAAATGTTACCAAACAAATGCCTGAATGGCTAAATGGTAAAATTAAGGAGGCTATCGGAGCCAAAAAATTGTCTTACAAAAAAATAGAAAACTATTCCAAATGAGGTAAATAGGAATGAGCACAGACATTGGCAGAGAAAGTGTAAAATCATGATAAGACAGGCCAAGAGGGAATCTGAGAAACAACTTGCTACTGATACCAAACCCAATAGCTTTTTTTTTTTTCTCCAGTACATCAGAGGCAGAAAACCTACTAGAAAGGCAGTTGGTGCACTAGCTGATCAAGGAATAAAAGGGGCACTCAAAGACGACAAGGTCATTGCTGAGAAACTAAACGGGTTCTTTGCAGAGGATGTTGGGGCGAAATTGGCACACCAGAGCAATATTCAGGCAAGGGTACCGAAAGAGTTCAAGTTTGAAGTTGATGAACTACTGTCATAAATATGTAACTTATCATTGAAATCCTCCTGTGCCAGAGGTTTTGAGGTTAGCAAATGTAACACCAATTTTTAAGAAGGGCTCCAGAGGTGACCCTGGAAACTATGGACAGGGAGTATTTTCAGATGAGATGATACCATGGGTGACCACACTTTGACCCACATGGCCACCCACAGTACTGTCACGTCTGAAATGGCCCACCAGATATTGTCCCTGGGCAGGACCCTGTGTTTGCCCGAGTCCTGGTGGTTTTTAACCCAGGCTGTACCTCGGGCCTCTCGACGAGGCACAGCCCAGGCTAGGCGCTGCCATGGCCTGGGTAACATCTCCACACTGGGGTAGATTGGCAGTCACATGGGATGGCCTGCTCTACCCAAGGTTCATGAGGTCACCACAGCCACCCCTCAGAGACAAGGGCAGGCCAGTGAGGGCTCTCACGCCGGGAAGGACCAAAGCATGATAGCACCATGTAATGTCACATTTGAAAATACCCAGGTAAGCCTGACATCAGTAATGGCCAAACTGGTGGAGACTACTGTTAAAAACAGAATTACTAGGCATACTGAAAAGCAGGATTTGATGAGTAAAAACCAGCATGGCTTTAGCAAAAGGAAGTCATGCCTCACTAACCTATTAGAATTTGATGAGATTGTTAATAAGCACGTTGATATATTTGGATTTCCAAAATCTATTGAAAAAGTCCCTCACCAGAGACTCATGAGCAATCTAAGTAGTCATGGGATATAAGAGGAAGAGTCCTGTCATGGATTGGTAGCTGGTTAAAAAGGTAGAAAAGGTCGGAATGAATGGTAATTTTTCAAGTTCGGAGAGAGGTAAACAGTGGGGTGCCTCAGAGGTCATTACTGGGTCCAGTATTGTTTAACATAGTCATCAATGATCTGGAAAAGGGGATAAAGAGTGAGGTGGTTAAATTTGCAGATGACACCAAATTATTCAGGATAGTTAAGACGCAGGCAGACTGTGAGGAACCACAGAGGGATCTCGCACAACTAGGTGAACGGACAATGAAGTGGCAAATTAAATTGAATGTTGATAAGTGCAACGTGATGCACATTGGGAAAAATAATCCTCACTTTACATACACAACATTAGATTCTAATCTGGGTGTAATGACTCAGGAGAAGAATCTTGGGAATCATTGAGCTCAATCTCAAAACCCACATAAGCTACGCGGAAGCCGCGCGCATGTACACACATGTGGTTTCTGCACAGCACAATGGGCCGGCTATGGGGATACGTGTGGTTTATGCGTGCATAGTTCCACGCGCTTTACGCAGGCTTTGGGATGGAGCCCATTGTGGATAGTTCTTTGAAGACATTGTATCAGTGTGCGGCAGCAGTCAAAAAGGCAAACCAAATGTTACCCATTATTGCAAAAGGGGAAGTAAAAGGGAAATATCATAATGCTGCATAGCCCCACCTTGAATATTATGTGCAGTTCTAGTTGCCCCATCTCAGGAAAGATATAATAAAATTGGGAAAAGTTTGGAGAAGGGCAACAAGGATGATAGAAGGGATGGATCAACTTCCATATGAAAGGCTCAACAAGTTAGGGCTGTTTAGCTTGGAGAAGAGGCAATTAAGGGGAGATATAATAAAAGTTTATAAAATCATGAGCGGTGTGGAAACTGTAAATAGGGAACTATTGTTTGTCCTTTTTCACAATAAGAGGGGATGCTCTCTGAAGTGGCAGAAGATTTAAAACAAAAAGTACTATTTCACTCTGCAGACAACACAGTTGTAGAACTCCACACCAGAGGAGGCAGTGGCCAGCACCATAACTAGCTGCAAACGCAAACTAGATACATTTTTAGAGAAGAGAGACATAAATGTTTACTAGTTGGGGCTTAAACCCCTGGCTACCAACAGTTGGGAGTGGCTAGCAGGAGACCTCTGTGACCTGTACTTGTACTTCCCTCAAGCTACTGTAGCTGGCCACTGTTGGGAGAAATGATGCTGGGCTCAATGGACCAGGGGCCTGACCCAGTATGGCACTTTTTGTGTTCTTCTTATGTTAAGCTATTCATTTTTTAACTATAGTTTACACCGAGCTGCCTTGTGACCCCTGGTTTTAACCAAAGCACATAACTTGACCTTAATAAAATATTAAAGTATCATCATGCACTTGTCAGTTGCCAAATTCACCACATAACTCAAGACTAAAATGCGTTTTGAAACAATGTGAACAAGCAAACTAATTTTTCAATAAATACTTAAAAGAAACTTGAAGATCCTATAAAGATATTTCATTCAACTGTTGGATTTCCAGACAAGGCTGCTAGCAGTTTTTAGGATTAATGTGCTTGATGTCTGTATTCGGATGTGTGTGTTTTATTTCCATACTCTCCAGATAGGAGTATTCTATCAAAAATAGGACAGTGAGACCCTAGAAAGAAATCCAATATGGTCAACAAATGATACAGCAATCCTGACCTAGAATTTTTTTTTATGCGCCAGTTTTAAAAAATAAGCTATATTTGGAAAAGTTAGCCACCACCTGTAAATACTCACACCTGATACATCTTATTCCTATTTACCCACAGAACTATTCACACAGCATTAAGAGCTTACCACACTCGCACAAAAAAGCATTGAGACACAGAAGAAGAGAGAGGCACACCAACACTGCTTTGCTCTTACCTTCTTTATTAAGCCTCATAACCTCCCTGCTTTTTCCACCCTCTTTTCCAGTCTCTTCTAGATCTACACCTGCAGAGGAAAAGCAAAATCAGAGCAAGTCAACATGAGTAGCGTGCAGGAAGAGTTAGGAGTGCATGGCTGCAGTAGCAGCAACTACCACAGCATCTGCCATGGAATAGCATCCCCCGACTCCCCATTCAATAGCATCCTGCCGGCTGCCTCCCCACCCCACACCTCCATCACCTTCTGTTGGAACCACGTCCTCGCGTTCATTCTAGTGCCCCCAGCCCACCTCCCCCCACAAGAGATGCTTCCAACCCCCATGCATTACCATCCTCCTGCCCCTCCCCCCCGGCTGTCTCCCCTCATGCAGCTGGCCCAACAGAGGTGTCCAGAACTGTGCAGGCAGCCGCCGCCGCCGCTTCAGTGTAACCAGCACTTCCCAGCACACATGGGAGGGAGGTGTCTGTGCACCGGCTGGCTGAGGAGGGGGCAGCCCCGGTGCAGAGGGAGGCGGCAGAGGACTGGGCCTCCCCACACGCCCCCATCACCCCGTGCAGTGAGCCCGGCCCCCTCCCCCGTGTGTGTGTGTGTGTGTGTCTGTCTGTGTGCTTAGGGGGAGGGGAGCAGCGTGGGGAGCCCCTGGCCGGTCCCTGTGGCTGGCGGTGCCCTTACTGTGCGGGGGGGCGGCGCAGTGCGCGTGCGGAGGGGCGGCCTCCCGGATCCAGGCGGCCCAGGGCTGGCCCAGAAACGCCTCGGGACTGGGCACGGGCCGCTCCAGGGCCGCCATGGCGCCGCTCCTGCTCCTGCCTTCTTGTTGCTTTTCCCGTTTCCTTCGGCACCAGCGAGCGAGCGAGCGAGCCACGGGATTCGAGAACGCCGCACGTCATCCTCGGGACGTTCCGCCGCCCACACAGGGGTAGTGTCAGCCTCTACTCCCTATCAGATCGGGCTCCCCAGCTCCTGCTGCGCATGCCCGACAACGTAAGGCATGCGCACTACCGAAAGGGAAGCCTCTGCCCTTATCCTCGCGTCCCTTAGCCGAGCAGGGAGACCAGAGGGGCACGCGCCGGGCAGGAGAGAGGCGGGCGCGAGACAGGGAGGCACTAAGTGGGCAGCGCGGGAGTGTGAGGGGGCCGGCGAGAAGCGGGGACACAGGGTGCGCTGGGGGCTCCCCATGGCTGGTACGAGAGGAGAGACGGCTGCAGGGGGCGGGGACACTCCTCCCCATTCGTCTCCGCTGCTGAGATTGGAAGGGTGGGCTGGGAAGTGTGACAATAACCCCCCAACGGGGAGTTACCCCGCAGTGGCAAGGGGGGGGGAGCACCGCAGACACACCTATCAGACGGGAGAACGGTGCCTCCCACCCCAGCAATCGTTGCTGCCTGCTAACCCCGGCGGCTGCCCCTTCGGCAAGTGCGTGTGTACACCGTCCGCACACTGGCTGCCCGTCCACCCCCCACCGCAGCTTTACTCGCGTCCTGAATTCCCGACAGTCGAGTTCCTCCCACAGAAGTGTTCCAACAGTAGCGCCAGTCTCAACCTGACAGTCTCGGTAAAAGCCCCGTTAACAGACGCGTTCCTCCCCTTCAGTAGGGCGTCTATTGATTTAACTTCCAAGATTTACTCAACTAGGACTCGATCTCGTTTGGCCCGACCTTACCTGGATACCTACGTTGTGGTTTTAAACAAGACACGTCTACGCAGCCCCACCACGCATCCAACTACTTGTGTGAAGTGGTGCATGGGGAGGCACGCAGCAGCCACCCATGGCCATACACACAGCGCTGCTGAAAAGAGTCAAGAGTGCTCCATGCGGGGCCAGCGGGATGTACCATGGCTAGGGCATGCTGGGAGCTGTCCTGTGAAGTGCTCCCCACACATTTCAAGTGCGTGGGTGCCCCACAGCCACACCACTCAGTGACATGGACACCACCCCACCTTTCTCAGTTAAAAACACCCTTGGAATAATGCATGCTCACTGGCCTCTCAGACACAATAGCAAAGTGTCACATGCTTCATGGTTTTTCTCCAGCCAGAACATGCAAGCTTTATCTTTTTTATTATTATATTTTAAAAGCCCCAGATCTTTACTTCATACAAAATATCTCCAAGCATGACACCTTGAGTCCTAGTTATGCATACTGCTACAGTTATTACCCACAAGGATGTGGTCTTTAGAAGAATGGTGGGTCCAAGACAACAACAGAGCAGTGGCTCAAATATCATGAGATCTCCTAGATAATCACTCTGATAAATACTTATATACTCTATACATTGCCACCTACAAACTTTACCCAACGCTGTTCCAAGCACCGAGTCAAAACTACATCTTTGAAGCATTAGGACGAATAAATCTTCACCACCACAGAATTTAAGCACATTTTTGGAACTGATCTCTCTTCATCACCTTCCTGAATCATCATAATTTCAACAGCAGTTTTTTAATTTGTTGACAATTCAAAAGCATATGGATTAGCTCTAGTCTAGTGTACATAAATGTGGAATCTTCCTAAGGAGTCCCCTCTTGTTCAGTGAAGGACAATTTCGCAAAATGACTAGTAACTATCTAACAGGTTGTTCAGTCCTCAAAGTGCTGCACTGGCACAAGTCCTAATTAAATCTATTTATTTAAAATGTATATCTCGCCCTTCCTCAAAGGCTGAGAGTAGTTTACAAAAGCAAAACACAAAATAGTAAAAATATAATTTAAAAAAACTAAAAATCCCTATCCTCACTCCAACCCCCCATCCCACAGCTCTATCATCACCTGCCAAAAGCCCTGCCAAACAAAAAAGCTTTATACTGCTTCCAAAATACGCTCACGCTTGGGCTCTGGTGAACCTCCAGGGGAAGAGAGTTCCAAAGTACAGGGGCAACACCCAACCAAGAATGCCTCTCTGCAGGCCCTTGTGCGGACAAGATTGGCCGGTGGTACCTGCAAGAGCTGCAATGGAACATGGAAAAAAAGGCAGTCATTTAGATATGTGGGGCCCAAGCCGTTTAGGGCTTTAAAAGGTCAAAACACCACCTTGAATTGTGCCGGAAAAGCTATAGGAAGGCAGTGCAGATTATAGAACACAGGTGTAATGTGCTCACAGCGACCCACCCCAGAGGAGCCAGGCCGCTGCAGTCTGCACCAGCTGCAGCTTCCAAACAGTCACCAAGGGCAGCCCCACATACAGCGCATTGCAGTAGTCTAGCCTTGAAGTAATGAAAGCATGAATGATGGGGGCCAAATCCGAGTCAGAAAGAAAAGGCCGCAGCCTTCTTACCAGAAATGCATGTGGCTTGCACCAGCAGTGTAGTTTAAGGATCACAGCCAAACATTTTAGTTACAAGTGTGCTAATAGATGGTAGCTAACTAGTCACATCAAAACAAATCAACATCAATCACCACTTCAATCCCACAAGACCTGTACTACACTGCTGAGGGATAAGATCTGAAAGAAAAAATGAGACCAGAAAAATCCAATTCAGAAACTTGATGCTTTGGAAAATTGTCTCTCTGTGCGAGGAATAATGACCCCGGACCCATGACACTGGGTCCTGGGGCTAGAGTAGCAGCTTCTGGATATTGGCCACAGCCCTCCCTGCCTGTAACTTGGCCCCAGAACCCTGGCGGCAGGTCCTGGGGCTGCAGTGGCTGTTTCTTGGTGCGTTGGAATGACATCACCTCTGTACAAGGAATGATGGCCCCAGACCCATGACGGTGGGTTCTGGGGCTAGAGTGGCAGCTTCTAGATACATATTGGCCACAGCCCTCCCTGCCTGTAACTTGGCCCCCAGAACTCCGACGGCGGGTCCTGGGGCTGGAGTGGCTGTTTCTTGGTGCGTTGGAATGACATTGCCTCTGTGTGAGGAATGATGGCCCCAGACCCATGACGGTGGGTCCTGGGGCTAGAGTGGCAGCTTCTAGATAGATATTGGCCACAGCCCTCCCTGCCAGTAACGTTTGCCCCAAAACCCTGACGGCGGGTCCTGGGGCTGGAGTGTCTGTTTCTTTTTATATCTATCTATCTATCTATCTCTACACTAAATCTAACTGCTATTAACTATTCTAAAAACTATTAAACTAAATGGAATATCCTAATAATTAACTACAAAGGCCTTGTCCTACAAACACACTGTATCTCTAGCTATCTCTATAACTAAACTAACTACTATGTATATCTACCTAGTAATTATCTAATAACTATCTGTATATATAATATTACACAGGGGGAAACACAAAGAACACAGGGAGAGGTGCAAAACTGAAATGAAAATCAATCTAATAATATTCCTACTCTTAATAAATCCAAAGCTTAAAACAGGGGAAGGGAATCAGGGATGGAATAAGAGGGAGAGGGGAAAGGATTCAATGGAGGGGGGAGGGAGGAAGGAAGATTGAACACAGGGAGGGGTAAAATAAAAAAATAACTCCTGAATCTATCTAATATAATTTAAATAAATGATAATATGGAGGTAAATGGGTTGGATGGGTGAAATAGGAGGAGGATGGCAATGGATTAGGAATAGGAAGGAACAAAAACTGCTGGAAGAGAGGGAGCCTTCTGAAACGCCTGCTGTTCAGGAACAGTGACTAGCTCAGAAGGTGTTGGGAAGGGGGGAGGCAATCAGTTTTGTTTCTTGCTGTGCCCGCCTCACCGCAAGCCCCATTGGCTCCGTGCAGCCTAGCCCATGGCCAATTGCAGACTGCAAAGCCAGTGGTCTGAGGTGAAAAGGGATGGTGATTGGGCAGGCTGGCTGCTACTCCAAGCCTCTCCACCCCTGGTGCCTGGAAGTCTGCTCCTCAGCTGGCTCCCCCTCCCTGTCACGTTTTGCCTTCCGAACGCGATCTGAACTGACCTAACTGTTCGGTCATTTCGACATTTGGAATTGAGTTTGGTTCGGTCAGTCCGTGTTCAGAGTCAGGTTCGGTCGTCCGAACAGGCCGAGTTCGGGCCGAACTCCGAACCCCGTTAGCCCATCCCTAATTCCTGCCAAATTTTGCTACAAAACTTGTAGCGCTCAACAGAGAGCAAAGAAGTCCTTAACCACAAAAGCTGAGGGAAGGTGGGGAGAAGAGAACTTGCAAGTTGCAACTTCAGAATTAAAGAAAAGGAGGAACAGTTTGACAAACTGCCATAAACCAAGATAAACGTGAGAGAACTTTCCAATTTCAACATGTGCCACTGATCTACATGCTGCTTACTATGATACACAGCAGATTTACAAACACTGCTCCAACAGAAACAAAATCATACCATATATGGTGAAAGTTAGCACAAACTAATATGTAATACACCTATTCCTTCTTCCAAGCCTGGAAAGAAAATGTAGTCAGTAATCAGAAAGGTAGATTTTGGCCAGAACAATTCCAAGACCTGTATAAAGAAATGCAGCTAAAAACCACACAAACAAAACACCATTAAAAACAAGCGTGTTACACTTGAGTATACCAGTTAAAAGCCACTAAAGCATTTGGACATTCTTGCAATACAGGAACTCCAGGTAAAGAGCTTTCTGAAATCATATAGAACTGATAATGTATCAGATAAAATGCTAAAGCAAAGAACTGCATACATCAGTTAAGTTATTTAACCTACTCTCCCAATCCAGACACTTCCCTGACATTTTTAAGTAAGTGAACCAATACTTGTCAGGCTTTTCCTAGCTCCTCATCCCCTTAGGGTGTCTTTAAATGAGACGGTCCATGCATGGTCTCCCACCAGTGACTATGTGTCCAACTGTTTGTGTAAAGGTGGTGCATGGGGGAACATGCTCCTGTGAAGTTCTGAACCATGCAGCAGCCACTCATAGGCCTGCAAGGAGCACCTCCCAAAAAAATCAGGAGTGCTCTGTTCAGGGCCAGCCGCATGTGCGGAGGCTGCTTCCATGGCCGGGGTAGCCATGCCAGGAGCCGCCCAAGTGAAGCACTCCACACGCACATAACGTACATGGGCGCCCTGCGACCATGCCCCCCTGTCCACCTTGCTCGTTTAAAAACACCTTTAGTCTCTACCCTGATTTTCTTAAGTTCTCCTTTTCCCCTGTAACGAAGCTAAGCACATGCACCTGCAACTTCACAACTTCTTGGATGTATTGATCTCTCTCCCTCTGTTCCCCTCCCATTCCTTGTCTCTTAGATTGTAAGCCCACTGGGGCAGGGACCTGTCTATAATTGTTGATTGTAAAGCACCAGGCACATTGCTGGCACTATTTAAATACTTAATACCCCAAACACGCAGCAGAGATGCCCTCGGGTCCAAAAAAAATGCAGAGGCATGTGTGCTTGCAGTGTTATCTGGAAACTATTCTGTAACATCTTCAGTAAAATACTCCAACCAACTACAAATTAATCCACAAGCATAAACGTTTATTCACTTCTGAAAAATTGATAACTAACTAAACCTGCACGCTACAGATGTTCATTACTAAAAAATGTGAAAAATACAAGCAATGATTCTTGCCTGCTTTGTAGATTTTTTAAAAAGTTTTTACTTAAATCTAGCTGAATGGTGGAGCTAACTGAACGAAGTTAAATCCATATCTCTGTCTCTAAATCCACCAAATGTAGAGGAAGGATGATTTTGTGATCAAAGCATAGGTTCCTAAACATTTTGCCTGTACAAGCCAAATGTGAGCCCAAAATCTACCCTTTTCACTATGCAGATCATTTATTTACCATTTCAATTTAACAAAGTTGAGGAGTATGGCTGATTAGATCCTAAATGCACTCATGGCAATGGAGTTTTTAGGGCTGCAGCCCAAGTCAATGCCTACTAGAAACATAAGGTGATCCCTTGGCATTCTTACCCTTGCACACCTAGAAAAAATGAGATTTCAAGAAAGACATGGAAAAATTAAAGGCCTATTCCTGTCCTTTTTGAAAAACACACTTCACTCACACTTGTGGACCAATTTTCCAATCTACTTGCAGTTCCAAGCAGAATCTAATCTTAAACATTACTGCAGACATAAGCCCACTCCTGAGAAGACACAATAAAAGATTTCCTTCCGTATTGCCATTGAAATCAATTGCAGTAAGTACACCAGCAAGTCATCATAGGACTGCTGCCACAGAAATTCAACACCCACAGCAGCAAATTCTCAAACCACACATGCTGGAGTAGGACCATTATTTTCAATGATAGTACTCCAGTGGTCTGAAGACATTGGCTTAAATTATACACATCTGGCCTCATAGGAAATGCATTAAGTATCTGAGAATTTCTCTAAAATGTTTTAGTTTATAAGGCTGATCATATAGATAACATTACATATATACAAACGTTTGTTGACAAAGTCCTCATATTTTACTAGGCTTGAAAGGAAGGTTTAATTTTTTCTAATAATCTTACCATAGAGGAAATTTGTTCTGTGGGATTCAATTGTTTAGGACCTAGGCTGCTGGCTGCTGCCTTTCTTATGGAAAGCATCCGGGAGGCCCAGGTGTCTTATGTCAATGGAGCAAATTATACAATGGGCCACCGGCAATTGATGTGGCTAATTCAATTATGGAGCTCGAGCATGGTTGAAAACAGACATGACACTAACTCCACTTTAACATTTCTAATGCATATTGCAGGGCTGCATAGGGTACCAAAACAGCCCGGTAACATGTATAAGAAATGTTAAAACGGTGTTAGAGTTAGCATCATGTCTGTTTTCACCCTATGTGAAGTATTGGAATATAGGCCCCTTTTTACACAGGCTGCAGCGCAGTGGGGGGGTTAGTGTTCGTGCCAGTCCATATGCAGTGGGTGAGGGAAGGGTATAGACAGGTGCACACGGACCTCCACCCATCGCGCACACACGGAGCAATCACTTTTCGCCAATGGATGGAGGTGGGTGTGCATGTGTGTTCGCAGGAGTGGGCACGCACACCCCCCACACCCACCCACTGCGGATTTTACACGAGACTCACCCACGCATGAACACTCAGATTTCTGGGTGTTCATGTGTGGGTGCCTCCATGTAAAAAAGGCCATAGAGAGATTCCCAGAGAAGTTCAAAGGGTATTTTCAGACAACACACTCACCCCCCACCCACTATCAATGTTACAGGGCACCCATAGGGCAACACTGCAGCCCTGCATAGTGGGTGGGTGGTGGATGGAGAGTGTCTTGTCTGAAAAGTTCCAAAGTGTTGATAAAAATCTGTGACAGAACAATGTAATCAGAAGTTGGCCATTTGTGACTGGAGGAGGGCTAGCCTTATATTGTTTTAATCTGTATTAAAAAATTTTAATGCTGTTCATGGCGGTTTATAGGATGGAGGGAGGAGAGTCAGATATTCGGTTTATTAGGAATGCCACAATCTTCTGGTGAAAGGGGGAGGATTACAGGCATAGGGGAGTAGTTGGGATACCACACCCCCCCAATGAGAGGGGGAGCACAAACATGAGGGAGGGGATGGGATCAAATGGAGTATGAAGGGGTGAGGTTTATGTATGTAAGATTGTACATAGAGCTGTATACATTTGCATTTGGTTTTTGTGCTATGTTTTTAAAGGGTATATGGAGAGGGAGAGGTAGTTTATAGATGTACATTTTGTTGTTGGAAGGTGCCCAGAGCCATTTTTAGATTGGGCAAGGTATAAATCGAATATAGAATTGAATCAGGAGTATCTTAGACCAAAACGCTATTATTAAGTTTTTTGAAAAATCTGCTCCTACTTCTTTCTAAAATATTTATAATCTTACTGATGGGCTTTAGATTCCCTTTTTGTACAAATCCTCCTTATCATTGATCAGATACTATGTTTAAATTTAAACTCGCTGGTTTGGGGCACGAGTTCGAGTTCAAACTATGAATCTTCAAGTGTCACCAGAACAATTTGCAAGTAAATCTTGAAATCTTATGCTTTAAGACAATGCTGTCTCAGTAAAGACAGCGGTGTACACACACTACCTCACTTGCGGTTTTTCATTATGATTTGGTCGGCAAAATGCTTAGTTAGCATATTCCTTTGGCTAAACAAAGGCTAAATATAAATAATAGTAACTTACCTGGTTCCTCTTCCACTATCATCAAGCTTCATTTTCTCATTTTCTGTTTTAAAGGTTTGTTTTACAGATGATCTTTGTCCCTTCCCCCACTTTTTTGTCCCTTTGATGTTCTAGTCTCTTCTCTTCCAAAAAGTTGTTTTGATGGGCTTTCCTACAGCACTTTCTTACTGGGACTTCTGTATAACTGCTGTCTTGGGGCCTGTTTTCTTATAGGTGCTCAGCCCCAAGTCTATGCTTCCTTCCCTGCTCAAGTACTTCTTCCCCTTTTTCTCGAGCTCACCTCTACATGATTTTCACTCATTTCCTTTTGAGACTTCTCTCTCATATATTCTGTATAAGTTTCTTCACCTCCCAGCTCTCCATTACCCCTTTGGAACTGATCTATACCAGGGGTGGGCAAACTGTGGCTTGGGAGCCACATACAGTTCTTGGGCTGCCCAGCTGTTCAAGCGTAGGCCTCGGTCAGTTCTAGTCATGGCCCTGCATTGTCTTCTTAACTGTCCTGTGTCTTACTTCGTTGCATCAGTCTCTCAGCAGTTGTGCAATTGCACCTGCTCCTCAGCATCTCATCAGCCAGGACAGCACAGCACTACCAGAGGATCACAGAGGAGGAGATATTTGAGTGTGCATGCGGGTGTCTCTTGGCCATATCTAGGTTTTTGCACATGGCTCTTGGGGTTAGGAACTTTGCCCACCCCAATCTATACAGACCAAGCCTCCAATCCAAGGAGAGATCCCTAAAACAAAGCCACCACAATGTGGAAGAAATACTACATATCCCAGATCAAGGAGAAAAGATTCCAGTGTCAGGAATGGAAGCAGCCGAACACCCAGGTATGGATATGAGATGGTGTTTTTGCATGAGCAATTCGAGGGCAGGGGGTCCACGGCTGCTGAGCGGCCCTGCAGTGGAACACACACTCAGGTTAAGCGTGTGTGGAGCTATTCAAATGGGCAGCTCCCAGGGTGGCCACCACCCACCATGGCCACAGAGGCAGCCCCCGCACGCTCCCCCTGCCACAGATCATGAAGGAGGGGAAAGTGTGCTGGGCTGGCCTTTGCAAGAGACATGTCCACAGCACAAGTGCTGGAAAAACCAGGCACCCCCAGTGCTCTTTGTCAGTTCTTGTGACTTACAAAGGCCATTTCACTCACCCACAGTGCCTATGAGTAGTGAACCAGTTCGCTGGCATGGCTGGCTGCCACTGTTCATACGGGCAGAGGCTCAATGGATGCCCCTTGCCCCAGAGCTATTTGGCTTGCCCCATAAGGAGCACTGCAGATTTCCCAGCAGTGATCCGTGCATGGCCATGAGTGGATGCTCTGTGTCTTATGGGAGCACGCATCCGGCCACTCCACCTTCAGACTAGCAGTGGGCTCCATGGCTCCTTGGGTGGCATCTCATCTAAAAACACCCAGAGAAACAGCTTTCTATGTCCCATAAAGGAAAGCAAGAGTAGCTCCTTGATCTACAGCAAGTAGGGAACCTTCATCCCGGGAAGAAAAAGTACTTATGCAGGTAAACAGTTTTTCCCCACACAATCAGTAGGAGAAAAAGGAACGGGGGGGCAATTCCAATCTCAACCCAAGGAAAGGAGAGATACCCAGTCTGGTCATCAAGGTCGTTCCATGCCAGAGGAGCAGGGAAGGGGGAAAAAGAAGATCAGTAAAACTAGTTGCCCAGTGGTAGGACATTTAGTGCAGCATTTGCCAGCTCCCTTCATGCACTTTGTCTCCTGGCAAGGGAAGGAGATGGGGAGAGTGTTTTACTTGCCAGATAGCAAATTTGGGTCACTGCAAAACCAACATCCCAAACCTTCAAACTTCCTAAATCAACCTCAGCCCTCCCACATCATCTCTAGCCCCACCCTGTCAGCCCCATCACCCTGTTTGTCACTCCATGCTGTATGCAGTCCAAGCAAGCAGCACTGGGAACTACAATCACATGGTTGCTGCTGTTCAATTGTGTTCCCTCCCCCACCTTCAGCAAGGAAGAACAAGACAGCCAGAAGGAGGCCCTAATTCAAAAGGGATCATGCTCCAACAGCGGCAAGGCCTTAACGGCAGCGAACAGTGCAGAAAGCCTGGTGTAATTCAAATAGCTTCACTGAAGTTCTCTCTCTGCAAGGGACACACCCAATCAAAGTAACCCATAGGAAGCATTAAGGGGCATTGTCTCAGAACTAAAGGGGGTTAAAAGCATGCAGTCAATTCCCCCATTAAAAATCAAACCCCACTTGTTGAAGACACATAAAACCTCTTCAGAATGTGTTGCCCGCTTTGATATAAACACTTCCACAAACGTGTCCTGTCACAGAACTCCCAATCTATTATCACCACCTATTTCCAAAACCCATCTCAAACTAAAGAAACCACCCTCCAATTCAGTCCTGTTTCTTAGACTACATTGCTGGTCTTCTTTTCTTAAGGCACTCTGGTTTTTTAGCTCTGACTGATTAGCTGCTCCCCTCCACACCACAGCTGCTCCCAGTCAGCCTCCAGTCATTAATTTCAGCTGGGAAGTTGAAATAGTTCCCCCTATCCTGAGGGATAGGGGGAACTGAGCCAGTTAACCCCCTTGAGGGTCATTTCAGGTTACTACAAAGGGATAAAAGAGCCTCCTGAACTGAATGCATAATTATATGAAATACATAATCAAACCATGTAAAGTCAAAAAAGTAATAATTTATTGCTATGACTCATTTCTCATCAGTGGCCCATCAGCAGCATCATTTATATAGCACCAGCAATGTGCCCGTTGCTAAACAGTCATGATTAGACAGGTCCCTGCCAATTCCCGAAAGGGCTTACAATCTAGGATGGACAAGGAAGAAGGAACATGGACAAGGAAGAAGGAGAGACCGTTCATAAAGTTGAACATGTGCATGCTTAGATTAGTTAGGAAGGGATTTTCCTGAAGGGATAAGATAGTTTAAAGAAGTATTGGTGAGAAATCAATAAGGACAAGGAATTAGGGAAAGCCTGGCAGAAGAGGTAGGTCTTTAGGAGCGATTTGAAAGAGGGAACGAGCAGCAAAGGAAAAGGGGTGAAGAAGATTTAGGGAGCAGGAGGCTCTAGGGCAGGTGAGGATGGTGGCAGAGGAGGAAAAATATTCCTGAGTGCATAAGCACAGACTTGACAATTTCCAGCATGAGTGGGCACATGAATATAGAATACTAGTACTGAGTTGAAGAATGGGGTATAGAGACTGGCATTATCATAGCTGGGGGGGGGAGGCAAGGAGGGCACGCCAGGGTGGCCATGGCAGCTGCTGGGAGGCCAGGGTTGCTGAAACAAGAGGGGGCAAGGGTGGGGGGAGTTGTGAGGTTGGTTGGAGTGGGGGAGAGGCAGAGGGTTTACCTGAGTGGGGGATGGGGCAGCAAATCACCATGGGGTAGGGAGGTGGGGCTTGCACCATCCGCCTTCTCCGTGTAGCTTCAAGCCCACCAGGCTCCCCCCCCTCTCCCATGCAGCCCTGCCCACCCCGCTCCGCTCCATCCTAGTGATGATCAGGGATGTTGGCAACCCATCCCAAACTGGGCATTTTGGCAGGTGGGAGAGCTTCCCCCCCCCCAATCTTTCCCAGGGATGTGTGTTGGGAACCGTAGTCAGCACCCATGCCCAAGTGGGAACACTGCAAGAAATGGGGACAGAAAAATAGGTAGAAGCAAGGGCATGAAAAACCATGAAGACATGGAATTTTTGCAGGATGTGAAGGGGGAGAGGGAGCAGAGGAGGGGTTAAACATGATGAAAATGGTGAGTGAAGCGGATTATTTCGGCAGTTGAGTGAGCACAAGTGACAGGTCGAAGCGAAAGCAGGGAAGGCTAGTAAGAAGGACGTTGCAGTAGTCAAGGCAAGATGTGACTAGAACATGGACTAGAGTTTTAGCCATTCTAACAAGGAAGGGCTGAGTATTAGCAATGTTATGCAGAGCAGAGCAACAGGCTGTAGCAGCAGAATAACTATGAAGTACAAAGGAGACAAGGAATTTGGGAAAGATGAATCTGAAGCTACATGCCCAGGGGACGGGCTGTTTGGTGATACCATCAACATCTCTCAATTTTCTCTTCTTTCTTGTCCTCTTTGCTCAGTTAATTCTAGGCTTTACCAGCCTTGCAATTAAGTCAGCACTATATCATCACTATATGTAGCATGACAGGCTAAGAGCCTAAGCAGCCTTGCGCTGGCATGAAGGAGGACTGGTTGGATGAGACTAGTGTCACCCAGATGGGAAAGTGAGCCAGGGTCAAGAAGCTAATGGGCACCTGTTCATGCCCAGCCCATATGCGTAGTGGATCTCTTGCCCGCAGCATGAAGCAACAAGACACAAGTAGTTCTTCTTTTTCTTCTTCTTCTTCTATTCATTCTCTTCCCTTTCCCATTATTTGTCAGAACAGGAATAATCCTAACAATTATTGCTGAGCCATAATTAGGGTTGCCACCTATGCAAAATTTTAAGGAACACTTATGAAAATGCATGTTGTTGGGCCTGCAACATGTTTTCATAAGTGCTTCTTTAAAATGTGCATAGGTGGCAACCCTAGCCACAATACAAGAGTATGACATTTTCATTTTCTCTACCACAAATTCTTTAAATTAAAGAAGCTATACCAGTGAAAGAAATGGGAATTTTCTGTATCACAAAAAAAAAAAGAATAAAATTAAAATTATTTTTTGAATTTCAGAGTTACTTGCTGTGGTAAGAGGTGTCCATTGTCCTTTTACAAAAAGCCCATTAACCACAATTGTTTGTTAATGTTGTGACAGGGACTAGTTCTAACAATACCTTAGTCACACCGACACTTTGACACTATATTCAGTTTCCTCTTTTGTCTTCTGAGCCTGAAGATCTTCATCCTAGGTCAGTGTATTTAATTTCAGGCTTCTCAGAAGTGTTCCTTTTATCTAGCTTGCTTAAAGTCTGGATATGAAAAAGAAATTCTTTGCATCATTTCCCCCCTCATATCTGTAAGGCACCAGGTCATGGGCTGGCTCAAGACCGTAAGAGAGAGTCAGACAACAAACCAAAAGCTCAAGCAGCCAACCCAAGGGACAGTCTAGAATGCAGCATCCAGGAACAAGCCAAGGAGGTCTGAGGGTGTTTTCAGACAAGCACATTACCCATCCAGTATTCACTGGTTACTAGTGGGGTTTTCACGCAAGCACGGTGAGTACTTGTTCCTACTGTGTAAAAGGTAGGCCAATTAGGGAAGTTAGAGGTGTGGCATGGGTTGCTGAGGTAAATCCCTTTAAGCCAGGGCCCAGGGGTGGAAAAATCCTCTGCCCTGATGCAACTTTCCCTATCTTCCCTTTAATACAGTCTACCTTCCTTTTCTTTTCTTTTTTTGCTTGACTCACAAAGCAGGTGCAGGCTGTGTCTCTCTCAGGTGGCTGTGGTAAGCAAGCATGCTCCAGCCATCCCCGCCCTCCTTGCAGAGTTGTGTGTGCAGGAGGCGCAGGGTAGAAATATAATAATAAATAAATAAATAAATAAAACATTTCCTGCCCTTTTCCTTCCTACCCCCTGTATTCTGATGGTTCCTGCCCACATGGGCACTGGGAGGGAGTGGGGAAGAGGGAGCACTTCCTCTTCCCTCTCCCCACCCCTGAAGCATTGTGATGCTATGATGCTCAAATGGGGGCATAGCTGTGCCTGATTTGCTGTCACATCACTCCACAGGGCATGGGGTCATATAAGAAAGGAACAGGAGAGCCTTTTAGGCCTGCCCCTGCCCTCTCCTGATTAGAATTCTGGGAGCACTTTTGCCAACACCCTTTCAGCGTGCTCTATGAGGCTCTGCTAGGGTTGCTGCTTCTGTGGTTTCTCCCCAACACTCCCATCTTGGCCTATGGGAATCTTGGGGTCAAACCCTAGGCCCTGCCCCATTTGCACAGTGCTTAGGCAGTCACCGCTCCTTCCCCCTGCAGAGTGTTCCAACTGGCCCTGCCTGCTTAGATTTATCTAGCCTGTGGCGCCTATAAAAATATTTCAAGTGGTCCATGGTGGGGACTGAGTAGGTTTCCTGTCCCTGCTCTAGCTTATGTGCAAGGCATGGGTCAGAGAACTCTGGTAGTGTTGTGGGGACTGGCCATTGCCTGGAAACACTAGCAATGCCAGTTCAAGCGTGTGGTCCCTGAAAGTGTCTTTAATTGCACAGAGATATAATTTTAGGACGCAATCCTTCAGCATTACAGTCAACAGGAACAGAGCCATTGATTTTAATGGATGCATGTTGTGTCCTTATGCTTTACTGGGGCTGCTGCAGAAGCAGTTTAATTTCTCCATGAATTTTGTGAATTATTCAACGGTTTGTGTATAGCACCTGTGTTTTTGGGAACTATCACCATAATTGCAGAAAGCTACATTTGTCCCCTGCTCCCTAAAGCAAAGTGTCCCAGGTTAAATTTTGTTTTCTAGTGACCATTTTCCTTCCCTGCTGTCCTCGCATATAATTTATATTTAGTTTCTATTTGAATCCTCCTTTATTTAAACAAGAAATGGGTTCTCTGGAGTCAGAGGTTTGAGCTATTATTGACTTTACATCACTTGAGAATCTTATGAATTATGCAAGTACGCCACTGCAGGTGTGTTTAACTATCATCTCCTACTCTGCAGTGGCTCTTGGGTTTTTAGACCACACCTTCCTTTCTTTGTGGTACCCTGCCAAACATGGCCATACACCTTACTCTCTTTCTACCCTTTGTCCCCCTGCTCTTGCCTTCCATCTGTCGCCCCCTTGCTATGCCATCATTTTGAAAACCACCCCGCCCCCAGCTTGCTTAGAGTGGAGACTTGGCATCTGTGCTCCTTTTTGCCACCCCCGCCCGACTCAAATATTTTTCCTGTCCCCCAGTTTTGAGAACCACTGCATGGGATGCAACATCTCATAGGAGGATCACTTTAAGGTATCTTCATCATCCTCTTCAGGATTCTTCTTGGTTATTAAGGAAAGCAGATCAATAACAAAAAGGTGGAAGGACCGCTTTCTCAGAATCATAAGCAGCAAATCTTTCAGTCAGGTTTTCAAATACAGTACGAGCTGCACATTCATAGCTATTCCCTGACTGATTCTAGGTCTCTATGATTATTATTTATTCAGTGCTGATAGTGTGCTTGACACTGTGCAAATACAGAGGAAAAGATACTCATGTGGACTAGCTGCCAGGAGTTCTTAGGTGTTAGCATCTTTAAGCAAATGCTTAAGGCTACCTTTAAACAGAGACATTTTCCTACCGTGCCAACAAAGATGTGCCCAGTAAAGTTCAATTTCATTAAGGATAACAGTACCACATGATTGCTTTGAGTGATCAAAACCTTTAACATGAGACAGACTTACTACTTCTACTCTTGAAAATTTTCAGAGGAAAAACACATGGAAATTGTAAGCCTTCCCAATTCAACACTAATATGTCTATGTGAACTAAGTTGAATTTAACATTTTACACTAATATGTCTTTAGAACCACAGCACAAAGGAGTTTCTAGGACTGCTCAATGTTCTGAGCTTGATGTTTTCAAGGCATCAATGCCCTTTCTCTGAACATAATTATTGAACCTGCCAACGGCTGCACTTGCTTTGCTAATAAGGATTTCAACATCCACAAGATAAGACTTTTGCCAAATATAATATTACCTAAGTGGCATAACTGGAAGATTTTAGTCTCAGATAAATATTTCTGGTTCTCAGTAAAAATGTGGCTCAGTTAAATTCTGCCTTTTCTTTCCCTACTGGTGAGAGTGTTGATTGGTGCTTTATTAAAATGAGCTTCCACTGTGTGGAGAGCATGCTTAGAATGAGCAACAAGAGTAGCAGCCTAATCAGAATGAGGTGTTTGGTGACTATAGTTTTGCCTTCAGGCATGAAAGATTGTAGAGTTTACCTTCTCAAAATTGAATGTAGTCTTCTGCGCGTAGCTTGTTAGTGGCTTCAGCAGTAAAACTATGGTACAGGAACAAAGTGCAAACGCTTGTCCTTGACACCTGTCTTGTTCTGACAGGGATGAGAAGGGACACCATTGTACCTGACTCTTTCAGACATATCCCGGTGAAATGAATGACTGGATGATGGCAGTATGCTTATCTGGGTGATGTATAATTTTTACACTATCATAAGCCTCTGTTAGAATAATATGAGCCATATATGATTCACATGCCTCTTATGAAACTGGGAGAGTTGTGGTACAGGGTAAATCCACATTGACTCCTAGAAAGGAATGGATTTTGCAGAAAGATAAAATAATTGAATTTACATGGAAAGTTAAGTCAGGTGTGTTAGTCTCAGTAGCTGAGGGGCTGAAGGGCATTGTGGAAGTCCTGATGAGTGCAGCCTGCAGACATGTGACGTGCATCTTCTACTTGGCCACAGCAGCAAAAGGAAGAAATTACAAAGCCATCAGCACATGGTCAAAACGGCCATGGTCAATGGCAGATACAACACCATTCCACAGGCGCAAAGGTTGTATTCCTGCCACAAGGAGGAAGTGGGGGACACTGAGCACTTTCTATTAAGATGTTCCTACTTTGATGCTTTGCGGGCATCGTGGATAGTGGAGCGCACACGCACAAACACCCACTGCCTGTGGCGTTTACATGGGCGCACACCGACTGCACACCCATCCCCCCAACTACCGGCGGCTGTTTACATGGATGTCCCCCCCCACGCACACCCACCCGAACACTGAGCGGGGGGGAGGGGGAGTCTGTGTAAAAACTGCCATAGTGGTGTATCTGATCATGGTTAGAATAGTATCTGTTACTGGATCGACAGATCAACTGCAGGAGGATCTTGCAAGACTGGGAGACTGGGCAACTAAATGGCAGATGAAATTTAATGTTGACGTGCAAAGTGATGCATATAGAGAAAAATAATCCAACTATATGTACACAGTGCTGGGCTCTAAATTAGGTGTTACCACTCTGGAAAAGTATCTTGGAGTCCTTGTGGACAACACATTGAAAACTTCAGCTCAGTGCATAACGCTGGTCAAAAAAGCAAACAGAAGGTTAGGAATTATTCAGAAAGGAATAGAAAATAAAACAGAAAATATAATCCCATTATATAAACCTATGGTACAACCGCACATTGAATATTGTGTGCAGTTCTGGTCACCCCATCTCAAAAAGGATATAGTAGAACTGGAAAAGGACAAAAAGGGGCAAAAAAAAATTGTATGGAACAGCTCCGGTATGAGGAGAGGCTTGGTAGGGTTAGGGCTGTTCAGATTGGAAAAGAGACAAGTGAGAGGGGATATAATAGAAGTTTATAAAATCATGAGTGGTGTGGAACAAGTAAATAGGGATTTATTTGCCTTCTTAAAACTAACAGACACGCCACAAAACTAACTGGCAGCAAATTTAAAACAAATACAAAAGTATTTTTTCACTTAATGTACCATTAGCTTATGGAATTTGTTGTCAGAGGAGGTGGTCAAGGCCAATAGCATAGGTGAGTTTTTAAAAAGGATTGAATAATTTCTTGGAGGATAAGTCCAATAATGGCTTTTGACTAAGTAAGTTGTGGGACGTAACTTCTAACTGTTGGGAGCTGTGAGTGAACAACCTGGAATGGATCACCACATTATCACCTGTTGGGTTCTTCTCCGAAACCACAAAGATTGGCCACTGTCAGAGATTGGATGCTGGGCTTGATGGACCATTGATCTGACCCAGTATAGCACTATGTTTCCTGGAACAAATCTAAGAACTCATCAGCAGACCTGCAGGGCAGCCAAAAACATACCACGGAATGAACCTCTGTTCACTGTTTTGTTTCAGCACAAAGCGGCTTTGTGCATGTCAATTTCACCAGCAGAGAGTTTTGCCTTGCAGAGAGGACTTCCTGGTCAGTTTCATCAGCGGGACAATTGCAACTGGGAGTCAGTTTCACCAGCAGTGTTTGTGTTGCAGCTGTGAGCTCAGTACAGGACTTTACCCACTTTCTACCACCCTATGGAGTCCCCCTGTTGGGCAGAGCCCATAGACTGGCTGCACAGATGCAGAATAGCATAAACCTTGTTCATGCTGCACCATCTCAGGGTGACGTTGCACAGAGTGGAATGGGGTTTATTTCCCCACTGTTAGCATAATGCATCAAGTCACCCACAGATTCCACCACTCACACTCAGTCTCATGAACACTTCTGTATCCCCTCCTATCCAGCGTCAGCATTGCTGGGAGACCCTGCAGGTGAATGTGGGAAAGCCACCAGTCGCTGCCTGTGCCTACGCTGGAGAGAACACTTGCCTCCCCTGACTATGCTGTATCTGGCGTAGGCTGGGTTGATGGCTTGGGCAAGGTCTGGTGAATTTACTACTTGAGGGTGTCTGTACAGACATGAATATACCCCTTCAGGTACCTGCATTTTTGGCAGGTACTCCCAGGTAGTACAAAGGTCCTCCTCCTGTTTACTGGTGCCCAGATGGGGTATGGTAGTGGTGAGGCAGTGGCAGTCTGGGGGCTAGAAACCTGATGGGGTGGACTTGGGCCTACTGAAGCCTGCTGACCAGATGCATGCACAAACTGCCCAGTATGTGCAGGTCACTTGGGTGCACATTCACTCACCAGGGGCTGGTATATGCATACATACACAGATACTCTGTGCATGTGCCTGACCTAAGGGCCTCATGAGGCTTTAGAAGACCTCTGGCCCCCAGTCCACTACTGCTACCACCTCTCTTCCCAGGCCGTAAATAAACAAAACAGTATCCAGACCATGAGGGGTGGTTTAGGTACTGCAGACTGGACAGTATACTCATTTGAGAAGGTATCTGTTCCCATGCCCTCCAACATTTGACGGAGATAAATAGTTACACTTCATGCCACCCCTAATTTGCATACGTTTGCATTCATTTATTATTATTATTTATTTATTTTATAATTAAGTATTTATATGGAAACTAGTAATGGCCCACTGACCAACTTTGGGGCTAAGCTGGGGAGGAAAAAGATGTCTGCCTGAGAGGCTCTGTGCACCCATATGTTTATATGTGCAGGACTGATGGTTCAAGTTGAAACTCAATCCTGTTAAAAAGTCAAAATTCTCAAATGGAGGATCCCTGAAGGAAGCAGCCATTGGTCTCTTTCAGTAGCTAAAGAATCCTCTCTCACAAATACACCCACACCTCTTTTAGGTCTTACCTCTTAGTTTTCAGTACCCTCCTGCCTGCCTGTTCTCTTTCTTTGATAGCCCTGCTTATCCCAAGCTTGTAAAAGTGAGAAAAGATGCTCCACTCCCACCCCCCAGCAATGAATGATTCAGGGCCTCCAATCTCAGTTTCCATTTAATTTCCCTTCCCATCAACTAGCTATTTCTCCAGCTGGATTAATAAGGTATTAATGACTGCCATTGTCTTGTGAGCCCGGTACAAACCAAACTATGGTAGGAGCCTGGTACAAGATAACAAAACCTGGCCAAAAAGGTACTGTTGGATAGTATGCATTTCAGCTATCTTGTGACTGGTGGGATAGGGAATCACTAGGGCAGACAGAGAGATGTAACCCTGCTGAGAAATAGCTGGGAGCCCCGGCTCTAGTGCTTTCATCCTGCACCCAGCTTGTCCTGCTTGGGCTAATACCCCTACCGGTCCCACCTACTACAACCCTTCTGGGGCCCAGGCAGACACTGCTGCAAACAGTCCAGCATCAGGAACAACTGCCTCAGGAGGTCCAGTGAGCTCTGGGATCAGTGCACCCAGGCAGTGTACAGCTCCAGCAGTGTGCTGGGAACAGCAGGCAAGCAGATTGTTCTTCAGGAGCTGCACTTGAACTTATGCAACTCCCACCCTGCGGCTTGGCCACACCTGGGGCCGCATTCACATCTGCGGTAGAGAGACCTGCGAGGGAAGAGGCGGCAGCGGGGAGGAGCCGGGGAGTAAAAGAAGAGCCGATGTGAACAGGGATCTGCCGCAGCTTCCCTCCGGTGTGAATGGGGATGTGCCGCGGCTTCCCTCACGCATATCAGGGTGCAAAATTCTGCCCTGACATGTGCGAGAGAAGCTGCGGCAGATCCCCATTCGTACTGGCTCTTCTTTTGCTCCCTGAGTCCTCCGCGCTGCTGCGTCTTCCCTTGCAGGTCTCTCTGTCATAGTTGTGAATGCGGCCTGGGCTATTATACAGTGTAACTGACAATATAAAGGGTCACTAAAGGACCTTTTTAGACAAGCAGGATTTTAAACTCGCAGCTCATGGACACCTCCACGGGGGGGCTTTAGACGCTCCTCTGTGAACCGGAAATTGCTCGAGCACCATTAGAAACAGCGGCGCCGGGCAACTCCCGGGTGTTTTGAGGTGCGGCGTAGAACTACCTTGATAATTGAGGTCTGTACTATGCCGCATCTCAGAACACCCAGGAGTCGCCCAGCGCCGCTGTTTCTAATGACAACTTCTGGTTCACGGAGGAGTGCGTAAAGCCTCCCCGCGGAGGTGTCCAAGAAGCTCGGTTTTAAATTGCGGTTTAAATCCCGCTTGTCTAAAAAGGTCCTAAGTGTTGAGCTATGCAGTTTATTTTTTATCCTTTTTGTTGTTTGTTATTATTATTTTATTTAGTATTTATATAGCATCAGCAATGTACCTGGCACTGAACAATCATAATTAGAGACAGGTCCCTATCCCAAGGGCGTTTATAGACGAGACCAAAAAGGCGGCTGATCCTTTGATCAGCCGCCTTTCTTGGAGCTCGTCTAATTGCTGGGGCCGCTTTTTAATCCGCGTCGGAGGGGGCAGGCTTGCCTGCCCCCTCCGAAGTGGATTCCCGAAGTGCCGGCTTTACGCCGCACTTCCTGGTTCCCCGGGCGAGGGCGCATGCGCAGAAGGGCGCGCATGCGCCTCGCACTCTGCGCCGTGTCTGAACTGCAGACACGGCTCGCAGAGACTGAGCGGGAGGGAAAGCCGACGTTTGACGATCCCGCTTGTAAGCGGAATCGTCTATAAAAGCCCCAAGTGGCTTACAATCTAGGAGAGACAAGGGAAGGTTTTTGATGTTTTAACTCAAGAAAACTGGCTAAGGGGGAGAAAACCTGAGCAACTCAGTTTGTCTCTTTCATAAAACCTTTCTTGGCTTCAGCTCAGAACGAACACACTGGGGTAGAGTAATGGTCCATTTACCCAGTATCCAGTTTCTGATGTCAGCGAGTGCCAGCTGCTTCCAAGGAAGTGTAAAAAAAGCCCCCACACCCACAATCTGCAGCAATTGTACAGTGATCCATTATCTGTCCTTCACTCTCAGCTTTTGGCAGTGGTCATAGACAGAACTGCTTGCTATGCATTTGAGTGGAGAACTAGAAACTTTCTGCAAGGACCTTTATGCAAAGACTCTTAAGAACAGTAATAGTGCCCGAGATTAATTTTTACTGTCATGTGTAACACTTTTCCGATATATTCTCTGTGATTATATTCTGTGTAGAAGCAGCCAGATTTCTGTGTGGCACTAGATGGCAATATTCTCCCAGCTCCAACAATAAGAGTGTCGTAGGAAGAGTTTATAGCACAAGGCCTAATTCTGCTCTCATAGACAGCTTCTGGATGTTTTTAGACAAGCGCCTCCCCACCCATCATCCACCCATCATGGGTTGCAGGGCTGCAGTGGAGCCTTATGCAGCCCTGCAACATGCATTACCCACTCAACATGGGTGGGTAATGGGTGGGAAGGCGTTTGCCTAAAAAAAACCTCTGTGACATCAGAAAGATTGAATTTTGTGAGTGTGAGAACAGAATCTGGGCAAAAGAGGTTTCCTTTTCTCTGTACATTCAACTTAGCTTTAGAGCTTTACAACTTGCTGGGATAATATTTGTTGAACAAACAAGTCTGTAACTGAAGAGCTGCTGTTCCATCACCAGAGCTTTTGTGGCCTTGCCCTGCCCCCTAGCATTTACACTAAAACCCACAGTACAGCCATGTGTGTGTCTAGAATATTGCAATTGCTCTACTGTGGCATTTTAAATATTGATCTTAATCTGCCTGCAGTCACAGAGTTTTCAGAATCAGGAATGGACAATGGAGAGTCTAGATAAGCAGTTCCCAGGTGGCCCATCTGGAACTCCAGTAGGAATATGCCATCTGCAAGGAGGTCGCAACCTTGACTGACGTTTGCTGTCTTTTGCATGTCTTTATTACTGTCTGAAATCACAATATCATGCCCAAGTCTCAAAACGGGTTCTCTCAGGCAAAAAAAATGGACCCACCAGTTTAGATCTTCTTGAACTGCTAAGGCATGCTCACTTATGTCAAATACAATGCCAGCAGGATAGGTTATCACCCTCTGAACCTGACCTGGGCTGGGGTAACCCCAGGTCTTTGTAGAACTAGACAACTCCTAAAACGATTTAGTACCATTGCCATCTGCCCCCAGTAGTCATGTCATGAAAGTGCATATGATGATATCTATCCCTTCATGTCTTGCATGCAAAGCTTCCTGGGATGAATTCTACAGAGTTCTTGGCAGGAGAGACACAATGGGTGTTTTCGGACAAGTGCCTTCCACACAATACCAACTGGTTACCCATGGCAATGGATTATGTGTGGGGAGGCACTTGTCTGAAAACACCCATTGGGTGTCTTTACGTGGACAGCAGGGGCGTAGCTACCATTGGACAAACAGGGATATTCGTCCCGGGACCCGCACTGGCTGGGGGCTCAATATTCAAGGTAGCTAAGCCATCCTCCCCTCCCCCCACCTTTTTTTTTTCTTTTTAAAATTTGCCACCTGAGTTGGCTGGGGGCCCTTCCGGCTGTTGCGTGGACCCTTTCTCCCTCCCTGCCCACGTTGCAACTACAAGCAGGGAGGGGCCCCATGCAGCAGTCTGCATCAGGCCAGGTCACACTCACAAGCCTCGCAGATCAGCTTGCCCCCCTGGCGCCATGTCGTGGAGGAGGAGTCCTCCCCACCAGTCCAGACCCGGTTTGGGTAGGGCTGGCTCGAGGGAGGCCCAGCCCAAGCGGGAAGGTGCCCAGCAGTGGCTCCACTCCGCCACTGGGCACCTTCCCAATCCGGTGCTCCCCGCATCGAGCTGTCCCAGCCTGCCCCGGCCTTTCAGGTGGTGCTGCTGACTGCGCTCAGCCCCAGCATGTGGACAGAGAGCCGCGAGGGACAGAGTGCACTGTGGGCCCAGCTCTGGGCCCAGCAGCAGGCCACCAGCAGCATGCCGCAGACTCTGCAGAGAGCAAGTAAGTCCCAAGCACCAGCAGTTCAGCACCCCTAGGCTGGTCGAGCTCAGAGGTGCTCCTAGGCTGGCCGGCGACTTCATCACCAGCAGGAAAAAAGAGGCAGGGGGCCCACAGACATATCTTGTCCCTGGGCCCATCCCAAGCTAGCTACGCCCCTGATGGACAGCACCCATGGTTCGGCTCTGCCTTGCACAGCTGCAAGCGGGGAGACACAGGGGTGCACTCCGGACTTGTTCCAGGGTTGAGCACCCTCATGTCCATCTAAAGATTTGTGCTGCAGCCTGGGATTGATTTGCCAACCAAACTAGGAAAGGGTCTGTACTACAAGGTACTACAGGTGAAAACAGATGTGATGCTAACACCACTTTAACACTTCTTATGCACGTTGCAGGGCTGCATAAGGCACCAGTACAGCCCTGCAATATGCATAAAAAATGTTAAAACGGTGTTAAAGTGGAGTCAGCATTCTGTCTGTTTTCACCCGTAGTTTGGTTTAGAAAGTGGAGGGGAGAATCGGTTTCTTAGGTTTCTGGAGCACATACTTTCGTCTCCTGCTCCTGAATACCATTGTTTGAAGTGAGAATGATATTGAGGCACGAGTGACTAAAGGACTGATTAAGCTGATGATTATCTGTATTTGTGAACCTGACTGGCCAATAATGCCCTGCAAAAGTACCCCTGCTGAATAGTTTATGTATTCAGTGAAATAATTTTGCAATATCTTTTTAGTCCTTGTGGAATACAAAATGTTTGAAAGCATCAGTCATCTTGTGTACATAGAAACCTTGGTGTTTCTGTAACAGTAATTATGCAGCTCTTTCTACCACATGGTATTTATTTACATCTTTTGCTACTTCAAATGGATGTTTGTATTTGCCAATCTTATCAGCTCAGGAAGCTAAGCAATTACACCAATAAACAAACTAGTAATATGCTCTCAGTGCAGTGGATTGTTCAATGCATTTAGCTGGTTTCATATTTGAAGACAAATGACATATCAAAATCTAATAACTCCTGATAGAGAAATTGTCACGGTTGAATTCAGGGGGTCTGATGTGGACATCTGTGGGGAAGTCACATAGGTAATGGGGAAGTAGCTCTGCAGCCTTGACCCCCAATGCCTACCACAGGGGTGGGGAACCTTAGACCCGGGGGCCAAATGCAGCCCCTGGTTAATTTTTATTTAGCCTCTTTTGAAGTCCTGCATCTGGTCTCTGGGCCTAGTTCTACCCATCATCACTGAAAGACTAAGCTCAGGGAAAGAGAGCAGAGATGAGGGCATAAACACAAGGAGATCCATGATCTGAACCCTCCTCTTCCTGAGTGCACCCTTTAATTGCCCTCTTCCCCCAACATCTATGTGGCTCTTGGAGCCTGTATTAATTTCCAAAGTGGCCCGGGAGGGTAAAGACATCCCTGTCCTACAACCTCCATCACACCCTAATTCTAAAACCCCTTTCAAATATGAAATTGCTCAGCTATAACATCCCTTCCCACCAGGCAGGCTTAAACACCTAAGCAGATTTCTTTTTCAAAGCTCTACTGCTTGAGCTGTAGAAGCAAAAGCTAGCTGCTTTTTAAAATTCAAGAGATGGACTTTGTTGCCCTAAACATCTGCTTGTTAGGAATCTGCAGGTGCAACAGTAACAGCAGTGTGGTTGGATAGTCAAGATCTGGTGAAAGCATGCTAAACGTCCTGGGTTCTGTCCTTCACTGCATTCTTTTATCACTACTCCAGTAGCTTATCTAGGAAAATGGGGGAGCAGCTCCTACTTTCTGACCTTCCAGAGTAGGTTGCTGGCTGAAGGAAAATGTGAGGTGTAGAGCGAGCACAGTCAAACAAAGAAAGAAGATGCACACTCAACCATTTGTTCTCTAGCATGTGTTTGTGGGGTGGGGTGGAGTCATTCTCAAGGCTGCAGGAGAGCTGTGACTAGAGCCTCATCTCTCTCCCTTAGCAGAACAGTACCAAAATTAGGGCCAGGTTTGTCACCTCCTCCTCAACTTGGCAGGGTGATGCTGGGGTATATTCCTCCGGTTGTATATCCATCCAAGGCGGAGAGCAGCATCTGGCCATGCGTTCTTATGTTGTCAACTTTATATTGTTTTAAACTTTTGTGAACAGTAAAACTCATTGCTGCTGCATGTGTTCTAATAATTGTAGTGGAATAATTTTTAGTTTAATTCCAAGAGCAATAAGATGAAGGATATTCTGTAAGCAGCGCAGATAAGTGTCAATATGAAATATATTTATCAATGATGCTTTTCTTTTAATTCCTGGTGATTTAGAGGAAGTATGTTTTCATTGATTGTGCTTGCAGCTGGAAGTCAAGAACTCAAGCAATACCACTGACTTGCTGTGTAGCTTTAGGCAAGTCACTTGAACTCTCTGCAGGGCTGATTTAAGCACATCTAGGCTCTTCTCTGGACTAGCCCCAGGGGACGGGGACCTCTGTCTAATCACAACTATTCAGCACCAGGTTTGTTTGTGCTACATAATTATTATTAATATTTATATTAGTATTAAATTTAATTATTAATAATATTAATAACTAATTTGGTAGGCTTGTGCCCTATATATAAGGTATTCATTCAATTGAATCTACCCAAGTCCATGTGTATAATTAGTACTGCAAGATGGAACAGAAGCATGGACAAGCAGGAAAAAGATTGAAGGAAATAAAAGGATTTCAGAATAACTTTGTAGTGTAACCTCATTTATGTAGCTCCTTCATATCAGTTTATCAGGAGCAATGATAAAAGGATGAAGAAAAAATTTGTGGTGTTTGAGTTTTTATGAAGGAGTCCTGAGGCAGAGCTTGAGGGAGATAGCTTTTTATAAGAGGTTTTACCCAGATGCTGTGTGTGGAGTCTGTCTCATTTGGTGCCTGGTGGCGATTGCTCCTTTCAGGGTAAACATTAGGTGTTTTCATACGTGACAGCTACCGCTGCCACGGACTTTTCTGGGCAGTGCCAAACAAATGTGACAGTGGACGGGCCGGCTACATGGTGCGCCCCCTCCCCCGATGGACAGCCATGGCAGCCTATGACAGCCACGATGGCTGCCGTAAGCACTGCCACTCCATACCGGGATAAGTACAGCAGGCCTTCATCGGTGACGGCTTGCATTACACCCAGTCGGGCAGCCCTTACCTGGTTGTTGTTGGCACTTGGTCCAGGCTGTGATTTGGAGATGGTCCCAAATCACAGGCCGAGCTAACGTCACTACCAACTGGGTAACAACTCGCACTAATATCTGGTGTGTGCGTTCAACAGTGGGCTGTGGTCTCGCACATGGCAAAGCATGGTACTGCAGCCCACCATCACATCTGAGTACACCCATTGTATCAACCCATGTACCTCTGCAAGGCTAAGCAGAGATAAATAAAATGGTTCTCAAAGAGAGATCCTCACACAAATCAAATGCATCCTATTTGTTAAACCTGTAATTTGTTATGTACCTACTGAAGTCAGATTAGTGTGATTCAAGCATAAAAAATTCTGCATCAGATGCTGCAATAAAGTTTAGAATGTCTAGGGTGACCAGCAACCATCTGCACATTTTATGCTATACAATGTGTCTATGTCCTGACCTTTGGTCCACATTTTTGACAATCCTGTGCACAAATGTTCTCCACTTATAAGTATATTCTGAGCAATAGCGTCCCAGTCCTCAACTGCATTGACATTGTCCTTAAGTTGTTTTCTTATGACATGTTTGTGCCACAGCCGTCATCCTCCTCTTTGTTTTGATCCAGTGTTCAGCACACTACAGAACACCACTTCTGGTATCTTGATGGCTGATATTTGGACCATGTGACCAAGCCCACATAGTTGAGACGCGTATATTGATTATTAGCATGTATTATGAAATGGAGCCTTCTGCAGTGAACCTATGTAATATATTTGACTTTATATGAAAACCTTAGTGGAATTTCTTCAACACCACACGCAGACTATGTGAGATCCAAATCTTAGTTTACATATCTAATGATACAGGGAGACTTTTTCAAATAGATGAGGATCAATGAAAATTGTGTGTGAGTTCTCGGTGTCAGCTATCAGAGCAATGTTTACATGTTGTAGGGTTGGTTACCAAGGCAGTGCATACAGAACTATTACAGTTTGAACACTGGGGGAGATGGAGATAAAAGCTGACAGGTTTGGTGCTTTAATCACTATAATAATCATAAATATTCTCAATGAGAGCCATGGATCAAGTTTGGGAAACCGCTTTCTATTGTTTTTTTTAGGAGGAGTGCCTGCTCAAATTTCAATGGATAGCTAATCACAGCAAGAACAAAATGTCCTGTTTTCTTGGGGTAAGCTCAGCAACACAAAAATAAGCAGATCCAGGGGAGTGTCGCCGTGTTGGGATAGAAGGAAGTCACTTGTGGAGAAACACAGCGTGTCTGAAATCTGAGAGGCATTTGAAAGGGGTAGAAAGAACAGTCTCTCCATTGACTGGGTGAAAGAATGAATGGTTCAGAGCAAGGCTGTCCAACGTCTTGGTCTCCACTCTCCACAGGCTGGATCGCCATAGCCTCACAGTAATTTGCTGGCAGGTTGGCTTGCACAAAATCCTCCTCGTGCAGCCAGTAGTACACATTATTTCTATAGGGCAGGGGTAGTCAAACCCTGTTCAGGATTTAGCAACGTGAACTGTGTAAGTGAAACATGCACAGTTGGGAGGTGTTATTGCAGGATGTCATTTTGGAAATTTATATTTTATTTAGAAAATACTGATATTGAATAAAATTTAATTTTAAGACCATGGGCTGGATGGAGCCCTATTATGAGACCTGTTCAGTGTGTGAGCTGCCAGTTAGACGGCACTAGTTCAGAGGAAAGGCTAACGCTCCAGTTCTGCAGCTTCTTGCATGTGACAGACTGCTGCCCCCATCCAGAGAACTTCCTTTCTGTGTGATACTAGCTGGGGAAAGCTATTCTTCCACTCCCCCACCTTCCCAGCTACCCTGCATCTTTTCCTCATTCCGCCGTCTTGAAGAGTGTCAGATTAGACAAGAGAATTAGCAACGCTTTCCTAAACTCTTACTAAAACCGACACTTCATTTACAAACCAAGCTCCATCTCATCCAAACAACCTTGTCCAACCTGATCCAGATCCTGAGCCTGATGTTCCCAAACTATGGCCCTTTTCACACGGCTGTGGCACGGAGGGATCGGTGCGTGCCGTGGTCTGTGTGCGGTGGGGGTGTGGAAAGTTTAGACGAGTGCACACTGCTGCATGTCGACCTCCACCCATCAGCCATGTATGGAGCAACCAGTGTTTTTGCCAGTTGCTCCGTGTGTGGGTGATGGGTGGAGGTGGGTGTGCATGCGTGTTCGTGGGAGCATGCACACACAAACACCAACCCACCGCAGATTTCACACGAGATGCACCCACCTACACCTGCCGCCGGTGCACACCCATCCCCCTACCCACGGTGGCCTGTGTGAAAAGGGCCTATGTTTACATCTCAAAATAAAGTCACAGAGACAAAAAATTTAGGAACCCCTGCTCTGGGCATTTCCATCTTCCAAGCTGTCTGCCTGCTACTGATCTAGCTTCCTTTAGCTCACTCAAAAGGCTGTTCCAAAGATTATATTACTATTTAGCTAACACTTTCAGTATTCAAAGTACTTTTACAATCCTTAAATAGTTCACCCTCACAACCATTATGTGAGGCAGGTTATCATCATTCCCATTTTACAGATAGGGAATGGAGAGAGAGAGAGAGAGCAACTTCGTCCAAGGTCACTGACTGAGTTAATCGCTAAGATGGGACTGGAACCCTGACTTTCCAGATCCAAGTCCAATTCCTTCTCCACTAAGCTACACTGGCTGTTCTCTCATTGCTCAAGAGCTTCTGCCATCTCTTCAGTGGCTGCTTCTCTCTTTCCATATAAGAGGCAGAATTCCTAATCTTCTCCTTTATGGTTCTGGACAAGTCTGCCTTGTGCTTGATATTATATCCATGTCACAATGCCTGTCCCTTTACCTCTTCACACCTCAATTTCTCCATCAGTAAAATGAGCATACTTATGTAAAACACTTTGCATTCTACAGTCTTACAAGGTGCTAATTCTAATGGTGCTCATAATTCTAATCTGGTGCACCAGAGCCCTTAAGCGTATTAGGAGACCCTCAGGAATTAGTCACATGCTTGAAGTTCAGCATGTGCTTAAAGATTTGCTGGATCAGGATAGAGTGCTGAGCGCCTTGCAGAAGTGAGTCCTATAAAGATCCCAGTGCCATTGTTGTTCGCTCCCTTTCCATTCCCTCTAACTTCCCTTTCTCTTGTGTATGCCCCTCCTGCCTGGCCTCTCCTTTTATCCCTCTGCTGCACCCTATGGGCATCTTTTCTTGTGTTACCCCCAACATTTAAACCTCCCTTCCTCTCCTTTTACCCAGTGGTTTTCATGGTAAGTGGTCTTCAGAACCAGGTGCAAAATGGGCTTCCATTGCCATTGGTGCAGTGGCCATCTTTTATGGGAACAGGGACATGCCCATCACAGTCATCCCCTGGCCCTTCACCTCTACACAAAGATGGTTGCATGGGTTCTAGTGGGGGCAGGGTTAAGGCAAGAGGGCACACTTTCACCCCTCTGGACTTTCTCTGCCCTTCTCCTTTGGAGTGCTGTAATGTTTGGTCATGGTGCTCCAAAAGGAGCAGGTCCACCACATCAAAAAGGGATGAGGTAAAGGGACACTCTTGCCCCTATCCAATCTGGCTACAACTAGAGCTGAAATGGGTAGCACATTGCTATCTGTGGGTAATACCCACATTTTTTAGTGGTCTATTGGGTGCCCAGTTGCTACTTGAGTACCAAGCCGGGTATCCAGTTACCTTAAAATACCAGGTATTGCCGTTACTGACTTACCAATTTACCGTTTTACCAATCAGTAAAATGGTAAATTGGTACAGGAAGTCAGAAAATCGATACATTTTATAGCTTGTTGGGCGCTAATTGGGTACCACAATTTCAATGGAAATGCCCATTTTTGCAGATAATTGTTTCAGCTTTAGCCACAACCCTGGGGAGGGCCATGATGCCCCAATACTTAACAGACGGTGAAGCCACATCAGAAAGGGAGCTTTGGCGCACACACACACACCCCACCGCCATTTCTGACATGGCTCCACTCTCCAACAGCCTCCAAAAAAGTGTTATGCCAATGGGTGTCGCAAATATTGCTTGTGACACACCAACTCATGTCTCCTAGCACCAACCACAAGACAATACCACTTCTATGACATAAAACTACTCATCTGTTCTTATTTTTCCTTTGACCCAGAATGTAATCTATGGATAATGTAATCTGATTTGTGTAACTGGGTGCTGCTCTGTTGATGATGGGATCTCTCTGGGGACTCAGACAAAAGAAGAACCAAACAGGCTGAGATATATTTATAGAAGGAACACCCATAAGGGCAGAAGAGAGAAAATAAAGGATGAAAAACAGTGACCTTTGAATACAGGGGAGGAGTCTTCATCGCTCTGTTTCAGAGGAAGTATTATTCCTCACCTCCTTCTGAAAAATGACATGAAAATTAAATGTCAGTAGCTGGTAGGCTGAATTGTTTTAAAGTGTAACTCCATAATAATGGTATGGTTATTTCGGGTGTAGCAGGTATGCATAACTGAATGGATCCAAAGGGTGGAGAAACTACAGCAGCCAGCATTAGACAGCATGAAAGTGGTTAGGAAATGATGCCAGGCTTATACTCACAGGTCCAGATTATGTCCCTGAGCTCTGTGCTTTGTAAAGGTCCTGCCGCCACATGGATCTTCCCCCAGCATGCAGGAGAAGGAGTTCAGCTACCTTCACAGCTCTCACTCCAGAGAGATATTCTAATGGGCTCAGATATCTGTGTACAGGGGGCAAAGAAGCACTTCACAGTGTGGGTCAGAGCCAGTTTAGTTGCAAGCCAGTGAGAGGTAGGCTGTCAGGGCGAGATGGAACCAGCCTGAATCTCTGTGGTCTCCAGGTCAGATCCTCAGTGAGGAGGACCTCATGCATATTTATTTCCTGCCTCTTCACCTCATCAAAGGGGTTTCTCTATGGAGGAGGGCTGGACAGGTGTCCCCTTTGATTTCCCTGTCAACTCTTTCAGCTTTAACATTTAATAAAGCTCTGAGCAGTTGAATAACAATCATTCAAAGTGTTTAAGGGAGAAGGTGCCTCCCATCTGATGCCTCAAGGCCCCACCTCAGGTCCCCTCCAAATGGTGCAACATCCAGAAAATTCAAATTCCAGTGGGGAGCAGAGCCACACAGGGGGCAATCCCCTCCCAGTAATCCCTGTGACCATGGTGGGAGTAAAAGGGGCAGTAAAATTGAGGAGGTTATCCCTGTCATTTGAGGCAGGGAAAAGTATGCCTCCCCTGCCACGGGTATTGTTTGCTTCTCAGAGCAGACAGTGTGCACTGGGAAAGAAGCAACAGAGAGTGTGAGGCAGGAGCAGGTGATAGTGCTATGCTGTGCTGTCTCCTACTTGTGCCTCTTGCTTCCCATGCAATGCACATACACAGCACACACGCCACAAAGCCCACAATGACAGGAGAAGGGGGAGGAAGGTCAGGGAATGTATTCAAAGATGTCCCAGGGTTATGATGACTAAGAGGAAGGGGCCAGGGCTACCCCCCTACCTTAGGTCCATGTTACGTACTCCTCTTGTCAGCATGGTGTGTCTAGGGAAACCTACAAGTCTGTCCCCTCCAATGGCTCCTGTTTTTTTGAGGGAGTACTGCATTTCCTAGGGCTGCCAAGCCAGCACAACTTTCATTCATTTGAACATTAATAGATAGATTTAATTTTTTTTGTTATTTTGGGAGTATTGTACTCCCAAAATACAATATCCTCCCCCTGGGAGGATTGTAATTTAAGCAACATGAAGGAGGATTTTGTCAAGTACGATGAGTAGGATCAAGAGATCACCAAGGTCCATATGAGACCACTGAATTTCTACCAGTTACTATTATATCAAGCCTGCTCATTGGCATGTGGTTCAGTTCTACGTTAGCAAGGAGCAGTCCACGGAAGAGCAAACAAGTTGATAGTAGTGTTTTAGAAACTCCCTTAGATACCTCAGTTCCTTTGTTTGATTTGTCATTTTGTAACAGGACAAGGAGAAAAGATTCAGGTGGGGCTGAACAGGCTGAGGGGAATATAGCGAAATCTCTCTTCGGTTCATATCCCAGACATATGGACAACAACATTCCAAGGAAGAGTCTATAGAATATGCTGCTTCTGTTTGTTGTGCTAGCAGGGATGTCTGGTAAGAACAGTTTTATTCACTCATTAAATATGAAATATTCTGGCCAGTTATAGTTTCTCCGAGTAGCATGAAACTATTCTGCTCAGTCATATTCTTGACAGAAGTGTTTAAGTATCTTGTTACTGACATACATTGAACCATGGGATTGTATCATTGTAGATGAGGAATAAATCTTGCCTATTATGATGAATTATATGCTATTTGTGATGATGCTATGCTGCAAGGTGCACTTTAGCATGTATCACCCACTGCTCAAGAGGAGAATAGATACCATAATTCTCTTGCAATCCAAATCCATCCACTAAGTTGCTCCTGAATCTTGTATGTTTAAATTGTGAATGCTTTAAAAAATTTAAATGAATTTGAAGATATCAAAGTTATAATGTCTACCAAATTTTATTTTTGGTAGAAAACCTTGCAACAAAATTAGTTATTAAGAAATTTTCTCTTCAGTGACATAAGCCAAATGTAGTAATTTAAACAGTTGGAAAATGCTACCATTCCATGCAGTTAGCACAGGTATAAATGACTGCACAGGTGAAAATGAGAGGTAACGTTGGGTGTCATCTGCATACTGATGACACCAAACACCCTCATGACCTCACCCAAAGGCTGCATGTACATGTTGAACAAGAGAGGGGACAGAATGGAACCTTATGGAATTCCACACATGAGGTCCCGGGGAGATGAAGAACAATCCCTCAGCACCACCCACTGAGTCCTCCCGGCCAGGAAGGAACAAAACCATTCAAGAACAATTCCTCCCACCCTGGCTCGGCCCCATAAACGGGTCACCAGCATCTCATGGTCAACTGTATCAAATCCAGCAGATGGATCTAATGGGGTCAAAAGGGTTGACCGACCCTGATCTAACTCACGATGAAGGTTGTTGACCAAAGCCACAAGCACTGTCTGAGTGCCATAACCTGGACCAAGGCCACTCTGCCCTCCCAAAGGGAGGCATTGATCACCCCAGCCAGCAGCAGTCCCAATGTCTCCCGGCTGGCTTTCACCAGCCAGGATGGGCATGGATCTAATTCATAGCTTGTGGCTCACACAGACCCCAGCACCTCCTCTGCATTGATGGGAGACAATGACTGAAACTGATCCCTCCCCCCAAAAAAGGAAAAGGCTGGGCTTCCATAACCCTCAGCTCTGACTCTGCACCAGAAACGGTTGCACCAAGGTCGTGGTGACTACTAGCAATTTTATCTGCCAAGTAATCAATAAAAATGTCACATCAGGCACTGGACCCCTCCAGTTCCTGGCAGAGACAGGTTGGACTGACCAAACCCCATACCACCCAGAAAAGCTCCGCTGGATGTGACTTCACAGATGCTATGATGGCAGTGAAGAAAAACTTCTTTGCTGCCCTCACAGCCATGGCAGAGTCTTAAAAAAATGATCTATGGTGCAATCGGTCGGATTCAGCTCAAGTTCGGTACTACCTGTGCTCTAACTGCCTACCCCCCTGCTTCAGGTCCTCCCACCTCAGGCTCTCCGTATACTGGGGGGGGGCCTGTGTTGGCGTAGCTGTGGGAGCAGATGCTTGGGAGCCGCCATGTCGATGGCCACAGTCAAGGTGTTATTACATAATGCCACGCGGTCATCAACAGAGTGGTTGTTGAGGTCTGTGGGGAAACTTCCCCCAGAGAGTTCTGGAAACCGATTTGATCCATGAGTCTCCAGGGGTGGACCAATCTAATTGGTCCCAATAGAGGCATCGGTGTGCCAGGACACAAGCCTTCAGGAGGTAATGGTCCAACCACAACAAAGGGGTCACCTCCACACCCCCAATTGTAGGACCCCCCGATTCCCGTCCAGTGCAGAAAATCAAATCCATCGTGTGTCCCCTCTTGTGTCGGGCCCACTACTACCTGGGTGCCATGGAGGCCATGAACTCCTGCTCTGCTCCATAAAGTCTGGCCTCGGCGTGGATATTGAAGTCCCCAAAACAATAAGTCTGGGTGACTGCAACACCACCTCCAAGACCAGCTCAGCTAGAGCAATCAGGGAGGCTGCAGTGCAGTGGGGTGCTCAGTACACCAACAGGATTGCTAATCTATTCCCCGCCAAATCAAACACTAGATGGACACACTCCATGCCAGACGAATTCTGCACTGGAAGGACAGCAAGTCCTTAAAAATCATGGCTAACCCCCACCCCCGAGCCCCGAACCTAGTCTGATGCTGCATGGAGTACCCAGCTGGCACCAGGTCAGCCAAAATCATCAACCCCGACTCATCATCCAGCCACGTCTCCATAATGCATGCAAGGTTGGCAGCTCCATCCAGGATAAGCTCCTGGATGGACGTTGATTTATTTGCCACTGACCTCACATTCTACAGCATCCGTTTAAGTCCCAGGGCCCCATCAGCCTCAACTCCCCAAAATCCCATGGCGTGAGGGACATTGGAGAGGGGGACAGAGACTGTATCTTCTGCCTCTCCAGATGTCAAATCCTCCCCGCTCCTGCCATACCTCCCCCAACCCACACAACCTCAATTGCTGCCCCCTCCGCCCCCCAGATTGATTAGGAGAGTCCGCCATTCCCGGTACCTCCAGAGACAATACCGTTGGCATGGCAGTGGGTTCTGTTTCCCCTTCCCCAGTACCCATAACCCCCCACCCCCTCACCAGGGGTCCATGGTACTTCCTCTTCCCCAGTGCCTGTACCCACCTCTCTCCCAGAGGGGCTGGCATTTCCACCCCGTTCATAATTTCCCCTTCACATCCCACACCACCCACCTACCCCCTCCCAACTCCACCCCTGCCCATCCCACCTCACATCCCACCACCCAAAAACAATTTAAAACCACCTTAAAAACAACACAACTCCTCATTTCAACCCGTACCCCCAAACATGCCTGCTAACAGCCCCACTAACGGCTGCTGCCTTTGGTGCTGCCTGCACATAGTGGAAGGCTTAAATAGTCTATGCAGCTAGAGGGCCAGGGTGGGGCAGCCCCAGGTGGCAACAGTTCTACCCCTGCAGTAGCTTCTCCAGCAGCAGCCTTCTTCCCCTTGCAAGGGCTGGAGTCCGTATGAAGCCAGAGAGCCAGGGATGTGGATGGGGCAGCCCCAGTTGGCAACAGTCCCAGGTAGCAAAATACAGGACAAAACCACGTAAATAAAGGACAATGGACAAACTCTTTAAAAAAGAGGACTTTCCTGTATAAAACGACATCAGTGGCCACCCTAATCTTAGACTATGGTGTATCGGTTACTGTGCTCCACTGAGAATTGGTTGTGGCTTGTAGAGAACTAGGTGGCGAGAATTGCTGTCGCGCTTCCTTTATTTCAGTTTCCATTTGAAAATGTTATGTTAGTTTTTCCTATAAGCAATTGCTGCAGTTTCCACAAGGATATCTTTCCCACAATGGGCAGCCAGGTGGTCTTTGTGTATGTAATTATGTACAGGAGGGAAGGGGGTTTGCATGATCATGAGCAGAAAAAGAGGAGCGCAGGAGCTAGCAGAGCACCCCAGTCTTAAGAACTCACCTACACAATCTATCTCAGCCTGAACTTTTCAGGGGTGTTTTCTCCTCCATTTCTCTGTTTCCTAAAGCCATTTTCTGTTTTCAGTTGATGAGTATGCCAAATTAATTTTCTAGAATAGAAAGGGACAATGCACAAGACTGAACCACAGCCAGGAATCTATAAGGCAATCTAGACCCTAAAAATAATATGTGGAATCTTGGCCTGATTCTGGTCTTACATACATTGGGATAAATCCTAAACAGGCAGGGCAATTCTTCACCATTAAAATCAATGGGAGCTTTGCCATTCACGTCAGTGGGCTGTCTGTGCCCTCAGTCATAGTCAGGGACCCGAGTTGACTGCACCGAAAAATCTTAAATTCTGCAACCAGTGATGGCAAATTCTGCAAATTCACCGCAAGCATTAATATTTGCATAATTAACTTTATTTGCATAACTATGCATGCTGGAAAGCAAATTTGCAATAGGTTTGACATATAATCACAACTTTGCTGATCAAACACAACTCAAATCCTCTGGAATTTCAGCACCTCCCTCACGCAAACATAGGGCCTTCAGACCCCACCCACCCACAATTCATCTCCCAGGGGCCTATTTACCCTCGGGTCATGGTCAGGATTGGCTGATTCTGCGAAAATCACTGCAAATTGCAGCAACACAGTCAACTCGGGTCCCTGGTTATAGTAAACAGAAGATCAGGCCAAGAGTTCTGCATTGGGAGCAATGTGGGAGTTGCACTGCTCTAAGGAGAGTCTCAGGGTGACAGAATGCCTTTTAGTGCAGCTTGGTTCTAGTATCTGCAATTCCAACTCCTGACCTGCCTGACAAAGGACCCTGTGAGGTCTGAAAGCTTGCACACCTCCACCAACTTGAGTTGGTCCAATAAAAGATATCCCCACACTATTTTGTCTCTACTGCCTATATTTGAGACCAACACGGCAACCACACTCTCTCTACTAGTATTTTGGAGTCACTGAGGGACTGCCCTTAATGCTGGTCCTGCAGAGGAGGCTGCAGGTGATGCGTGAGTGGCTTCCTTTTATCCTTTTCTCTCCAACTCTTACACATTCACACAAACCCCTGATATAATCATAAAACCATACAGAACCATAGGGCTGAAAGAGATGCTCTATTAAGGTGAAGTAGTCAAACCAAACCTCCTGCGTTAGAGCAGAATGATACTTAAGCCTTCCCTGACAGATGAAATCTTGATAAGGCTTGAGGTCAAAGATAGATAATCAAGTCCAACCCCCTGCCCGAAGGCAGGATTTGCTAGACCAGGGGCAGGGGAAATTAGTACAAGCTTCTTGGGCTGGGTGGGAGTTGGGGCAGGGGTGCTTAATGGGTGAGCTCACGATAGAGGCGAGTGTCCAGATCGTGGATCTATGGGTACTTTCAGACATGACGCTAACCACCCTTTAACCACCCTTGGTGGTTATTTATGCATGTTGCAGGGCTTCATAGGGCACCAATACAGCCCTGCAACATGCATAAATAACCACCAAGGGTGGTTAAAGGGTGGTTAGTGTCATGTCTGAAAGTACCCTATGTCATGGCTCCGTCCCCTATCCTTGAGTGCTTATGTCTGTTCCCTTCCCCTGAACTCATTCTTTCAGGGCTTGAGGGTTAGACTGGGTTCATCAGCCAGACCCAGGAAGTGAGGAAAAAGTAGCCATGGCCTGGATTTGACTCATGGGCTGCAGGTTCCCCAACCCTGATTTAGACTTAACACATCCCTGGTAGATATTCCAACCTCCTCCTCAAAACCTCCAGTAAAGCAGATTCCATTACTTTTTTTAGGAGCGCATCCTCTTGCCTAGCTGTTGTTGCAAATAGAAATCACTTTCTAATATTTAACCTAAATCTGTTTTTCTGCAACTTAAGGGGCCCCGCTTCCCCAGAAAGCAAACTGGAGACAGTTCCCACCCCAGCTGGGGAGATCAGACTTTGTGCAGAACCCATCTCCACACCTTGGGGCCAGGCAGAGGCAAAGCACCAGCCACAAGATGCCCCTGACACTGCAGCCGCTGTGGGGAGAAGGGATCATCGCAGCTTCTCTCCCCACCCCACCCCCAAGTGCTGATGCTGTTGTTGTTGGTGCCTCCAGAAGTCCTCCCTGCCACCCAGGCCAGCATCCCCGCGGCTGGCCCTCCATCCAACCCCCAACGCTCCCCCACCCCCGACGGAAAAGCCCCAGGAAAGCGGCAAGGGAGGTTTAAACCTCTCCCATCCACCTGGATGGTTTCTGCTGCCTCCTGTCACCTGGGGGCCATTTAAAGCCGATTTTCTGCCCCAGTACTCCTCCCAGTCCCTTCCGCCAACCATACCAGGGTGCTAGGCATTTTAAATCCTCCGAGCTCCCCCAAGAAGCTCCCATGACTCTATAGTTATATGCCCTCAAATGTTGTATGGAGAAATGTGCATGCGTGTCATAAGTATTTCCCCATACACTATAAAGATGTATCCTAGCGGCAGGGGTGTGTGTGTGTGTGTGTGGGGGGGGTTAGGAGATTGGGGAGCTGGGGTGGAGAGAGGTTGGTGTAGGGTTGTGGGGTAGGTTTTTTTGTGTGTATTTATGGTCTATTTTATATTTGCATTATGTATCTTAATATTGTAAGCCACCCTGAGCCACCTTTGGTGGGAAGGGTGGGGTAAAAAATTAAAATCTAATAATAATAAAATAATAATAATAATAATAAATAATATAGTTTGATACATAAGGAGGAAATTAAGATTCAGACCCACCAGAAGTTAATACATAGTCCCATTAAATTTTCTAAGATGATCAACCTAATACACACTTTCCAATACATAAGGATAAGGAGCGGCCTGAGGGGACTGAGGGCCAGGCCTAGCAGCGAGAGGGGGCGCTTTCGGGGGCTCAGCGACAGGGGGGCTCCCCCCCCAGCCACGTGTGTACAGCGCCCCCCTTCCAAAGTTCTGCCCACGAGGGGCAGTAAGGTCTCTCCTTCCCTGCCTGGAAATCCTGAATTTTGTGTGTGTGTGTGTGTGTGTGTGTGTGTGTTTACATTACACCCCTGGCACGTGACTAGGGTGGCCATCCCTCCCCTTTGAAGGAGGACGCTTGTGGGGAGTGCATGGTGCAGGACCGCACTGGAACCTGTGTTTTTCATGGGTGTCCTCTTTTGGGGAGGAGGTATGTCCACCCTACACGTGACAGACATCATCATGCACCTAGCAACCCCACCCCCCAAAAAAATCAGGGCTAGGGAACCTTCTCCCTCCTGGGGCTGCTTTTAAAAAATCAGTACAGAGCTAGAGGGCTAGGTAGTAAGTTGGGGTGTGGATGCTTAAGGGATGTACTTTGCAAGAGGAGAATCCACCCCATGGGTCTGTCCCCTGGCCATGTGTGCTTGGCCTCATCCCTCCACCTGGATTCTGAGCTGGCATTTTCCGTGCTTGCAGTAGCAATGGGTTCCAGAGGTCGGATCCAGGACTGGGAAAGGGGTGGGGTGGGGCTATATAAAAACTAATCGTGAACTGCACTGGGCCTCCTTTGTAATTCCAATCCTAACCCTTAATTCCATGTTTGTAATCCTTAATCCTTACCCGGTGGAACGAATACAGTACTCAACTGTGCTGCCACATGTGTTCTTTCCTTAAGGGTTCCTACGCACTCCTGCACGTGCTCTCCGCTCTTCCTCTGTCCCCTCCCTCACTCTCCCTCGTTTCTCCTGCTCACCTAACTGCCTTTGACCCTTCTCCCTTGCTGCCCCCCATGCGTGGAATTCCCTCCCTACCCACATCCGCCTTGCCCCCTCCCTCCGCTCCTTCAAATCCCTCCTCAAGACCCACTTTTTCCTCGCCGCCTTTCCCATTGCATGCTAGTCGTTCCCCATATACTTACTGTCTGCCCTCCTCTACAGACTGCTGCAACCAACCTGATTGTAACCAAGCTAAGCACACGCACCTGAGACTTCGCATCTGCCTGAATGTTTGTTTGTCTTCTCCCCTGTCTCTCCCACTGTCCCCTCTCCCTGTCTCCCACTCCTTGTCTTTTAGATTGTAAGCCACAGGCAGGGACCGCGTCTATTTCTATGTTCTGTACAGTGCCAGGCACATGGCTGGCACTATATAAAATGTTTATTATAATAATTATAATAATAATGAATAAGGACAGCCCTGCAAAAAAAGCGGTCGCCAACCTGGAAGTAAAGGGACTAAAAACTCCAATGCAAACAATGCTACATCAGTAACTTGTATCAGTGGTAGAAGTGTGATTTTTGTACTTGCAGATGTGTTCCAGCTAGGTGGTCATGACTGATAAGTAGGTCAATGACCATAAAAACAATGTCTGACAACTGCCTGTAATAACGGTGTAGCATATAAGAAGACTAGAGAATAAATGGTTTGTTCCTCCTGCCACTTACACTGGTTCCAAACTACTGTTCTGCCATCACTGATACTCATAGAACTGGGTATGTCCCAGTGACACAAGGGGTGAAAACAGACATACACCTTAACACCGCTATAACATTTCTTATGCGTGTTTCAGGGCTGCATAGGGCACCAATACAGACCTGCAACATGCATAAGAAATGTTAAAAGCAGTGTTAAAGTGGTGTTAAATTGCATGTCTGTTTTCACGCAGGGTGTGTGCTGTTGCCAGTTTAACACTGAAAAGAGTGCTGTCTAGAAATGTGAGCTGATGTTCTTTTCTTTTCTTTTTTAAATCTGCAGGGGGAAGAGCTCTGAATTTCAATGGCTTACCTGGTATAGGCATTGTTCTAGAAAATTCCTTAGCAAATGTTTTGGTTTTTACATTTAATGTAACTTTATCACCAACATCATCAATTAGCATACCTTTAGGATACCCTTATATAATAAACTCAAACCCACTTACCAGAGCTTTTAAGATCAGTTGTGAATCTATGCTGACGTGCAAGGTGAGTTTTTGCTTCAGTTAGAGCAATGTGGCTTTTAGTCATACTTAAGTAATGTTTACTCTTGGGATTACTGGGATATTGGTACAGTATTAATTCATTTGTTCTTTTATGACAAGAAGAATTGCAAAAGTGGATCAGGCTTTCTGTTCTAGGAAATATGGCTGATACGATACATGACTATCCAATAGGACCATCAGCCTTTTGTCCTGAGCAGGGAAAACAAACAAGTGTGCGCACATCTGTGTTAGGAGCCATTAAAACATTCTCTAAGGTGATAGCAGGTGGAGTCCGATTCTGATCTTAGTTGCAATGTCATAAATTAGGAATTGCTCTATTGAATCTAACTCATTGTGTTGCAATACAATCTCACTAACACTTTCTGATGGGCCAGTCTAGCCATTGACAGTGCAGTTTAACCCACAGGGCTGCAAGAAGGGGGGTGCATCCGTCCTTGGTCCCGCAGGTTCAGAGCTTTGGAGTTCTCCTTGACTCACAGTTCTGCTTGGATAACCAGGTGGCAGCTGTGGCAAGGAGTGCGTTTGGTAAGTTACATCTGGTCCGACGTCTCCGGCTGTATATCTCGGGCTCTGATCTTGCCACCATCATCCATGCATTCATCACCTTGAGGCTGGATTACTGCGACGCACTCTATGTGGGGCTACCCCAGGTGATGACTCTGAGGCTACAGCTGGTGCAGAATGCCGTGGCTTGTCTCCTTATGGGGACGGGTCGCCGGGAGCACATAACACTGGTGCTCCGATCTCTGCACCGGCTGCGTATAGTCTTCCAGGTCCGATTCAAGGTGTTGGTTATTACCTTTAAAGCCTACAACGGCCTGGGCCCTGCTTACCTGCGGGACCGCCTCACCCCTCGTGCCCTGGATCAGCCTCTGCAGTCGGCTGGGGACACTTGCTTGGAGGTCCCCCAGCCACGTCCAAGTGGGTGTTCTTGGTAGAACTCCTCCTGCTATAGGACTCCCGCCTGCTGGAGATTTGCCTCTTGCCAGATCTCCCCTCCTTTTAAGACCTGGTTGTTTTGCTGGGCATTTGGTGATGGGGATGGGTAATGGGTGGGGTTCTATGTTTTTTCTGGTTTTTGTTTGTAAGGGTATGGGGGTGGTTTTTTTTTTACTTTTTAAGTGGGGATTTTAAATGTGATTTTTACTAAGTATTTATATTTGAAGTATACTGCCTCAGGCTGCCATCAGGGCAGGGGAGCGGTATAAAAATAATAAATAAATTGAATAAATAGCTTGGGCCCCAGGTATCTGAAAGACTACCTCTTCCCCCATGTCCTGTTGTGACCTCTGAGGTTGGCCCAGGGTGCCATCTTGCGAGTGCCAACTGCCTGTGAAATTGTTACAATGAGCATGTACCGAGGGGCATTCTTGGTTGCTGCCCCACAATAATGGAACTCCCTCCCCAGCCCGAGCCTTCTCATCTTCTGGAGGAGATGTAAGACCTTTTTATTTGGCCAGGTGTTTGGTGGGCCGGAATAGGGTTGGCTGGGATTGGGTAGGGAGGTTTGGGGAAGAGGATCGATGGGCAGTAAGTGGGGGATAAAGGATGACGTGAGTGGGTGGTTGGGGTTTTAAGATCTTTTAATGTATTTTATATCTGTAATGTAAGTCGCCCAGAATCTATAGAAAAGGGCAGGGTAAAAATGTGAAAAATAAATAAGAAAATTAGTTTAAAAAGCCACATACCTGGTTTTTGCAGAAGGACAGATGTGGAGGCAGCCTGGGTGGGCCTTGCTCCTTCCCAAAGTATGGTTTAGCACAGAGCCTCTGCATCCTTTAACATCCAGCCATGCTGTGAGTAGCGAGTGCAAGCTCTCCGAGCACTCAAGGCTCTGTGACTGGCTCAGATTGAAGAGCAAGGGCGGCATCTGGGCTAGTTTAAATCAGTTCCATAAACTGAGAGCCACAAAGGGAATTTCAATTTACAGCAGAAAATGATGGATTCCTCTCTTGTTCAGCCAGACTGGATGATCTGTCCCATTAACTTTGTTGTTAGTTCCCAGAACTGCAATCCACAAATTGCTTACCTAAAACAGCTTGTGGATCATAGCCCATGTAGGCAAATACACATAGTTTGTTGTTTGGTTGTGTGGTGGGGGATTTTGGTTTTTTTTTAAAGCTAATGAAACACAAATACACTTGGTTCCTTTGACAAGCATAATTTTAAATTATGAATACTACTTCATAGTATTTGACTAAATGTTCAGTGCTGCATTTGGCAAAAGTAATGAAATGTTATCAGAAATAGACCTCCGGAGAGCCCTCTGCAACTGAACCTCTGCTGAGAAGTTAGGACAAGCAGATTTTGTGTATAGATTCTGCGGTTTGCTGATCAGCGAAGCTCTATAGTGTTTATGAAACACATTCTTGCTCTTGCAATGAGTCTTTGACAATGATGATCTCCAAATTTCATGATGCAATTGGCAAGTCTGATGAGGTCACCAAGAGAGGAATTCGCTTAATTCTGTCATTTTAAAAGTGCAGACTCTGACATTGATTTACGAGGAACTGGGCCTGTAGAAGCCTATCTTTCAGTTCTTGCTGGCTTCCAAAACATCCTAAGGAACAATGTTGGGATGAGACAGACTTTACAATATATGGGACTTTAGAGAAAAGCATCTTGAGCAGGGGACAGTACTAATGCAGGGAGTGAATAAAAGCTAACTCTAAAATATTGCTCACTGCTTGCAAAAGCAGCCTTGTTTCTACATGTCCTATGCCTGGTAGTTACAGGTTCCATTGTATGATATGCCGACAGTTATGTGTTGTCTTTCAGGTTGTGACCACTGGAAACCCTGTTCTTGATTATGAAACTATGCCACACAGCTTTGAGTTGCAGATTTATGTTCAGGATACGGAAGGGGAAAGTGATCTACAAATACTGACTGTCGAGATCGCACCAGTCAGTGAACCTCCCGTGTTTCTAGGCAACATGGCAAGCCAACGTAAGAAATCTGATTGAAAGGAGCAATGGTGACTGTAATCTTTAGCAACTAATGTTTCTCTGGTAACATTTTAGATATTAGAGAGAGTGATGCTGATAAATAGGGTGTCTAGTAAGTAAGTAAGTTTATTGAGATATGAGCGTTTGCCATAGTCCAGTTTACAAAACGTTTTAAAGAAAAACATCATTTATAAAACTTCACTTTAAAAACTCCCATAGTTTAAAAAACTAAAATTATACATAATTTACAAATAAAACAATTTATCTCCTCTGCAACACAAATCTGTAGCGAAGCTCCTCTGCACGGGAGGCAAAAATAGCTAACCTTAGCAGGAAATGCTCATCATCCTGCTACAAAACCCAGATTAACTTCTCCTTCTTGGAGAAATGTGTCAAAAAAGGTGGTAATGGGTACAGTAGCTGTTTTCTAATATCTTTAAATATGGGGCACTCAAGAAGGTAATGAATTGTATCTTCCTCTACCCCAGTACAACAAGGGCTTAATAGGGTGTCTACAAATTTCTATTCTAAAAGTCCATGCCGAGTTTTATAATTCTGTTACTGTGATTTTTTAAATTTAAAACTAACAGTTTCACTAAACATAGTCTAGCCATTTACTAGCACAAAAGAGAACAGTATTTCTTCCAAGGACATTTGGGTTTGTTTACACAAAAACACTTGCTGGAGGTTTCACCCTCTCCCGCCCCACATAGTTTCCTGTGTGTGGGAGCTTTAAGGGAAAGTATTTACCTCCAAAAAGAAGTGGGGTGGTAGGCTCCTACTCCTGGGAGGGAAATCTTCTATACAAGTGTGTGGCATCCACCATCTCTCAGAAGCCATTATTTTTGTTTCTTTTTTCGTGTTTTCTGTAACTAGAGGTGCAGACTCTGACTCACTGACTGCTTGTTATTTTAACTTTCCCTGCTGGCAGTTACCTGCAGTTTCCCAAACATAGTAGTGAAGTTAACGGGTATAATAATTCTGTTTATATTTGTGCTTTAATGTGGATTCTCTTCAGCTGTGTGAGGATGATAATTAGCCTTTGCAATTAGTCCTGGCACATTCAACTACATAGTGCTATGCAACTGAGACCACAGTGATAGCATTTGCACCTCTGACTGCAGTCTTTCAGCCATATTGGGTTAGTTCCTGGCAATATGTCACAATAGTACAGTACTCCAATGTATCTGTCATGTGTCACCTTACTTGGTCCATCAACAGGACTTTTGGAGTCTGGTTGAGAGTCTACTGACTGCCTGGTAGGCAGCATACTTTACCTGTTACATGAGGACAGACTTATTTGCTGGAACTGAGCCATATGATGTTTGCTTTCATCAAAGAGGTCCAGCCTTGCATCATCGACACTTGCAGCTGCATTGGTCATACATGACCATAAAGGGTGGTTGCTATATTGGTTCAAAATGAAAGAGATGGAGACAAAGTAGTTCAGGTGATAACTTTTATTGGATTTCTATTTTATTTCTGACTGGCTACACTACACGCCTGAGGAAGGGCCCTGTGTGTCCTGAAAGCTTGCATATTCTCACCAACAGAAGTTGGTCCGATAAAAGATATAATTTGAACTACCATGGGTGATTTCAGACGTTACGTTTGTGGCATTCACCACAGTCAACTTCAGTCAAACGTGGGTGGTGGTGAAAGAGCCATGCATGACTGTTTGCTCGCATCCAGATGTTCACCACAGTCAAACACGGGCCGGGGTGAACCTAACAACGCTTTATGAGGTCAGGATGGGAGGAGGTCCAGAAGTGTGGTGAATGTTCACCACGGCAGGGGTGAAGGAAATGTAATGTCTGAAGGGAAAACCCTGGCCGTGGTGGAAGGAAATGACCACGGACAGTGGTGACGGCATGCAGCAACCAACAACAAGCACATGGAGGGAGATTAAAAGGGCAGGCAGCAGTAGGGGAACGTGGCGGAGCAGTCGATGGAAGGGAGGGTGGAGGAAACAGAACAGAGGATGGAGCGAGAGGGAAAGGAGGAGGTGCCCCCATGGGTCGATCAGAAGGTTGTTGCCTTGTAATGAAGGTTCTTCGAGATGGCTCCCAACATTCTCACGACTGGGTTGTGCATGCTCGCCCCGTTCAAATAATAGCCACATGATGGTCTCGAGCTCCTCTAGTATAAAAAGTGCGCTCCCCCTCAGAATGACAGTTCCTGCCAACCCTTTCTAGAAACAGAAGGAAAAAATTCTATGCGAGGCTGGAAGGGAGGGTATATGTGAGAATGTTGGAGCCATCTCAAAGAACCTTATTTACAAGGTAGCAACCTTCTGTTCTTCTTTGAGTGGCTCCTCACATGCTATTTTTACTAAATACGAACGTGCTTGTGTGATCAGGTATTGTTAATAGCATGTAGCTATTTTGATGTGGCCCAGAGGTTTTGTATGTTTGAAATATGTGAATGGGAACATGGCCGGGCGCGGCTTCTGCCGGGGGCTGTGGCAATGGCCCTGCTATGTGCACCTGCTGTCGTTGCCACCCCCGCCCCGATGGGAGCACCTGCAGCTGGGTGTCGGGCGCGCCAGGCCCTCTGACAGTCGGCGGCCTCCTCAGCACCTTCCTTCTGCCTGTGGCCTGGGTGCTCGCGCCAACGCCTGCTGCCTCTTTGGGACAGCTGGACCCCCTGTGGCCCGGCTCCACCTGCCTGCCTGTCGCCCTCTCACTTGGGACCTGCTGCCCCGTTCTCCGTGCCCTGGCCCAGCACGCTCCCGCGCTGTCTGTCACTGCACCAGACCGGTGCTGCTTGTGTCCTCAATAAACACCCTTTGTGCTTCACTGTGCCTTGTGTTGCCTCCTGCATCGACTCCTGCGTCCTTGGGCTGCTGGGTCCCCCTTCCCCTTGGCTGCTGGGCTCCTGCCCCCTCCTGGTGGGCTGGCTGTGCCAGCCCCTCGCCACCTCCCTCCTCCCATGCACCCGACCGGCTGGGGGGTTCCCTGTCCCCCCCTGGTGTGTGCCTCCCTCTGCCCCCCTTTGTTGTGTGGGTGTGCTGCTTTGTTTGTATGTGTGCACTTCTTGTTTTGAAGTGCGCGCGCCTTCCGTGATGCGGCCACTGCTTGCTCGTGCTGCTGCTCCCTCCATCCCCTCCCTTCATGTTTCCCTTCCCTGGGCAGGGCCCTCCACCGTCTTTGTCTTAGTTTGCCCTCCGGCGCCCATGTTTGCGTCCGCTTAACTCCGATGCCTTGTGGGGCTCTCACCGCGGTTCTCGCCACCACGTCATGTCTGTTGGGGTCTCCTGGCCCGTGTTCTCTCCGGTTGGCCCCGGGTGGTGGTGCTGCCCCTGTTACGTCTGTTGGGGCCATGCGTCTCACCCCGACCCGCGGTGAAGCCATTCCCACTGGGGTGGGATTCACTGTGGTGGATTTCACCGCATCACATCTGAAATCACCCTTTGTCTCCATACGTGATCACCACATAATTATCCAGATTCTGCAGATTATCACCGCAAATCTTTGGTGGATGTTGTTGACCGAGTTTTGTAAAGGTGCTTGAGACTTTATCACACATTTTCCATGTATGGCATGTAGATTTTTTTCCCTTTGACATGGGGTGATTTCAGACGTTATGCGTGTGAAATTCACCCCGGCTGAACCACGGCCAAACACGGGCCACGTTTGACTGTGGTGCACGTCTGTTGGCTCGCCGCCAGATGTGCACCACAGTCAAACGCGGCCCGTGTTTGCATTCACCACACGTCTGTTGGCTCGCCGCCAGATGTGCACCACAGTCAAACGCGGCCCGTGTTTGCATTCACCACACTTTTGGACCTCTGGACGCGAGGAAATAGAGAAGTGTGGTGAAAGGCCACCATGGTCGTGGTGAACGGAAAGTAACGTCTGGTTACTTACCGTTCACCGCGGTCAATGAAAGTCACCTTCGCCCGTGGTTGCGGCAGTGGCTGGATTGACCACTGCCGCTGCCCATTGGGAAGGGGGAGGGCCACCGGGGAACGCAGGGGGCATGACCGTGTGGCAGCATGCTGCACCATGCGACCCCGCCTCGGGGGGTTTGCTGCTTTAGACATTACGGAAGGATGCTTTCACCACAGGCTGTAGGGTGGTTCGGACCACGGGCGGGGGCAATGGGGCACACGTCTGTTGGCGTGCCCCTTCACCCCCGGCCGTGGTCCGAACCACGCCATGGCCCGTGGTGAAAGCGCCTGCCCGTAACATCTGAAATCACCCATGGAAAGCAGACACAACATTGCACCAGCAAAAACATGGAAGAACTGAATTCCATTTGCTTTCTCTGGTCTTATTGCAGAGGCAACATCATGCATTGGAATCCATCACAAATTTGCTCTTTGGCCAAAGGCAGTCTAGAGTTCCTTAAGGCCAAGCTCCTTCAGAGTTGACAGAACAGATATAGCTATGATTGCAATATCTGTCTAGAGAGGATGGTTGCAATTTTGGTCCCTAATGAGTAGGATGTGTTAGATGCCTGAGGAAGGGCCATGTGTGACCTGACGGTTTGCATAATCTAACCAGCTGCACTTGGTCCAATAAAGATATCACAAACTATCTGGTTTCCATCTACAGCATCCGTGGCATTTGCTTGGCTGAGTGCCTTGTTGCCTTTTATTACTCTGTGTCTGGCATGTACAAAAACATACGTGTCCACCTCTTCCTGGGTGCAAGGCGACATATCTTTTAGGTAGATCATCTTGTTGCTTATGTCATCTTCTGACTTCTCCCTTTGTCATGATGACGGCTTGCTGTACATGCCTCAGCTATTTTGTCTGCCAGAAAGTGGAAGAGCTCGGTCTTGCTGCTGTTGGGAATCTCCACTAATTTGTTTGAGCTTTGCTAACCCTTAACCCCCTATTGCAAACCACCTTTCCCCACTTGGACCTTGCTTCAGACTTCATGTTGCACACTAATTAGCTCACAATTCTAATTTGTTGGAGGACGGGGAGAGCAAGGTTACGTCTCAGAACCCTATCCAGGTTTGAGATGAAGCTCTGATTTGTCTCTACTCACAATCTCAGCAAGATTGACCCAAAAATGAAACACTGCACAAAAAATTAACTGAGAACCACAAGACTGTTGTTAGATGAATAACATTATAACAATACAGCAATTGCATAAGATTTTAGCTCTCCTGGCCTTTGGCTGAGGCAGCCAATGCATGGAAGTTAGTTGATAATAACAAAAATTCTCCCTGACTGCCCCTAGTTTAGGTAAGTATTAGAGTGTAATATAGTGTTCAGGTAAGTATTATAGTGAATGTGTATGTATTTGTGAGTGTTTGTCAATGTGGATGAGTGTTTGTCAATGTGGGTGGATGGAGAGTTGTGTAAGGCGCTGTCTGAACCTTCCCTGGTTCAGGGAAGATGATTTTTTTTTGTCCAACTCTCCGAGTGTGTATGAACAAGAGTGTAAGAGTGACTGACTGGACTTTCCCCAATTCAAATAGCCTCTATTTTCTGTCTGACTCCCTGAGGGTGCATGGGAGAGAGCCCCCTGACTGGACCTTCTCCAGTTCAGAACTTCAGTGAGAGCCCATGTGTGAGTGAGTGCCCCATCCTCAGCCTGGGGATACGTACCCCTTAGGGCTTTCCCGCTCTTTTTCCTGAGATAATTCTAGCATGCCATCTGCATCAGATTTGAGGACCGTATGCAGCATTAGCACCACTAGAGGGCTGTGTGCAACGAAGACATGACTGTTGCTATAGTGAATACAGCAATTAAACATAACCTGCAAATCAGATGTTATCATATTTCAGATAACTGAATGGTTCACAGGTAATACAAATGGCTATTTTTAAATCCAGCTGCAACACTTCAGGCTGGACTGCTGGCACACATCGAATACAGTGTCAATTCTCTTGTACTTGGTACAATACAATTCTACCTTGGGAAGAATTTCTTCTCTTGTGTATTCAACAAATGTGTTATGTACACGGAAGCATGGTTTTCACCAGTGCTGAACCATCTATGATGATATCATCTGCTGCTAGTTTGGTGACTGACATCATCGCTTGAAATTCCAGAATTTCAATCAGCTCAGACTTCTGACGTATGGAGTTTTCCCATTATCACTGAGAGAAGCAGGAGCTCCCTAAGCATCATACTTGAAGAATGCATGTAAGTCATTCTGTGTGCTCTGGCACAAGATGAAGAGCCAAGAGAACAGGTGGCAGTCTTCCTCCAGAACCTTTGCCTTGGATTGCTAGAAACTTGGTCATGTTGGAAGAAGGTGATGTTCTTTTTAATCAGCTCATAGAGTGAGCATTTAGATGTCACTTTGTAGCCTTTCCATTAATGCCTGGAACTGGTTTCTGCCTCTCTGGTAGCATGTACTAAAATTTCCTGCCTTTGCATGGACATCAATATCTTTTGTGTCTTAACACAAGCAGGTTGGTTGACTCATCTTTTAAAGGATTACAGACATCTTGCAGTACTATGGTGACTTGGCCCACTTTCTCAAAGAATATTATTTGAGCACTTATGGTCTGTTCAGTATACCTTCTTTTTAAGCCCCTGATACTCCCTTGTACCTAAGAACTAGACGGCTCACATCCACCATCTAAATGCTGATGGGTCCTCCTTAGTCAAGCCAACTGTTTCTCCATTATCTTTAATGAGTGGATTGTTTTGTGTGTGCACTTGACTGATGGCCAGTGGTGCAGAGAACTCCCTTCCAGATTTGTGTATGGCAGAGTTTCCCATGTGAAACTCTCTAGTCATACTGTGGATGTTGCTGCTCAATGGGCATCATATCTTTGAGATGAATGAGAAGTTTTGAAATAACAGCATTAGTTTCTGAATAATCATAAACCTATAAATAACCACCGGAATCACTCAAATCAGGCAACTAAGTCAACGTAGATTAACAAAAAATAGACAACGACAGGAGAAATTGGTGGTAACCATCTTGGAAAATGGAATCATCTTGGATTTTCAGGTGCTTGACTTTTTTATTTTTTAAATGGCCTGATGAGAATGTCTATGCCATGTTTCATGCTTGTATCACCATCTGAATGATTTCTCCCCTGAATATTAGTTATCCACCCTGTAGCAGCAGGTGCTACTCCTTCTGGAGGAGTACCCTGCCTAATGCCTTTTGGGAAATGTAGCTCTTGGCTGCCACTGCATCACCACAGCACTATCTTAGTTAGCCCTGATCCTGTGGTAAGTCTCTCAGAGTTTGGCAACAATAAGTGCTTTTGTGTTTGGCCTCCAATCCTCCCCTACTGCTAGCCCAATCCTGCAGTACTATGGGGCTTCTCCCACCTTCATGGGTCCCAAAGCCAGTCCATAGAACTCCAAAGAACATTTCCAGGGGCATAAACACAGATTGATCCCACCTGCAGATCCATATGTTGTTTGCAGCTCCTCAGGCAGTGCTCCCTGCTTGCCCGTAGCCTGGATTTGCAAGTCTGGGCTTAAATCTCTACCCAATGCTACCTGGAGTGTTGGCAAGTCTGTTTATACGACCATGGCAGGCATCCATGTTCCAACGCTCCTACCTTTACCATCTCCCCCATCCTGACTGAGGGCTCTCCTCTTTTATGCCCAACAGTCAGCAGGAGTCTCCCAGGTATTTTTTATTAGATGCTATCCTTTGTCAGTTGGTGCCTACATTTTCCTTCTCTCCTGCGTGAAGCTTGATCCTTCATCTAGACATAGCACCTGTCAGTGCCACGACACCCTGTCACCCCCTCCCCCCCCCCCTAAACAGCGAGGTCAGGGGAAAGAAAGAACTATTTCTTTCCTTCTGTTCCCTGCTGGTGAGAACAGAAATGGAGGGAGTTATTTCCTCCAGATGAATTACCCTTGCTAGGAAGAAATAGCCCCTTTGTGACCTCTCTGGGATGGGCATCTCAGTAGTAGATCAGCAACTCAAAATTTGGCAGGGACAGAGAGGGTGTGTGAGAGTGTAGAGCACCTCTGCTTTGTTCACTGCTGCAATGACTGTGTTGAGAATGAGAGTACAGTGCTTCCAACTCGAAATTGTAGAGGATTGTTAAAGGCCAGAGTGGCAAGGCTCACAAATAAGAGTAAAAAGACTCACAGCTTTTATTTTCTCTCTTTTTAAAAAAAGTGGGTTTCGAAATTGCAGAAAGATGTATGAAAACATAATACAAAATAAAGTAAATAATTACAAGGAACTCCATTTTGAAGAAGAAGAAAAAAGCCTATGATTTTTAAAGCCAGGCACATGATTGGGGGGGCCCTGTTTCATGCTATTTTGAGCATTTCTCAACTGAGAATGCTTCCCTGAGTGAAGAATTTTATTCAGCCCGTTTTAAGGAATGAGGCCCAGGGTGAAATTTTGCACCCAGATTTGAAAATTGACCCCTGATAAGGATCTTCTGATACAAATATTTGGTATTATACACACCACTAGTTGTAAAACAGCTGGTTTAACCAATAACATTTTACGTGCACACGTCACATTCCCGTTTCCAATATTTGATGCATTTCAAAACCAAAATAAACTGGAGCCGTATCTTCTGCAAGTAGACACTGCCCAGCACATTGTAGACACTGCTAGAATACCTTTAGTAACACCTGACACTACAGAAGGTTGGAGATGCACAGAATGGAATAGCCTCTCTTAGTGAGACTGTTACACATAAACGCATCAGCTTAACTTTCATCTAGAGCTGCAGTAAATCAGCAAACACAGATGTGTCATCAGGGTTAGTTAACAATACCAGATACAATTAACACTAATTGCGCATTTACGGGATATTAAAACATGTCTGTTTCTCATTAAACTTTATACTTGTACAACTGTCATATGGGAATTTTCACTGAGCAGTCTGAGGTTACTGCTACTACTTCCAGCAGGAGCAGACATTCTGGGATAACAGCCATGCTAATGCACCATAAGCACAGGATACAGTTGAAAACGTATAGTATTTAGGTAAAGATCTCAGGGTTTTTTTTTAATCTATCAGTCCTAAATAGCACCTGTCCATGAGTGGAAAGACCATTCTCATGAGATGCCATATTCAGAGTTCAGAGGTTATGGGTGCCTTACCTGGGCAATTCAGCGAGATTGTGACCATTTAAAAGCATGTTGTATGTGTGGCTCTGTCACTTTCACTGATAAGTGATATACTAGTGAGGGTTAGCTATGTAGTCAGTCTCCTTTGTCTCATATTTTTGTTGCTTGGCTAGATTTGCTTGTCTCCTATTTTGGTTATATTCTATTTGGTTGGCGTTTGCACAATTATCACATACATCACATCATAAGATCTTTAGATAGGCTGCAGTAGGATATCCAAGGGATAGTGCATGCTCTAAACAGTTAACATACTCGTGCATTCTTTTTCAGTGAGATGCATGCCTGCACTAACTGCTAGTCAATGTGCACTATCCTGCTGGAGGATCCTGGTCCTAGTCATTCAGTTTATCTGTGTTTGTGCCATGATTTCTTTACTCTATTAAAATTAATATAGAATCTATTTCTGTTTGTACAGTTATAACGATCTACCTCCTCGAAAATACAGCTCCTGGAATGATTTACCAGATTCACACAGCTGATCCTGAAAATACAAACAATACCGAACTCAGTGTAAGTTTAATTAAAAAGGAGTCAGAGACAATGCAAGCCACTTAGCTGGTGTGGAGCAAGTTCTCAGAAGCATTCTCTGCTGAATTTACTGATCAGAAATGAAAAAAAAAAAAGATACAATCCAAATTAAAATTTAAATGTTTTAAATTATGAATGACAACAGTGCAACTTAATTTTTTCCCCTATAAGGATGGTCGCAAGCCTGGAATATATGGAATAAAGATCTCCCCTTACACCCCCCCCCCCAAACTAGAACACCCTCAAAATTAGGTCGGTTTATAGACAGGGTTTTGAGTCAGCCAGTCAGAGATACAGAAAGAAATTAGGTCTTTCTTACAATTTGTCTCCAAAATCACTTTAGGGTCATCAGAGTAAGACTGTCTGAATGAGACCTTTAATATCTTTTATGTTACCCTCAAGATTTTTTTAAATGAAGCTCTGGCTAAATACCTTTATAAAAACAGCTGTAGTTCAGAGTTTAGCCACAAATTTCTAAAAAAATTCTAAAACAAAATAAAAGAGCAGCCCATTACCTGTGCCCATTAGCTGGAAAATGGTATCATACACATAGAATAGTAGGGATGTAAATGGTTCTTAACAGATCATGTAGTCAAACACATTCCACACCCTCCGCTAAAATGGGATTCATTAATCTTAAACCAGCATCTTGAACAACAGAGCCAGATTCAGGCAAGTACTTTTCATACCAACAACAACAACCTAGGCTACCAGCATTTAATCTTTAAGCTTACTGGCATCCCATTAGCTCATGAGACACATTCTAGACCAAACAAGGTTCCTAATCCCAACAACTGCATACCAAAATCTTCATATGGCCGAGAAGCACAAGGTATGTGTGCATAGGGTTGCCACCTATACAAACCTTTAAGGAATACTTATGAAAAATACATGTTGCAGGGCCTGCATTGGCACCTAAGGCACCAATGCAGGCCCTGCAACATGTCTTTTTCATAAGTGTTCCTTCAAATTTGCAGTGTTCCTTAAAACCCTATGTGTGCATGCCCCTTTGAAGCATCTCCCTGGCCAAGCCTCTTCTGTTTTGGGATTGGCTGGTGGAGCCAATACTCTGTGGACCTGGCTGCTGAGATTCTGAGGAGCAGTTGCGATTCAACTGTTGACATTCAGATGCAGTGAACTAAAACACTCAGCAAACTAAAACACTGCACTCAGATGCAGTGAACTTGACCACAGGGCCAATAAGGCAGCATGGGGTCTAGGACAAGTACTGGCCAGGAGATGCACTTGAATTTCCTGAGAGCTGCATGGCCACCCCTGTCCTAGACAGATGTGGCCCAAGGGCATTTTCCTTCCTCCACCCCAAGTTTCCAGAGAGTGCGCCTCTCCTGCTTAATAACCTTTTGTATTGCAGACCTCATGTCAGTCAGGGTAAATGTGACTAGATTTTATTAGCCCATTAAGCACGGTTTGCTCAAGCTGCAGCCTATGGCACTTAGCAAACCTTCAGTAGGTGCTAATCACCCATTCACCTATGCACACATCCTACATGTACATTGACCCACAGGCACTTGCGCCACAGTGCAGCTGCACAACCTGCACTTAATAGAGATTTGGATCTTGGATTCTCACCCGTTATCTCTTCTCCCTTGTTAGCTGGAATCAGACGTAAGGCTCCATCCTCCCTGCAAAGATTCCAAAGTTGCTGTATCACCTGCCTTGTCAGCAGTTGTACTATGTCCTACTGCAGCACAACCACATGTGGACTAATGTGTTGCAGCCATAGGTTAGGACCAGGTGAACTTGGGGCATGCTCACTCCTGCTTAAATAGAAGGTAGTTGCTCATCACTCACTATGTGCTTCTTCAATAGTGTGTTAGCTCATTCTTTGCTGTGCTAAGTGAGGAGGAAGGAAAATAGCACTTTTGTGTCCTTCTGTATTAGACTGCCCTCAATAACCTAACATTAGATTAGAGCCAGTGCAAATATTGCTTATTCAATTCATGAGTCAGATTCAGATATTTGCTTCCTTTAATTCTCAAATTTGATGCACGTCCTTTGAAAACTTCTTTTAAATTTGCTTCTCTTCTGACTTCCGTTCCCATTCAGCTAGTTCACCTTAGCCAATACATACAGCATCATGGAGAACAGAAAATTGTGATACTTCAGCCTGGAGCATTACCCGAGAGAGCAGTTACAACTTGAAACACTGTATTGACTCCGTTTTTTCTCAATCATTTGTTGAAGTTGGAGTGAAAAATTGAAATAGTGTCCCAGGATTTGGCTTCAGTTTAAAAATAATTGCCAATGAAAGAATGAAAAGGTAATGATTGTAAATTCCTAGGTTTCTGCACAAGAGTCTTTCAGCACATGACAAATCCCAACCATAATAAGGAGCTGCAAATGCACAATCTTTGGTAAAGTAATACTCCCAGAAGGGAAGCTAAAGTGGTCCATTGACATGAATTTGTTAACTTAATTGATCTGATTACTCAGCTGCTTATTCAGCAACTTCATTTAAACATATCAGTGATCACAGCAGGACATGTGGTTTTGTTACACTCTGTTCTGTTTAATTTCTGCTTCCTCAGGACTTGCTACTGGTGGAGCACCACCAGTGTAACAGGTCTTGAAAAAGGCTGGAGACTGCTAGATTTAAGAGAAGTCCTTACTTTTCATCTGACAAAGGATTATTAGATGCAGTATTTTCTACATTGTTTATGGATATTGTTTGCCATGTTAGTGAAGGAATTCTCCAGGGATTGTTAATAGGGGTGGGAATTTCGGTTTCGGATTTAACCAAAACAGCTCGAAAACTGCTGTTTTGGTTTAAAACCGAAGCATCCGAAAATCACATTATGGTTCTGACTTTTGGTTCTGTATCTTTCCCACTGCAGTCACCCTCTGAGGCTGGTAGTGGACCCCAAGGAATGGGTGTGTGGGAGGTTGGATCCCCTGTCCCAGGGAAGGAGGGTGAGGGGGGTTAGGGATGGGTTTTTTTCTGTCATGGATGCAGTTTGGTTCCCTTTTGGTCCAACTCCTCCCACTGACTTCAATGGGAAGGGAAACCAGGGTCCAACCTCCCCACCCCCATTCCCCAGGGTCCACTACTGGCCTTGGAGGGTGGGGTGGGGATCTGTATCCTCATCCCCACCCCTGGGGCGCATCTTTAATCCACACACACACACACCAGGGTCCTGCCAGATGGCACGTAGTTACTGGCCTCTGAGAATGGGGGTGACTTGGTGAGGATGCACTGTTGTCTGGCTGTGGCAGCTATAGGAGGTCTGCCAGCAGACCTTGTTGCCAGGGCACATTTCTGGAGCTCCCTGCTTGGCAATGCATATGTGCAAAATGTCTGCCAGGGCCATTTTGCGCAAGAGCAGCCATCCTGTGCATGCATGGCACCATGCACCGAATGGCTGCCCTTTTCCAAACTGGCGCCAATGCTGCCTGCACCATTTTGGAAAAGGGCTACACATGCAAAAAACAGCCTCAGCAGCCATTTTGAACATGCACACTGCCAAGCAGGGAGCTCCAGAAGTGTGACCTGGCAACGAGGCCTGCTGGTCATGGAGACATCCTGGGTTGGTTGCAGAGGTGGCCCAGTCCAGCTGGCAGCGGATCCTCACCCTGTCACCCCCTTCCTCTGAGGCCGGTAAGTACATGCCAGCCAGCAGGGTCTGTGGGAGTGGGGATGCAGATCTTCACCCTCCGAGGCTGGTAGTGGACCCCAGGGAATGGGTGTGTGGGAGGCTGCATCCCCTGTCACAAGGAATGGGGGTGATGGGGGTTAGGGATGGGTTTTTTTCTGTCATGGATGCAGTTTGGTTCCCTTTCGGTCTAATTTCCCGGCCCATCCAGTTCAAAAAATCTGCTTGGAGACTTAATGAACCGGAGCGGTTCCGGAATGCTCTGGGGGAAAATACCTTCTGATCTCGACAGCCGATCGCTCGATGACCTCGTTACTCTATGGAACATCTTGTCGACCAAGGCCATCAACTGGATGGCTCCCAGGCATCTGCTTCCCGAGTACAGGCGACACAGGACCCCATAGTTCACGGAAGACCTGCGTCAGCTGAAGCAGGAAGGGAGATGGTTGGAGTGATGGTGGCGCCGTACTCATACTGAAGCCGACTGATTGCGGCATAAAGCAGCGTTAAAGGCATATGCCGTGGCTATGCCGACGGCAAAAAGGAGCTTTTTTTGCTACCATCATGGCATCAGCAAAGTCGCATCCAGCTGAGCTTTTCCAGGTGGTGAAGGTGCTGGTCAGTTTAATGGCCAGACTCTCTCTGCCTGGAACTGGAATCTTCCAGTGCTCGCTGTGACATGTTTATCGACTATTTTGCAGATAGAATTGCTCATATTCACCACGATTTCGATGCTGCACTTGATGCAGTAGGTGTACCTGAAATTATGAATGCCCCGTCTGGTCTGGTTTTGTGGGATTGGTTGCAGCAGGTGTCATCCTCCGATGCAGTGGAGATTCTGGGGGCTGTGAGGTCCACAACTTGTGAACTAGATCCTTGCCCATCCTGGCTGGTGAAAGCCAGCCAGATGTTAGGGCTGTTGCTAGCGGGAGTTGTCAATGTCTCCCTTGAGGAGGGCAGGGTCATTGGGTGCCTGAAGGAGGCTGTGGTGTGGCCTTGCTCAAGAAACCATCTCTTGACATTGATGCCCTTGCCAGTTATCGGCCAGTCTCTAACCCTTCCTAAAAAGGAAAGGTTATTGAACGGGCGATGGCGCAGAAGCTCCAGGCGTATCTGGACTGCATAGGCTTCCTTGATCCCTCGCAGTCTGGATTTTGTCTGGGTTATGGCACTCAGACTGCACTTGTGGCCTTGGTTGATGATCTGTACCGGGAGTTGGACTGGAGTCGGTCCACTCTTCTGATTTTGTTAGATCTATCAGCAGCTTTTGACACGGTTGACCATGAGATGTTGATAACTAGCCTGCGGGACCATGCTGGGATGGGTGGGACTGTACTTGAATAGTTCCACTCTTTAATGACCGGAAGGACTCAAAGTGTGGTACTGGAGGATTTTATATCTTCCCCTGGGATCTCACATGTGGAGTTCCGCAGGGATTAATTCTGTCCCCTCTCCTGTTCAACTTGTACATGCAGCCTTTGAGTGAGATCATCAGAGGGTTTGAGATGTGGTGTCCTCAGTATGCTGATGACTCCCAGCTCTAGCTCTCATTTTCATGTGACCAGGGCCTGGCAGTCTCTGTGTTTACCCGATACCTGGCTGCAGTGGGGGATTGGATGAGGATGAGCTGTCTGAAGCTGAATCCAGACAAGACGGAGGTGATGTTGGTGGGAAGGGGTGAGGGAGTAGAGGCCCCCATCATTGATGGGGTGCATCCCTCAGATTCAGAATCTGGGGGGAGTCCTTGACTCGCAGCTCTGCCTGGATGCCCAGGTGGTAGCTGTGGCAAGGAGTGCATTTTGTAAATTACATCTGGTCCGCCATCTTCGGCCTTATATCTCTGACTCCAATCTTGCCACTATCATTCAAGCATTCATCACCTCAAGATTGGATTACTGCAATGCACTTTACATGGGGCTACCCTTGGTGATGACCCAAAGACTGCAGCTGGTGCAGAATGCAGCAGCCCGCCTCCTGACGGGGATGAGCTGCAAGGAGCACATAACACCTGTACTCCGTTCTCTGCACTGGCTGCCTATAGCCCTCCGGGCCTGATTCAAGGTGTTGGTTATTACCTTTAAAGCCCTACAGCCTGGACCCTGCTTACCTGCGGAACCGCCTCCACTGTTGTGTCTGCCCCTACGGTTCCCCCGGGTGGCTACCTTTGAGAGGGCATTCTCGGTGGCCGTGCCACAGCTGTGGAATTCCCTTCTGGTAGAGATTTGCCTCTCTCTGGATCTCCTCTCCTTCCGTAGACCATGCAAGACCTGGTTGTTTTGCCAGGCATTTGGAGGGAGGGACAGGTAGTGGGTAGGTTTCTGGGGGAGGGGAGGGGGTATTTGTTTTCTGCCAGGCTTCAGTTGTTTTATTTGATGTTTATTTATTGATGGCTTTAATTGATGATTATTTATTATGATTCTATTTTAACATATGCTGTTTGCCACCCCGAGCTTGCCAGTAGGCAGGAGCAGATGGGCTACAAATCATGATAATAAATAATAATAATAAATAAATGGGAACAGATTTCCCATTGATTTCAATGGGGGAAAAAACAGAACCATAAACTGAAACTGAAAACAAACAGAAAATCGGGGAATTGGAAACATAACAAAACTGAAACTGAAAAAAGGCCCCATGTCCAACCTCTATTGATTATGGTCTGGTGGGCAAAGGAGGGAACACAAATCAGTTCTCATGAATCCAGGATTACCCAAAGTGGGAGAAGCTTACATTACTAGTGTTGACTGCTGGTTGCTTTTGTCAATTAGCTGGCTTTGTATTGACTTGATAGTAAAAGTTGTTGCTTAGCTGGCTGTGATTTTTCTCATCCATGGCCATTGTCGGACACTGAAGTTATTTTAAATCTGCATACGTTTACCTAAGCATATGAGGATTTATGCAAGTGGTGTGGTTTTCTTATGGAAACTTTAATGTCATTGAGGTGGTGGTTGTGAATGTTGGGTCAACTGAAGTTTGTGTCCTCATTTTTATTCCCATACTGTGGATACCTTCTGTGAGATTTTAGGAAATTAAGGGGTTGAGGAAATAGTTGCAACTGATGTCTTACAGTGACTTATTGGACCTAATTAATCAATAGAATATGCTGTATGCTCCTCACATACAAGTGTCACAAACTTACTGCAACTTCTGGTAGGGATGTGCATAGAAATTTTTTTGTTTTGAGTATTTCTTTCATTTTCGTTATTAAAATGCCATTTGTTTTTGTATATATTTTCTTTTGGTTTTGTTTTTTACCTTTTTTGTTTTACATTGGTTTCTGTGAGAAATACATTTTTGGCTCTAACATCTTTGCCTTCCATCAAATTTGGATGAAATGTGGTCAGATTGTATCCTCTCACCTAAGAGGTCATACCTGGTAAATCTGAGAAAGATTGGATAAAGGTTCCCCATTTTATAAGCAATTTAGGTTTCATACCCATTTCTGCCTGTAATGTCTTTATCTTCCATCCAATTTGGATTAGATTTGGTCAGATTGTACCCAGGTATTGTCCCTGCCACATTGCGGAAGGAGTTGATAAAGGGTCCTTATTTTATAAGCAATTTAAGTTCTGTGATATTAACAGAAGTTGCGTACCCATGTCTGGCTCCAACGTCTTTGTCTTCAATCCAATTTAGAGATATTTGGACAGAGTGTACCCCTCACCCAAGTTATTATCTCTGCCAAATTTCAGAAAGTTTGGATAAGGGGTCCCAATTTTATAAGCCTGCCTGCAGTCCTTTCCAGTCAGAATAACGAAAGAGAGAGACTGACCATTATCATTATTATCTTCTTTTGTTTTCGTTATTGAATAATGAAAATGAAAGAAGGCTCATTCTTTTTTGTTATTCTAATAATGAAAATGAAAGGCACATCCCTAGGAGGAGCCACTATTTGCCCACTTCTGTTTCTGGATGGTTAGTCTAGAATTCCCCCCCTTTACTGAGAAAGTTCTCTTCTACTCCATGTGTGGGCAAAATTTCCTAATCCCGAGAGCTACATCCATTTACCACAATGGGGCCAAAGAGCCGCATGTGGCTCTAGAGCCACTATTTCCCCACTTCTGTTTTACTTGAAGGACTTGTTAGGATAAGAAATCTTGATTTTCATTACATTTGGCTTTCATGTTTTGTTTCAACCATTTCTCAACTGAAAATCAGGAAAACTCCAATAAAGAAAATGGAAGCCCTACTGATTTCCATCAGCTGAGAATTTGGCTCAATATATAATTAATTACGGTAAAGGAACACCTGACTGGCAGACTATTGACTAGATGTGGAAGGGAACAGTTTCCTTTGAATAGGAAGGTGGCACTTACGGTCTAAATGGCTGTGCAGCACTACTGTTAACTAGGTTAAATGCGGGACATGCACTAGTAACTTGTGCAGCCTGGAGAGCTAGCGGTACACCAGTGTCATCCAGCACATTGTGCTTTCTTCAATAGGCCAGGATACCACATTCTTGCTGCTACAAGGCACAAAATAACGATTGGCTTAATGTATGGGGCTGTGTTCCCTACTTGATGGCTCTGGTGGCCATGGATATAATGGCAGGGGAGAAAATCTCCCCCAACTCTAGGGTGCTGTTGCCACAAAAAACAACAACATGCCACTGCTACCTCAGTTCAGGCATTGCATCAAGGATGCAAAGGTAGCTGTAGGGCGTTGGAAGCAACAGGACAAGGTGGCAGGCATTCCCAGAGCCATGGCGGAGGGTAAGAAAAGTTGTCCAGTACAGTTAGCAAGGAGCAAGCTCTGGCTCTCAGGTGCCAGAATAGGGGAAGGGAAGGGGATAGAGAAGAAATATTTGGGCAGCCACTGCTTAGTGCCATAGGTAATGGCATCATGGAGCAGAACCTCCCTTACTAATTACTAACATTTAAGAGAGAGCCCTTCATCTTCAGCTATTGGAGGCCTGTGGTTTTGGTGCTGGAAGTCCAGGACTGATGCCCAGTGTTACTGTGTAGTCCCCAAACTGTGTGTAAATATGGGAAATAAGGACAAAGTAGTAAAGTGATATCTTTTACTGGACCAATTTACTATCAATAGCTACTACATTCCTGTATTTCCCCTTTTGTATCGCCATCTCCTCCCCACCTCGTTCACTTCTTCCTCTCCCCTCCCTCTGAGTTCAATGAACACACCCCCAACACTGTAGATACCTCTGTTTTGTTTCTTCATTTTGTAACATCAGACCTGCCTGACAAAGGGCCCTATGAGATCCAAAAGCTTGTATACCTCCACCAACTGTAGTTGGTCTTATAAAAGATATTACTGTACTACTTTGTCTCTGTTGCCTATATTTGGGACCAACATGGCAAACCCTACTTTCCCCCTAAGTGTGGAGAATGCATATATTTGGCCCAGTCAGTATGCCAGCGAATGAGAGACTTGATCATTTTTGTAAAAAGTCCCCATCCCTACTCTAATTTATAATCCTTTTATTCCAGTATTCATTGACTCCTGCATCAGAGCCATTCTTTATCTCTCCACCTGGATCCATTTCTTCTAACAAGTTATTTGACTATGAGAAAGATCCACATAGGTAAACCAATATCCAATATGATTAAATTAGACTGTTTCAATTACTCATTAGGTAATGTAACTGATAGAGTATTTCCTTTTTGTTTAATTTTACAGTTACTTCTTCAACGTAACGGTGAGAGACCAGCAAGGGATGGACGCCACTCGAGCTGTGATAGTCAACATAATTAATGTCAATGACGAAACCCCTTACTTTATCACGTGAGTGACTGTAACCAGGACTTATGGTTATAAATTCTGACATAGTTATAGTTGTCAGTATTAATGCATGTACTGTCTACATTTCTGTATCTCTAAGATGGTTTTATAGACTGGAGCCATGCTTCATATTGTGATCTATATGAAGTTATGCACAGTACTGAAAGTTTAAGCCTTATGATTTGTGCTATAAAAGTTATACATTTATAATGGGAGAGATTCAGATTGAAAATGGCACTGTCATGCCAGGCCATTAATGAAACAAGGAAAATTGGTGCCTATGCATATATAATGAAGACCTCCAAAGTCACCAGGAGAATAGGTTTTGCAACATCTGATTACTGGAGTTGTCCAGAGAATCTGAGTGAAGTTTGCAGAACAACCAAGAAGAGGATGGAATATTCCACAGCCTAGACAAAGGGAACAGCTAGCATTTATGTGCTGAGTAAGAGAGACCTGGGGAATTGCTTGTTTTGCCAACATGTAGAGAGTTTGCTACTGAGATTAAGATGGACTTTAAGCTTTGTGCCTAGTCATCTGACCAAAACCAATCCTGAACTTCAAGAATTATGAATTAGGGTAAGAACTTATTATTTAGCCAGAGACAATCCGGAACAGCCTTACCCTAAGCGGGACCCAGAGTGGGGAAGAAATGTGGGGCCCCATATCTTCCGACGACGGCGAAACCGCCAGCAGGCCTAGGGGCGCTTCCCAGCTCAGGGGACGTTCCCCGGCCCAGGGGCAACGTGCTACCCAGGCCTAGGCTCGGGGATGGGCGGAGGGGCACTCCCCTTCGCCCATCCCCAAGCCTGAGTGGTCATTTGGATTCCGAATTGGATCACTTACCTGATCCACTGCTGCCACCACTGCTGCCACCACCTCTGGCCTAGGCCCCGTGCTGGGCTTGGAGCTTCAGGTGAGGTGGGCATCGCGGCAGCAGATTAAATTTTCCTCCACGCTGCCCGCTGCCACCAGAAGTTCCGCTGCCCCCCCCCCGCATTGCCTGTCACAGTCTCGGTGAGGGGAAATGAGGGAGAGAGAGGCAGAGGCCCTGCCTCTCCCTCATTTCCCCTGGCGGAAACAGCCAGGCAGTGGAGGGGGCCAGCAGCGTGAGGGAGAGGTGCGGCCTGCTGTGCCTCCTTCTACCTCACTTCCGGTGGAAGTGAGGGAAGAAGCAGAGGCCCCACCTCTCCCTCACTCTGTGGGTGCCCCCCCCGCCTGTCAGTCTCTCGGCAAGGGGAAATGAGGGAGAGGCGGGGCCTCTGCCTCTCTCTCCCTCATTTCCCCTTGCCGAGACTGTGACAGGCAGTGGGGAGGGGGGGCATGGAATGGGAGAGATGGGGCCTCTACCTCTCCTGCTGGCCCCCTCCGCTGCCTGTCATTCAGAGTCAGCCGTGGGGCGTAGCTACCATTAGACAAACAGGGACATTTGTCCCAGGGTCCGTACTGTCTGGGGGCCCAATATCCAAGGTAGCTAAAGCCACCCTTTCCCGCCCCCCCCACTTGTTTCCCCCCTTAATTGTCACCTGAGCTGGCTGGGGGCTCTTTCCCCTCCCTGCCCGCAGTTGCAACATTGTGTCTGAAACAATGTTGCAACCATGGGCAGGGAGTGGGAGGAGCCCCATGCAGCAGTCTCTGTCAGGTCAGGTCTCACTCCTAAGCCTTGTGACTTTTCTCGCCCCCCTGATGCTGCATCACTGAGGAGGCCCAGCCTGAGTGGGAAGGTGCCCGGCAGCGGCTCCACTCAGTAAGGAACTGCCACCGGGCACCTTCCCGTTCCGGCGCTCTCTGCATCGAACTGGCCCAGCCTGCACCGGCCCACCCGACCAGTCCCCGGCCTCCAGGTCTGGTTGGGTGGGCTGGAGCAGCAGTGGTGCTGCAGCTTCTGCTGGCTGCACTCTGCCACAGCATGAGGAGGCCCAGCCTGAGTGGGAAGGTGCCCGGCAGCGGCTCCACTCAGTAAGGAACTGCCACCGGGCACCTTCCCGTTCCGGCGCTCTCTGCATCGAACTGGCCCAGCCTGCACCGGCCCACCCGACCAGTCCCCGGCCTCCAGGTCTGGTTGGGTGGGCTGGAGCAGCAGTGGTGCTGCAGCTTCTGCTGGCTGCACTCTGCCACAGCATGCAGGTAATGAGCCTCAAAGGACAGAGTGCACCGTGGGACCAGCTCGACGCCAGCCCAGAAGATGGATGGGACCAGCATCAGGTCCCCAGCAGCACACCACAGACTCTGCAGAAAGCAAGTAAGTCCTGAGCACCAACAGCCCAGTGCCCCTAGGCCGGCCAGTGGCTTCACCACCAGCAGGAAAAAAAGAGGGGGTCCCACAGACATTTCTTTTCCCTGGGCCCATCCCAAGCTAGCTACGCCCCTGCTGGGGGCCCCGCAGTCAGGGTCCCCAGCTCCTGGCCACTGTCAGGCTGGGAGCTGGGGACCCTGAGTGCGGGCCCCCCTAGGAGTGGGGCCCTGGGCGGCCGCCCTGAGCTGCTCTGCGGTAGGGCCGGCCCTGGAGACAATTCTGAGTCAAGCTAGTATTGCATGTCATTTTGTTATTTCTTTATGCACCTTCTGCATTTACTCTGAACCTATATTAACCTATATCTATACCAATCTTAAATCGTATATAAAGCTCTCTCATAAAGCTGGTGTCTATGGTCACTGATTCTGAGTACTGAGACTGTGGGACATTGTTGATTAGATGTTGGGATGAGCCTAACCCAGTAATATTTATGTGACGAAGAAGCCTCCCAAGTTACAGGTGACACAGTATCCACTAGTCAACATTCTCTCTGGAGTGTGCCAGCTCATAAGGGGATAATTCTGAGTGGGGAAACTGAGGCTTAGTTGGTCTGGGTATGTGCTTGTGGACAGCTAGAGTGAAACAAAAAAAAAGTTTGTTACAGTGACCCAGGGTGTTAACAAATGAGACCGTGCCCCACATTTGCTCCCATTGGTCCTGAATTCACCTGTCCATCTGTTTGGTGGCCATGAGATATTTGTCCCAGGGCTGCTCCACATGGCGTCATTACCAGAAACGTAGAGCATGCTGTGTGGTGCAACCCAGCCCAATCCAAGGCAACGAATGCCCATGGGTCAGGGCTACATCTTGTTTGAGTTTGCTGATAACCATGCCCGCAGCTAGGTCCGCTAGTACCATACAGGCACAGATGGCATGCCCCACTCAGTCAAGCAGCTCTAGGGGGAGGGAGATTGCTAGCTTCCCTCTCCCTCCCCCCACAGCCACCTCACAGCTGAGAAGGGTGATATCAGCACTGGCTCTGATGAAAAAGGGGGTCATGGCCAGGGAAAGCTTCTTCCTGACAGGAGAGGAGTGGGGATCAAAAGGAGCACACAGCCCTGCCAGAGGATCCATACAACGCATGCAATCTGCTATCTGCAGAGGCATCTGGATCCCGGAGAATGGTTCTCCCCCTTCCCCTAGGAGCAGGGCTGGGGAGGAAACCTGAGGCAGATGCAGTGCAGGCTGCTTCCTGTCCTCCCTCCCCACCCCGCCACCAGATCTAGGCTGGGATTGCCCAGCCAAAGCATGGCACACAACCCCCCTGTCCCAGCCGGTGCCTTTGGGCTCATCTGGTGCCTTTGGCCACGGCCACGGCTACGGCCACACATACACACACACACACACCAGTCCCAGTCCCAGTCCCAGCCCCAGTGGATGCCTCGGCTGATGAGGATCAGGAAAGGAAACGTGGAAAACTCTTGCCTTGGAGAGTGGGACCTGTGGTGCAGGAGTTGCTGCTGCCTTCTGCCAGGAAAGGAGAGCAGCAGGCATGAAAAAGGGGAGAGGGATCACAGCCAGAGAAGTAGCCTTCCCTGCTGTGAACCCCCTCCCTTTCCATCAGAGCCAGCTGACAGCCAGCCAGGGTGGGAGGGAGAAGGGAGGGAGCAATCGCACTGTCCCCGAGTGTGCTAGTGCCCTCTTTGGTGGTTGCCACAAGCACATGAACTGTGGCCCACAACCAAGAATGCCTCCCGCATGTCCTCACTGTAACAACTTCATAGGCAGATGGCACTCACAAGAGGGTGCCCCTGGCCGACCTCAGAGGCTGGGCCAGGACATAGGGGAAGAGGCGGTCTTTCAGATACATGAGGCCCAAGCTGTTCAGGGCATAAGTTAAAACCAGTACCTTGAATTGTGCCTGGAAAGCTATTAGCAGCCAGTGCAGACTCTGGAGCACTAGTGTAATGTGCTCCCGGCAACCCATCCCCAACAGAAGGAGGTCAGTCATGTTCTGCATCAGCTGCAACTTCCAAACAGTCATCAAGGGCAGCCCCACGTAGAGCACATTGCAGTAGTCTAGCCTTGAGGTTATGAAGGCATGGATGACGGTGGCCAGATTTGAATCTGATAGAAAAAGGCTGCAGCCTTCACATCAGGTTAAGGTGATTTTTTATCACTTTTAAACTTTCCTGGCCATTGCCTCAACCTGACAATTCAAGCACAACAGTGGATGCAAGAGCACGCCAAGGCTGCAAACCTGAGTGACCAAGGGAGGCTGGACCACATCAATAACAGGGGTTTCCACTTCCCCCAGACCACAAGATGGGCCGACCATCATCACTTCGGTCTTGTATGGATTCAGTTTCAATTGGCTCGCTCACATCCAGTCCCCAATGGCAGCCAGGCAATGGGTAAGCACTGAGCCTGCAGGACCCAGGTCAGATGAAACTGAGAAATAGAGCTGGGTGTCATGGATGGCACGTCACTCCAAATCTCTGAATGATCTCACCCAGGGACTTCAGATACACGTTGAACGGGAGTGGGGACAAGATGGAACCCTGTGGGACCCCACAAGGGAGTTCCTGAGGAGACGACGAGCCACCACCCATCACCACCCTCTGGGTTCTTCCAGCCAGAAATGATGAGAACCAATCAAGAGTGGTCCCGTGCGTCCCAGTCAGGTTCCGCAGCCATGTCAACAACACTCCATGATCAATGGTGTCAAAGGCCACTTGCCACTTGCTCTAACAATCAGCAGGATACAATTTCCCATCTATTTCCAAGCAGAGATTGTCAACTAGGGCCTCAAGTGCAGTCTCAGTGCTATGCCCAGGACGAAACCCTGACTGACATGGGTCCAGGAAACTGATAGCATAGAGATGTGCCCAGAGCTGCTAGGCAACTACCTGTTCCATAGTCTTCCCTAAAATGGGGGGTTTAAAGACAGGGCGAAGCTGGCAGGAGAGGAGGCAGACGACCGCAGTCTTGATGTACCATGCCTTCCCTAAGGGAGGCACTGACAACCCCAGCTACCTCAGTGGGCAAGATTAACTGAAGCTGATCCAGGTAAACTGGACAAGACTGGGCCTCCTCAACATGAAACTCTGACTCTGCACTCAAACTAGCAGTGCCCAAGTAGAGCCAAATACAAGTGACTTTGTCTGCAAAGTAGATAGCAAACACATCACAGCGGGCAGCCAATAACTAAGTCCAAGTGGAGACAGACAGGATTTAATAAGCTATTCACCACCCGGAAAAGCTCTGCTGGATGACGCTTTGCAGATGTTATGGCAGCAATGTGGAAAGCTTTTGAAGGACACAGCATAATCCTGCAAAAACAGTCTGTGCCGCAGTTGGTTGGCTTTAGCAGGAGTCAAGCACCAACTGCACTCTAACCACCTACCCCCTCAGAGATCTGGGTGTTCAGAAGGTAATGGTCTGACCATGACAATGGTGTCATAGCGACACCCCCAGTAACTGGAACCCCTGTTTCCAGTGCAGAACATAAGGTCCAACATCTATTTGTCCAGCCTCATGTGTCGGGCTAGATATTATCTGGGATAGGCCTGGCCCATGGTTGTCATGGCGGCCATTAGCTCCTGCTCTGTTCCTGAAAGGCTAACCTCAATGTATATGTTGAAATCACCTAGAACAATAAGTCTGGGAGATCTCAATACCACCTCTGTGACCATCTCGGCTAGAGCAGTCAGGAAGTTAGCTGTGCAGCGGGGTGGTCAGTACATCAGCAGAATCCCCAGTCTGTGCCCACCCTAGTGTTCGAGGACCAGGATAATCTGTGTTAGACAAGTCAGGCACTGGATATACCTTTGATAGAACAGATTGTCTTTACAAACCACTGCCACTCCACCCCCATCCTCTAATCCTAGGCTGATGCTGCACTGAGTAGCTGGCTGGCACCATGTGGGCCAGCACAGGCCCAGAAGCCTCCTCCAGCCAGGTCTCGGAAATGCATACAAGGTCAGCAACCTCATCGTGGATGGCGATTGTTTTATTAGCCACTGACCTCGCATTAAGCAGCATCAGCAACAGATCAGAGGCTCCACTGAACGTAGCTAGATGGTCATATATTTTATATTGTTGACATGCAGGCAGAAGGGGACTGCATTCCAAAGCCACTTTTTCTCCTATAAATCTAGGCTGATTTCCCCCATACCAAGTGTTAACACTTACGAAAATCCCACAGGTTCTGTACTAAACAGATACCTATGCATCCATAGTATTTTCTTAGCTAAGCAAGGACAGCAAGGGTTTTAACATCCAATGCATCTTAGGTAAAAATGGACCAATAATTTATTCAAGATACAGAATTTATTACCAGTGTCTGGTTGGTTTCTATGTGACGGTGCTGTCTGCCTCATTAGAGTCTACTAACTGACAAGCCCAACTCAAGCTGTGTTTTATAAAGAGCTTGGGAACTCCAGAGATGAGAGTTCATGAAAATGCCCTTACATATCATTAGCGGTTCTCATACAAAGAGGAAGTGAACCGAATGTCTAGTCTTTGTATTTTCTGACTCTGCCATGACTGAAGAGCCCTGGCGGGGGTTTGAGAAAACTTGACAAATTAGCAAGCTTATTTTAATTTCCTCCTGATCAAAGCTTTTAGAGGGCCAAAGTTTCTAAGGCTCTTTTTAATTATGCTCACAATATTTGCAAGCACATCTGTTTTTTTCATGTAAAAACCTACAAGATCAATGGGCACTTTTCAAGGAATGAAAATAAAGGAGGAGACAAAAAAACAAAGAAGTGTTTTACTCCTTAATCCCATTGTAGTTTCTTTTTCTAGTGAATCTGCCTAAAGCATTCTTTATAGCACCACTGACAGGTAGGGCAGCATTACCCCATGGTCTAGGTATAGTTAAAAAAGGAATAGACAAAACCACTTATAAACATATGGAGTGTTTTCCAGAGGCAGCCTTCCTTTTAGCCACCCAGGAGCTCCCATTCTATAGCTCAGCAATCTAGCTCACTAGCTCTTTATGACCAAAGAGCTGGATCATATACTATTGTACCATTCTCATATTGGATGATATAGACCAGTTTTCCTAGTTAGTTCAGCCCCTTTTGTGTTTCACATTTTGGTTGGTGTCAAATAACCTTTGCCATTTGCCAGTTTGGGAAGGAGAAAATGCATCTGTTTCATTTCTCCACTGTAGGACACAAAGAAATTACAAGATTCCAGAGGAACAAATTCCAGGAACTGTTGTGGCCAACATAACAGCTAAGGATCCAGATGATGATGGCTATATAAATCCAGATGGCTATATAAACAGCCTTATCTATAGCATCTCTCCGCCTAATGAGCATTTCTCTATAGATTCGCGTAAGACAAACAAAAATATTTTTTATTCTTCAATCCATTTGCACCTTTGGGTACCAAGAGGAGGGGGGAAAAAACCTCCACGCTTGGGAACATCATTTTGCCTCCCCTTCAAGTTTTCTTATTTCCTGCTTTGATCATATTTCTGAGAAAGCAGCCTCCTTTGTATCTATCTATTGTGAGTTGACCAAGCTGCACTCATGGAATATGAAGGCACAGTTTTCTACTCTGTACTGGCTACAGTGGCCCTGTGCAGCAGTGGTTCCCAAACTTTCTATGTGATCCCGTTTTGAGACTTAAATGGAATCCCCTAACCCCAGACAGCAATGGCATGCAAAGTATATCAAACATCATTTGGGATTGTGACCTGATGTGTAGATGGCATGATCCCAGTTGGGGTCTCCAGCCCTAGTTTCAGAACCCCTGCCGTAGAAGCTGTTGTGGCAGTACCTAGGGATCACAACACGCTGCATTCAGATTACAAGGTAAACTGAATGCAGCTGAGAAAGGCTGAACTCGGTATTCCAAACTAGAATCCGAATACCCCACTGCGGTATCCTGATTTCAGAGAGAACAGTTTTAGCACACAGCTTTTTTGTGTTTTGGCAGACAGCTTGCTCCTACTCATGCTGATGCCCCTCCCTCCAGATTGGGGACTGCCTTCATTCAATTGGTGATGGTTCTAGTTACGTAGTTTTCTTCTCTTGGTGTCTGCGCGCGTCCAGTGGAACACCCTGTGGGGCCTACGTGTGTATGTAATGGAACTACCACCATCAATGTGTCTTTTGCCTCTGATCCCAGCAGGGCTGGCCTTAAGCAGGGCCAGCAGGGGCCATGGCCCAGCCCCCACAGTTGGGGTGGGGGTGGAGCACAGGGAGAACAGTATTAGTAGTCTTGTGTCCAGTAGTGCTAAGGCTACAGGACAGGCTATTTCTACAGTTCCCTCTCCCTGCCCACAACTCATGATCCCTGGCTTGACTGCTTCCTGCTGGACCCTGACACACACACTTTCAATAAATCACTGATCCCTGAATCCCCCTGTCGGGTGTGTGTGTGGGGTGTATAAGAGAGAGAGTGCGTTCACCTGTGCCTGTGGATTTATGGCTAATTGCTAAAATTAAAGCTTGATTGAGAGCCTGTGTGTGCACGTGCATGTGTGAAAACTTATGAAGTTTTGTTTTTTTAAGCAAACACCAGACTGACAATTGTTATGAAGTGGGGCTATGGAGGGTGGGGCCATGTGGCCCCTGCATTTTATTTTCACTTTGGGCGCTGTAGATACTAAGGCTAGCCATAGCTCCTAGTGCCACCTTGTGTGATCTGAATTTAAAAAAAAAATATTAGTTTACCCTTTCTAAATTGGTAGCATACTTAACAGCATTTCCCCCTATAGGCCTCTAAAACTGGCAGAGCTACATTGCACTCCTACACAATATCTAATCTATCTATCTGAAAGACAAATAAATACAAATAAATAAAGACAAAAAATACCAATACTAGTGTCCTGTGCATAGTCCTAACTTTACCTTCCTAAAATGTAGTAATCCTATCCTGTTACTTGGCAGAGCTATGGTTATTTGAGTGAAGTTACTTTTAGATAAAGATTAAGGTGGCTGGAGTGCAGAAGTGTAGGGGAATAGAGGAGACGATAGTAAGGAACTGAAGTTGTTTGGCAAGTTATTTGAAGTAAATGTGCAAATCGTAGTTGCATTTCCGTTCTTGTGATTTGGAGTGATATCATGTGGACTACAGAACAGCCTTTCCTCATGTTCTGTGCATTTTTATAGAGTGAACTATAGTACCAATTACTTGATCCATCAAATCAAATCCTAGAGGGGATTTGGGTGTTTGAATGTCAATGCAACTCATTTATGTTTTGGTCAGTATCTTACCTTAGATTACTTTCCTCTTAGGAACTGGGATGATTCAGGTGGCTACGAGAATAAACCGAGACGATAATTCACGACGGCAGCATCCTAATATCTCATTAGTAATTTTTGTACAGGACCTGCCTAGATATGGGCGAATGACTTCAATTGAAATAACAGTCACTATTGAAGATCTCAATGACAACCCACCAGAATGTAATAACTATGCCATCAGGTACTAAGTGTATCACTTTCTGCGTTATACAGCATCTGTGCAAGTTAAGATGGTTGTGATGAGTATAGTGATGAGGCTTTGGAGTGGCGCGTTCTTAAGCCAGATAATTGAAGTCTTAAGAACGCGCCGCTCCAAAGCCCCGTGTGTCCAGCCGCCGCCGGCAACGGGGAGAACGTCACTTCCGGCGGCTTTGCTTTAATGCGGCGTTGAGGAGGCGCTTCAGCGCTCCTCGTTTAAAAGCAGCCTCAGGTTGACTTCACTCAAGGATGCAATGGAAGCACTTCTGTTAAGAGACGGTAGATATTTCTTCCAGGAGTGATAATTATCCAAATTCTGTGCTGAGACCCTCTATTCCTTTCCAGACAGACCTGTTAACATAATCCCCATTTCCATACCAATACTGTCCAGGGAACTCCTCTCCTTAAGACCCGTCTCTCATGTAACCATATGTAGTTAACAGCCACATTACATTGATTTTCAACCTGACTTGGAGGCTGAAAATCCATTTTGCAGCAGCATGAAAATGTCAGATTACATGGGACAACAGGGCCTTGATTGAGACAGAAGGGCTTGTACACACATCTAAGGGAGTTGATACACAGGCTGGGAGCCCGCTGGAGCCTGTCGTGGCTCTGAGCAGCTTTCACACAGCCACCTCTCGCAGGTCCTGTGTGCGGACTCGGAGTGCAACTATTGGGCAGGCATTCCTCCCCATTGTGATCCACCTGTGCGCTGCCTCCCCTCCACTGAATTGTGGTTGCTCTAGCAACACTCTAGACTGCGTCTGGGCCTCAGTGGTGCTGACTGTGCATGGAGACGTGCACGCCCCAAGACAGGCAGCAGCACTTTGTAGTTTGGACACCCATTGCCCCGGTTTTGCTCAAATTTGCCCGCACGGCAGGCTCCATATTTCCTGGGTTGTTGCTGTGTGGAGTGGCCCTGACTGGAGGCCCCAGGATGAACATCTAGCCCAGGTGAATTCCTGGGCTAATGGGGGTAAATTTGGGAGAACGTCTCATTTGTTAACACTCTAAGAGCTACGATTTCAGGCTGCCTGCACATTCCGGCGGGCATCGCTGCATTGCCTTATCCACAGTTCACATTTTCCTTGGGATCTCTGCAGCAGGAAGGCTAGCAACAGGCTTTATTAATTCATTGTTTTGACCTACCAGAAGCCTCTTTATGATCTCTTGAGAAGTCAAGAATTCCAGGCCGAGAATGCCTGTTCTACTCTGAATAATGTACTACCACAGCAGTAAATAGCTATACTGACCAGCCAACATTTAAATTCATAGTTCCTCATTGCTCTGTCTTTACACTTTAAAGTAGTGATCCTCTCATGAGCCATGTACTCCATTGTTCTGTACTGCCTGTGAACAATAGATTGGACACCATTGCCTTAAAGCATGGCACTTTGATGTTGATGGTGTCAGAGAAGGAAAAAGAGATAAAAGTCCAGTCTTGTGCAGGAAAATACAAAGGAATTCCCTCACCTAGCTTTTTTTTTCTTTCCCTTTCTAAAATGCACTTATTTAAAAATGCATATACTCACAGACTCTGATATTTATTTGGAATATTTTATAGTTTATGGGCCTGAATCACCATCTCTCTCCCGACTCCATTATCCCAGTTTTATGCTGGTGAAAGGCTGATTAGGAGTGATCTGGGTCCTACTGAAATCAATGGCAAAATTCCAATGACTTCAATCAAATTAGGAATTTGCTCATTATAACGTTTTTCTGTCAGACCTCTTTCATTCACCTTCATAGATCCTGTCATGTACTTCTTCCATCCAGGACACTCCCATTAGTCAGTGGTAGTAGAGCGACCTGGGATCCTGAGGCCGTGATTCTTATTTCAGACTCCGCTTTATATCAGTCTAATTCAGGTATCTTCAACAGAGTCACTGGTGCTGTGACCGAGCAGTATTGGGACTGAATTTAAGCACCTTGCTTTTATTCAGATCTGCACTACAGTTTTGTGAAAATAGAATCATTCTAAAGAGCATCACTGTAAAAGCCTCCATTAGCTAGATTAACTCCACCCCTTGCTATTTACCCATCATTCAAGATACAACAATGTTTCTATATTTAAAACACATTGGAGACCAGAATAGCATCAAGGGAGATATAGGATATTGTGATGGCAGCCCTGCTGTCAGACCAGGCTGAGAACCAACAGCAGGAACGGCCGAGGAGGGAGGAGTTGGAGGCAACAAATACTTACCCCATCACACAGGAGCCCAGGCACAAGCCCAGGGAGAAGGCTGTTGAAGGGGAACAGAATGCGGACACAGGACTGACACTGACATCACTGACAATGACGGGGATTCCCTAGATGCTGACAGTCAGTGATGTCAGCAGCAGGCTGACAGCCAGGCCAAGTGGGGTTATTTAACCCACAAGCCAGTAGACAGTGGGGGGGAGGACAGAGCTTGGGGAGGCAGCTGGTCAGTGCAGTCCCACCCAGCAACCCAGCCCAGAGGACAATCCCAGACCACCTACATCTGAGGTAACCGGCTTGCAGGGGTAGGCAGGTCTCCCAGACTTTGATAGCCCTAGGAAGATCAATTTAGACTCTAGACTCATAGAGACGGGCGGAGTGCTGACTACAGAGTCGGGAAACACTTCCTCCCCTCTCTCAAGCCTCTGCTCAAAGCAGAGGGTGAACAGCCCACCAAGGAATGTGTGCAGGCTTGAGGGGACAAGGGCAGTGGTCATGACCAGAGTTCCTAGTTTTCCGTGACAAAAAATTGGAAGTTCTATGATTTAAAAAAAACCAACAAATTCTCTGATTGATTAAAAATCCCCCAATCCCTGTCTTTCTACAATTAAATGTAAATGCTAGTTGACTTTCCCTTACCACAATATATAAAGGTATGAGTTAGACCACCACATTTTATTGTAATAGCTTCATTTTAATGCAATTTTGCAGCTACCTGTCCCACCAACAGTCCCCCCCGCATTAAAGATCTGTGGCACCCCTCCAAATGCAGGGTACCTCACCTCCCCCCACAGCACATGCCTTTAGGTTGCTTCCTGTCCGCTGCCCTGTGCTCGCGGCCTCCTCCTCCCAGCCTGATCCCAGACCACTCTGCCAACCAGAAAGGGGGACGATATAGAGGCTGGCACTTGGGGAACTGTCCTCTCTTCCCAAGGTCCAGAAGACCTGACCACTCCAGTTCATAGTGCCCCTGTCCCCCCACCTCACAGGAGGTCTGTGACACCCCTCCAAATGCAGAGCCCCTCCCCCACCCCCAGCACATGCCTTGAGGTTGCCGTTGACTGACCATTTGGGCGAACTGTGCAGGGGAAACACCAGAACATAACGGTTGTTCTGAAAACGGAACATAACGGCAACCTCAAGGAACATAAGGTCAACGGGTATCTTCCCCAAGAGCATTCTGGAACCCTTCCAGTTCCATCAGTTTCCTAGGGCGGACCATCCAAACTGGTCCTGCACCCCTACGGTCAGGCAGGTGCGCTAGAATGGAGGTTTGCATGAGGTAATGGTCCGAACAAGGCAAAGGTGAACACCTCACACTCCCAATCATCGGACCCCCCGCCTCAAGGTCAGTGCAGAAAACCAAATCCAGAGTGTACCCCCGCTCACGTGTCCAGCTCCTCACCACCTAGGACAGACCATGAATTCCTGCTCCGCCCCTTGCAATCGCACCTCGGCATGGATATTGAAGTCCCCCAAGGCAACAAGCTTAGGGGACTTCAAAATCAGGTTCAAGACCAGAGCTGCTAGAGCAGATAGGGGTGCTGCTGTGCAGTGAGGGGCACGGTACACTAGCAGAATCCCCAACCTGTCCCCTTTGGCCAAATCAACCAAGGTGGAGGCACTCTATTCCAGACTTAGTATGTGCTGAAAACCTCCATGTGACCAACCCCTTCCTAAAAATAATAGCTACACCTCTCTCCCGCCCCATGACCTTCTGGCCTGGGCTGGTGCTGGACAGAGTACCCAGCTAGAACGAGATCCGCCAAAATTGACCCAGAACACTCGTCCATCCAGCTCTCCGTCACACACACGAGGTTGGCCGCCCAGTCCAAGACGTCGTCATGGATAACAGATGATTTATTGCCGACTGATCTCGCATTACACAGCACCAGTGACAGACCTAGGTCTTCTGAGACCTTGATCACCTGTTTATCTGGGCTGGGCAGGGTGCGTGTGTGTTGAGCAGGGGATCGGCACTAACCAGCGATCCTCCACTCATGATAAAAGATAGTTGTATCCTTTATTTTGTATTCTGGTTACTTAGTTTATTCAGTGCATTGTTTACTTTGACAGTAGTGCTAAACTGCAATAGTGAAACAGTGAGCAGCACTGTTGTGCAGCAGTATGGTGCACTATAGTGAATGAAGTACTGAATTCCAAATAAACAAAGTTACCAAAATACCAAAGCAAAGTTACCCCATGAATGAACATGCAAATATTGCATGGTCAGAGAACATTTTCTCTGGTAGTCATGCAGGTGAATGAATAATCTTTGTGAATATAGAATGGCAGGTTCATTTCAGCCCTGGTTGGGACATAAGCTTTGTACCCATGTAACTGGATTTTTACTTGACCACTGGAGTTTTGCAGCCCATCCTCTGCTTTGCCAACACAAACCTTATCTAGGCTGTTGTGTTGGAAAGTGCAAGCTTTTAAGCCTGGACCCATGTTCACTGGGGTTTTTCCATTGACACTGGTGGGGAAAACAGCGAACACAGGTTCCTGCTCTTAAGAAGAAAGCACTTAAGAGTTACAATGGGAACTATGTTTCTTTTAAACAGGGAGGCGATTCCAGAAACATCTCCCCCTGGAACGGTCTTTCGTGATCTCAGAAACTCGTGTAAGGACATTGATGCTGAGCTACCAAACAATCAGTTTAATTTCACTGGACTATCTGGACTTGGAAGCAATATATTTGTGTTGGAGCCACCTGGCTCTGGAAGAATTGTGGTCAGTTAAATTTTATTTATTTATTTATTTATTTATTTAAGCTAACCTCATTTAATTAGGCAACTTTTAAAATTTACCTGGGGCACCTATCTAAAACTTTAGAATGGATTCTCTCTGTTAAAGGGGACTGTTCAGTGCAATTCACAAGAGTTAAAACCAGGAGTAATTGTTGATGAAATGTGCATTGCAAAATCCTTTGCAGCAGTATTTCATGGGGACCAGATCAGAAGTCTGTGATCCATATAGCCCAGTTTTCCATCTGGCAGTATAGTAGGCACTAGGCAGCTATTGGAGAATTTGCTCCCATGAAGGTCTCATGCTAATCCTCAATAGCTTTAAACTTAAACAAGGAGTTTTTATATCCTTTCCTTCACCTTGCATCCCCCACAAAACTAGTGTTAAATATTGTAGTCTTAGATTTTTCTGCCATCTGTGTAGATGACCTCTTTGAATTTTGCAAAGGGTTTCACCTCAGCTAATCAGTAGGCTGTGGTGCACAACTGCCTTTTTTTCTAAACGGTGAAAGAATGGTTTGTTTTGCCCAGTTTACTAAAGTTGTAGACTTGACTTATTTCAAAGGAGTGTAGGACACATAGGACGGAGCTTAACATGGATATGGAAGCATACATGCAGTGCCAAGCGAGACATCAATGATTTAAGCAGCTTACTAGTACTGATCCACACAAATAGATTTGTGATATACAACGCAAGAACTTGCCTATTCAGAGAAAATAGACACATCCATAGAAACACCGAAGCCAAAATCACTACGTCTCCACTGCAAAGCCACTCAAAGGTGTCGGTTGCAACAAATATACATTAGGGTTTACACTTGTGCAATTTCCATAGAACAGACCAACACTGAGATCTGAAATTAGCTGTCAGATGTGTAGTTTCAAAAAAGCCATCCGGTTGTGTGGCACATGTACTTTTGATGTGTCACCTGCAAAGCTCTGATCCACCATGACCACACAATAAACATAAGCATTGCCATGGCTGCAGAGGAGTTTACAGTCATCAGCACCTGCACCCACCATTATAGAACAGCTATCGCTGCTCTACATTTAAAGTGTAAGCATTCTCCCATTCTAATTGCAAAAATTCTTCTTCTTATATAATCAAAGCTCTACCTAGTCTATCAGTATGAGATTTAGATACACGATAGATATTTGCGCAAAGATCATACCTGTGAAATTTGGTGAAGTTGGTTAAGGGGTGCTGGAATTACAGGCACCTCTTAACTGAAGTTGAAATTTGGATGAATTACAGGTGATGACCCCCAACCTGCAGGGGAAGAGGATTGGGGCTGGAAGACCAAGGCAAACACGTACTTAGCGTAACATGGTTTCTAAACCCTAGCTCTGCAGCTACATCCTGGCGCCTCACTTACCGTATACAGTCGGCTTGACTGACCATTTGTGCGAACTGTGCAGGGGAAACACCAGAACATAACGGTTGTTCTGAAAACGGAACATAACGGTTGTTCTGAAAACGGAACAACTGTTTGCTTCGACCCCACCCGTACCACCACTATTGCTGCCACGTGCTGCTCCCTGGGACCTGAGCAGGAAAGTAAGCAGCAGCTGCAGATGTGGTGGCAGCTCACTGATGCTCCCAGGACCTGCTACTGCTGCTGCTGTCGCCACTTTGGACTCCAATACAGAGGCAGGTCCCAGGGAACAGTAGACAGCAGCGGCAGGAACAGTGGGGGTCCTGGGAGCAGCAAGCAGTGGCAAGTCACTGACTCTCCCTGGGACCCACTGCTGATCATACTGCTGTTTCTAGGACTGGCATCAGCCTTTCTCTGCAACAGTTCATGAGTAGCCAGAGTTTACTAACGGCTGCCCACAAACTGTTATGGGTGCAGCTGAGTACATGTTCAGGATTGCCTATGTTGGCACAGGGTGTAACATGTAGCACTCCTCGTTGCTGGCCAGCCCACGGAGGTTGTTAAGGTCTACTCCTACAACCAGACAGGGAAGTTACTATTTCAGCTTAAGCAGTAGAGGCAGACGCTTTGATGCTGAAGGGCACTGCAGAGAAGCTAGGAGGACTTGCTTTGTGCCTCTGCTAGTATGCCTCAAAATCAGCAATTAAAAAAATAGAGCTAATATGATGTTGTGAAGCCCCTTTCTGGGTGTTTCACTCTGAGATGATAATTTTGAACTGGGTAAAGTGGTGGGTACGCAGTTTAGGAGATTGGGTTTTAATACCCCATACAGGCCACCTCTTTATAGCAGCCCCCACCACAGATTCTTAGTGATCCCAGAACCTTCATAACGAGTCTCCCTCTTGACCAAAAGGGGGCAACTTTGGATGCAGCCACACGATGCACCTACTGTGCCTTGGGCAGCCTTCGCCCACTCTGGACAACCTAACCACGTGATGCAGTGCATCATGTGCCTGGCGGCCACCAGGTATTCACTCTGGGTTGGGCAGCTGACTGCTACATACTGCATCCTCCGAGAAAGGTAGAGGACACAGCGCATAGTGGCCTTACCCAAAGTGGGGTAAGGCTGCCCAAGGTGCGGTAGCACACCTTTGCTCATGTGCCCAGTCTCCCTCTACCCCACAATGTGGCAAGGTCTGCTGTGGGGCTTTGAGCGGCAGGCACTAGCTCCGGTCCTGCGTGGCCATGTCATGGGCGGGGGCGGGATAGTGGGTGGGGCAGAGCTGGCCGCCTCCTCATGTGGCCAGTACCTTGGCTAGTCTAGCTACCCCGTGGGGAGTTGACCATCTGTCCTGCTCCCCGCATTGGCCCTGAAGTGTGGTGGCAGCATTTGCTGGCCCCAAACTGTGGTGGCAGCTTGTGTGGAGGCACACTTTGCAGGTTGGCAGCTGCAGAGTGCGTGCATTCTCTCATCAGTAAGGATAGCGCTAAGGACCTTCAGCTTCTCATCATACAAAGAATTAACATTCAGAGGTCCAGCTGCCCATAATACTGGCCCCATAATACTTGGCTATACTAGTGTGATGGGATTATAGCCAGAAGCGAGGGCAAGATATTTCATAGGTGTGAAGGTCTAAAATTTTAAAAACTGATTGTTGACATCATGCTTAAAGTAGTGGTACACACCAAACATTAACCAGTACATTCAAATCACAATGAAAAGAGAGCCTTGTGTGCTGCACTGGAGGGACCTTCCTAGCCTCTCTCTTCCCTGGAAACACTCCCTGGGGTGCACTAGTCCTGTTGTCCTTCCCAGAACAAGGGCCAGGTCCCTCTTCCCACACTGTGATCTACTGGAGACCAGCTTGTGATCTACCAGTGGATCATGAGCTACCTTTTGGCCGCCCATGATTTACATTGTATGAGCTGTGACTTTAAGGTGAAGATAAAACTGTGTTCCTTTTTAATCCAGTTAATTGGAAATGTAGATCTTGAAAACAACACTAATCCAGCACCTGGGAGCGAATATACTTTAACCATCGTGGTGCAAGATATCGTCCAGCCATACTATCCCAGCAAGTATCCCTTTTGTTATTTGGTTGGAGCTGGTACTGTAATTGCATGGAGGCAGAAGTGTTATTTAAAATACATTGATGTTCCAGAAGGAAGTTCTCAGCCATGTACTAATGCTTTTTTTCATTTCCCTTTAAATTTCTAGAAAATATATATGTGTACATAAGAATAATTCCAGTGAATGAGTTCTCACCAGTCTTCACAAGTTCACCATACGTATTTAATGTTTCAGAAATTATTGCACGTAAGTGATGGGCTATGGTGTATGATCATGTTAAGCTTTAGAATAGATTTTTGCTCCAAGATTGCAACTTATTTAGTATGACACAATGCCCTGCGGCCTCCAGGTAAGAGCATAGGCCTATTGTACTAGTCATTGCACAAACCAAACGCACAGTAAAAATTGTATTTGCAGTTTGAATAGTCAAGTCCAACAAAGGAAGTGAAGATAGATCCCTTTTGTAGTAACTGAGGCACAAGGATCGGATGACTTGCCCAAGTCACAGAGGAAGTCTGTGGTATGTCCAGGATTTGAACCATGTTCTTCCAAATGCTAGTCCTATGCCCCAAGCCAGACTATGAGTCTTCCTTACCCCAACTGGAGGCACAACACCTGCAAATGGAGTCATGATCTTGACTCATAAGATATACTTTGCATGGCTTTGCTGCTTTTTGGGGTCACAGGATTATTTAAGTCTCAAAATGAGGTCACATGGGCAAGATCTTGGGAATCATGCTCCTAAAAGCATAGAAACATTCATCTACTTCAAGATAATTTGCTATTGCTTGATCCAAATTCATGTGTGTGCCATGTGCAGCGTGCATGTATGTGTGCTTGCTGTGTGCCTGGTGTGCAGTGGGTGTGTGCCAAACGCACACCATGGTGTACATTGCACATGAGAAGTAAGTACGTGTACTATGTGTGCATAGTGCACACACAAAGCTTGGATTGGGGCCTATGTGTAAGGAGGGTTGTTCACATGAGTTCTATTGCTGGAGGTAAACACCGCCTACCTCGCTTTCACCTCAACTTTGCTTCCATGAGCAATAAGGTTAAAGGGGAAGGTACTTGCTTCTCCAAGCAACAGAGAGGTTAAAATGGGGAGAGAAGTTCCTTTCTGGGGAGAGTGATCTTCTGTAAAGGAGGGTGGTAATTAACTTGCCATCAGATTTTCCTGCTTTTGTGTTTCTCTTCCCCAGAGGTAATCTCTCTACCTTGCTGATTGCTTGTTGTTCTAGTGCCCCCTATTGACAATTCCTTGAAAATTCCCAAACAGAGAGATCAGGGAAAGAAGAACTGTTTAACTTGCATATGGGAACAGATGAGGGGGGAAGTAGTTAATCCAGAGTAACTCCTCTGGTGTAATTACCCTTGCTCATGAGAACCCGCTCTTATGCTCATGGGAGTGGAAATGGTGGTTGGGAGAAAGCTGTTTGATGGGAAGAAACTATTTTACCAGAAAACGTTTGCTGTAGCAAAACCAACTTACCCTTTGCAAACCTTCCCATCTATGGGCTTTATGAAGTGTTTCATGTCCTCCTTTCACATGGATTGTCTGCCTCCTCAGACATCTCCTGTCTTTCCTGCCTGTCCTTGGTTCCATCTTCTCCTGGAAGGGTGTCCTGTATGTAACCTCACGCAGCCCCTCTGCAGCATTAAAAAAATCCCAATTTCCCCCTTTGTGTGTGTAGTAGGGATGGGACTATCAGTATTGGATTAATTTGATAATGCTGATAATTGGTGATATCGGATTAATCAGATAATACCGATAATATTGGTATCAGCATATCGTTTTTTTAGCATTGCCAATTTTTAGGATCTTTAACATTACGGCCATTTTAACAATGGCCGCAATGTTAAAGATCTGAAAAATTGGCAATGTTAAAAAAACGATATGCCTATACAGATAAATCAGATATTGGATTAATCTGATACCGATAAAACCGATAATTTGCCGATAGTCCCATCCCTAGTGTGTGACTTGTGCCTTTCAGTACTTCTGCTTTGCTCAGATGTTGCCATCTGCTTTTAAAGTAAAAAATAATAAAGGAAAACTATAAACTGTTTCATTAGGAGGATTTGTTTTTAGTGGTAAAACATGAAAGTTAGAGAAAACCTTTTGCAAGCACATTCTCTTCAAAACCCAATATATAGCTACCACTTTCACTAAACCTAGAAAGGGCAGGTTCTCAAACCCAGTTCAGGCCGCGCAAAGTTTCATTAGGCATTATCCCTGACAGAATACCTTTCTAGTTTAACATTTTAATAGAACAAGCTTCACTGGGGCAGCAAATATTTAAAGGTTGGAAATTACTGTAGCCCCTTCCCAGGGTTAAGTTATTTATTAAAATTGGCTCCCCAGCCCCCGCCATATTTTTATTCAAAAGGAAGCTACAGATCATGATTGTAAAATCTAACATCGTTTCTGATGTGGTTGAGACACTTGGCCCATTGGTTAAATGTAAAGGAATATCAGATCCAGATGATGTTTGGGAATGCCTGCCTGAACACACCAGAACAGGCTCCGTGACAGTCAGGTAGTGCAGAATCATGAATTGTTAGAGGTTCCTTACCCTGCAGATCTGGCCAGAAAGCACCAGTGTACATGAACAGAAAGGGTCAAGAAATCTGCCTAAAATGTAACACTGACAGAATCAAACTTAAGTGTGACACAGAACCTAGTTGTCATAATTGTGCATGTGCACTGGTATTGTTTGAATGCTCCAAACTTTTATTGTGGGTGTGTGCAGATCAGACCTATAGCTGGCGTTGGCATGTGGGTGGTGGGGTGAACCTCTTCAGACTAAGAAACTGAAGGGAAAACCTTTTACACATCTTATTTCTATGGAGGCAGGGTATCTGGGGCATCCCACGCATGCTTCACCTTAGCTACAGGTCTGGTGAAGACTTAAATTGCCCTAGCATCTCCTACTGAAAACCATATTTATGGAGAAACAGCAAACATCTTTAAAAACAACAACAACAACACAATAGGATATGTTTTCCCTTCTCCATACTGCTTTCTTTTTTTGTTGAAGAAACAAAATAGTAAATTTAGCTAATTTTCATCAAAACATGTCTGCATGTCAAATCTCCCTGCCCCAGGAAATGTGCCAATGATGAACCTTGAAACCTCTGCATTTTTAATTTTTTTTTTAAATGTTCAAATAATATGGATTTTCTTTGCAGGTGAATCAAATATTGGAAAGGTTAGTGCAACAGACAAAGATTTCCCAGCTACTGGAATAACATACTCCATTGCAGCTGGAGGAAACACCCAAGAATACAGCAACATATTCTGGATTGACCCTACCGAGGGGACGGTGGCGGTCATAGGTAGACTGGACTATGAAACAACTCAAAGGTATAATCTCGCAGTGCAGGCCTCTGATAACGATGGGAGGATTTCTACAGTGCCAGTGAGTAGTGCAACACCACAAATGTGACTAGCTAGGGCTCGTTTTAGATGATGCATTGTAACATTCTAGTGGTTGCTGTATCATCCCAAATTAGGACACTTCTGGTTTGTTTCCTGGTTTTAGAACATTGCTGTAAAACACCTTTTCCAAGGTTTTACAAGAATGTTCTAAATAAAAAAGGTTGCAGCCCCCTTCAGAGCCAAGGGGAAAGGAGAGTTTCCCTGCGTTCCTCCTCTGGGCGGGGGGCGGGACCAGCACTGTAGCCATCACAGAAGAACCAGTCCTGCATTACATTCTTCAGCTTCATGAACCCTGGTTTCACCCTTCTCTCCCACCCATGCTGTCTTGCTCCCTCCCTCCCAGAGTGATTTCAGGACACACACCGCCTGTTTCTCACCGATCGCTATTGTGAGCTGTCGACTTCAGATCGGCTTGTGTCCCGCTCACAGTTTAAACACCACTGCAAATCAGACCTTAGAACAGCGATGGGCTCTGAAATCAGCCTGGCAGGGAGGGAAGGAGGGAGGCAGTGAGACAGACCTTAGAACGGTATCATTGTTTAGATGATCAGGAAGGAAATACCTAAGAGAATGTCACACAATGCTCATCTAAACACCTGTACCTGCCTAGTGCATCATCACGGTGTACTGCAGCTGGGCTGCCCATCCCCCTGGCTGCCATAAAAATAAGCTTCTTGGCCTCGGGGCGGCTGCCGAAGGACATTGGTGGGCCTGTTTGGGGGCAGAGACGAAGGTGTTGTTTTAAAATTGTTTTAAGTTTTTAGGGTTGTTTGGTTGAGGTGGGTGGAGGCTTGTGTTTAATCATGGGGGTGGGATATGGTGCCAGTACTCCCTGTGACAGGGGAATGGGCAGGGAAGTGGGTTGGTGGTGTCACAGTTCCCTAGTGAGTGAAGGGGGTGTGGGTATGGATGGGGGTTGGAGGCTTGTGCCATGACCCCCTTATGAGAGAAGAAGTTGTAGGCATAACGTATCGGGGGTGAGTTGGGACGTTGGGATTGCCATAACCCAGCTGTGAGAAGGGTGGATATTGGCGGGGGTGGAGGATTGTGCCATGACTGTGCACAAGGATTACAAGGATTGTGCCATGTAAGAGTGGGGTGTAGGCGGATATGAATTGGGTAGGGAGGGGGGTGTTTAGTATGGAGGGGAAGAGAGTGTGTGCACGCAGGGAAGGAGAGAAGGGGAGGGGGTGTTTCCCTGCCTGCTGTCTTTGTCATTCTGCCTCTGGGGATGCGGGACCACGTGGGGGATGGGGGTGGAGATTGAAAATCATATGTTGGAGGGGGAAGCCTGTTTGGAGGGGGCTGGGAAGGGAGCAACTATTGGGGTCATGTTTAGGCATGGGAAAGTATGGTGGGGGTGTGAAGATAGATGCTTGGAAGAGACACCGTGTCTGTCCCTGGGTCCCGCTCCGCCCCCTCTCGGGATATTTGGAGGCTAAAGCCAGTAGAGCCCCTCCCTGATCTGACACTGATGCTGCTTAATGCAAGGTTGGTGGCTAGGCTAATAAAACATAAACCATCTGTGATTTTATTCAGAATGAGGCCGCTGACCTCCTCTGCATTACAGAGACCTGGCTGGATGAAGTGTCAGGGCCAATTTTGTCCCAGATGGTGCCAGCCAGGTACTCAGTGCAACATCCGCCTAGGATTGTTGGTGCGGGGGAGGGGGCTGTGATCTGTAAATATACCTTTTGAAAGTTCAAGGTATCTGGCACCTGACTCGCCCAATATGGAGTGGGTCCACCTTGGGTTGGATTTGGCAGGGGATAGATTAAGGATTCTGCTGCTGTACTGACCACCCCACTGCACAGCTGTCTCCCTGACTGCTCTAGCCTCATTCAGAGGTTTGGGGTGAAGTGCCATCAGTATACTGATGACACCCAGCTCTACCTCTTTTTCATCTGACCCAGGCCCTGAGTTTCGGTGCTTACCCGATACCTGGCTGCTGTCGGGGACTGGATGAGGGTGTGCCGATTGAAGCTGAACCCAGACAAAACTGAGGTGATGATGGTTGGCTAGCTTTTTGGCCTGGAGGGGATTGGGACTCCTCTGATTGATGGAGTCCGGCCCCCTCTGGTCAATCAGGTCTGTAGCCTTGGAGTGCTTCTGGACCCCTTGCTGTGCCTGGACAGTCAGACTGCAGCAGTGGCCAAGTGCACTTTTCACCAACTCCATCTGGTGAGGAGGCTGCAGCCTTTTCTTTCTGATTCAGATCTGGTTACTTGTCATTCATGTTTTAATCACCTCAAGGCTGGATTACCGTAACACACTCTACGTGGGGCTGTCCGTCATGACTATTTGGAAGTTGCAGCTGGTGCACAATGTGGCAGTCTGGCTCCTTTTGAGGGTGAGGCACCAGGAGCACGTTACATGGGTGCTCTGTAGTCTGCACTGGCTCCCTATAGCTTTCCGGGCACAATTCAAGGTGCTGGTTTTGAGTCCGACATTTTAAGCCCTAAACGGCCTGGGCCCCACAGAGCTGGGATACTGCATGTTTTCCTGTAACAGTATGGCTCTTACCAACAGCATGTTCATGCAGGATCATGGTCCAATAAGTTCCTTACTAAGGGAATTAACTCAATAGTCTCTCTATTGTTTCTCACATGCCACCATAGACCTCTCCAAGCAGCCCCTGTCTGCTATCAGGTTCTCAGTCTGGGCTTCACTTCCCCAGCAAGCCCCTTAGCCACATACAATCTCTTAAGCCAGGCTTCCCAGCTCTGGCGATCCACAGTCCAACCTTCCAGTTCCCTCTGACTTAGTCCTTTTAGAGGAGCTCACAAGCTAGCTCCTTCTCCATCAGCAGCCCAGACACAACTGCCCTCTCTCTCTGTCTCTGCAGCCTTCTTTTATAGCCTGGGCCATACCCCAAACACAGCCACTTCCTGTTAGCTGCCATTTCTTGAGGAGCCTGTGGCCATTTTAGCTTCCCCTTAAGGTATATTAGTCCACTGTGGCTCCACTCTGCCACACCATCCATGTCCCATTGCACCTGCCTGTGGGTACCATCTATTAATCTTGTTGATATGACGACGGCTCGCGGGGAAGTGTTCTTGGTTGCTGTCCCAGTGCCCCAATGTTATGGAACTCCCTTCCCCCAGAGGTTAATTTGTGCCCAAGTCTGAGTGTCTTTAGGAGGTGGAGTGAGACATTTTTGTTTGTAAAGGTGTTTGGTGGGTAGGGGATGGGAGGTGGGTGGGCGGGCGGGCTTGGGGTAGAGTTGTGAGGGGGGTTGGATGTGGGAAATGGGGAGCTGGTATTGGGTGGGTTTTGTGGGGGGTTGTGGGAAGGTTGGGGTTTTTGTGGTTGTTTTTGTCTTTGCTGTTTTTATGGACTTTTAAAATATGTTTTAAAATATGTTTTATATGTTTATGTTTTGTTTGTAAGCTGCCCTGAGCCTTTTTTAGGGATAGAAGGGATAAAAATGTATAAATAAATAAATGAACAAACAGATACCAGACTGATAATGACCGTGATGTCATCAAGTTAGAACATTATAGGCTGTTTGTCTAAAAACAGTCTAGGTCTTCTCAATTAACCATCTTTATTTACTCTTTCCTTCCTTGCCCCAGCAAGAACTACGGTTAGCCAGAGAGAAAATTCAGAGCACTGGCTCTAGGGCTAGTAATGTATGCACCACTTCAACCCCACCTGAATGACACAAGGCCTTGCATTGGTTTTCTGTGCAGGAGTCAATGTCACTTGGAGAGAAGCTGCAAGTCTCATTTACTCAGAGGCCTGACATTGGGGCATCCCAATATCCCTAAATCCATCCCAATATTGAAAAATATGTTTATTTTGTCTTGTTAAGTTTGTGTGGCATTTTAGCTAGTCAACGTAATGCACCAGGGCTAGAGCAAAGTGTTAGTGCTAGTGCCAACCAGCTTCAGGACTGTGCTGCTTGTTGGTGCTTGTAAAGTGCTTGGAAACCTTTTATTAAAGGCAGTGTGCAAATGTAAGGTATTTGTACCCATCTTCATGCTATTATATATTTCATGTACTTAAAAAACAAAATAAACAAAAAGCAAGCGATGGAAGAAATCACAGTGGAAATACCTTCATACTGTTCAGCATACACTGTAAAATTGTTTTTCATAAAACCTTCCTTTAATTCATTTCATTTGCATTCTGTCTTCTCTCTCTTCCCCATCCCCCCTCCATTTTAAGGCATGTCCTTGATTTACTGGTTGCTAGCTATGTAATTTAAGCTCTTGATAATAACCTGTATGTTTGGGGTCAGGTGAAGTATTTCTAAGTACATGGTTTTGAAGCCCTTTTGGGGGGTTGAAAATCACTTTAAATTTTGAAGTAAAATAAATAAATACATTTATTTATTTATATTTATATGCCGCCCCCCATGCCTAAGGCATCTCGGGGCGGCTTCCAACATAATATAAAATCAATTTTTAAACATTAAAAAATCTACAATATAATAATTAAAACAAATTTAAAACACCCCCCTCAAAAATTAACCCCCACCCTCCCCTCCAAAGACCTGGGCGAACAGCCAAGTCTTACAGATGCGTCGAAAAGCCAACAGGCCCGGGGCCAGGCGAGCCTCCTCCGGGAGGGAGTTCCACAACCGTGGCCCAGCCACCGAGAACGCCCTCTCCATTGTGGCCCCCCGTCTTACACGGGGGACCTCCAGAAAGGCGCCCCCAGTGGACCGAAGGAATCGCTTTGAAGCGCAGAGGGCGAGGCGGTCCCCAAGATATGAGGGGCCCAGGCCGTGCAGGGCTTTGTAAATCAATACTAACACCTTGAATCTGGCTTGGTACGCTATAGGCAGCCAGTGCAGAGCGCAGAGCACCGATGTTATGTACTCACGCCACCCCGTCCCCATCAGGAGATGGGCCGCTGCATTCTGCACTAGCTGCAGCCTCCAAACCAGAAACAAGGGAAGCCCCACGTAAAGTGCGTTGCAGTAGTCTAGCCTTGAAGTGATGAAGGCATGGACGAGAGTGGCCAGATCGGGCCCGGAGAGGTACGGTCAAAGCC